>OZ038507.1:42495423-42802923 GCA_964036315.1 Acanthosepion esculentum | reverse complement strand
ATTTCAGTGTTGCACTTCCGTCCTATGTTGAAAAAAAACTTCCCAGATATTTAAATTTCGGTACTGGCAGTTTGTTATTAGCATCATGGACTGTTTTGTTTACTAACAACGATCACATTCTGTGTCTAATACTTTCTTCTCGCTTTCCTTCACTATCTTCTGTAAGAGTTCTTGTAGTTTCCTTTCTATATCTGCCATCAACGCTGTGTCATCTGCATATCTGATGTTGTTAAGATTGTGGCCATCAATAATTAATCCTGGTAGGACTTCTAATTGTCACAAAAATTCATGTATAGGTTGAATAAGTCTGGTCAGAAGTTATATCTTTATTTTAGCCTGTTCTCTATTTTAAGAATTAGTCCTGGTTAAGAGCACAGCCCCTCCTTATATATATATATATAATATATATATATATATATATATATATAGAGAGAGAGAGAGAGAGAGAGGGAGAGAGAGAGATACCCTTGTTAACTGGGGCAAAAGATGACTTGTCAATTTTAACGCCTCCAGAACTAAACTGCTCTCCATTAATCATCTGAGAGTATGACTTCAAGAAAGTGACTCATTGTGCCTTCTCGGGCCAACGTTCTCAGCTGACATGAATTGGAAAGACTACATTGAATCCATCGTTAGATCAACTACTGAGAAAGTCGGATCACTGAGTCTAGCGAGACATTTTTCTCTCCGGTATCTATATGTCTACCATTTGTCCATGCTTAGAATATTGCTACCATATATAGTCCGGTGGCCCTGCTATTTTCCTGGTGCTCCTTGATAAGATGCAAAGAAGAATCAGCAATATTACTGGTCCTGATCTGGCGGCTCAACTTCAGTCACTTGCCTACCGCCGTAAGGTTGCTTCTCTGTGTCTTTTTATGAATACTTAATTGTTCGGATGAGCTCTACGCTGTGGTACCTAGACTGTATGAATGTAAACGCAATACTAGACTGGCGGCGAGATCTCATCAATTTACAGTTGAGCTAGCCAGATGTAGACGTAACTTCTATACTAATAGTTTCTTATCTTGCACTTCTCGCTTCTAGAAATCCCACCCGGCTCCATGTTTTCCAACCAACTTTAATCTGCAAAAGTTTAAATATAATCTCAATCGCTACCTACTGTCCACCTGATTGCTCTTTTCTCATTCTCCTCATTACTAATGTTTCTGTTTCTAATTCCTCCACACACTGTAACCCCTTGCATACTAGTGGCTCTACCGCCTTGCATGAGGTGATTCCGATTATACATACATGCATACATACATATATATATATATATATATACATAGAGTTGACCTAATCATGACACAGTCTGACAAAGGGGGTGCCACAGGGATCTGGGGAATCAAAAAATTTATTAAAGAGGCCAACAATCAGCTAGCCGATAAAGAAACCTATAAAAGCTTACCTACATACCCTCTTCCCGAATACCAAAAAGAATTGACTAGCTCACTAAACATAATGCGTCGCAACAATCTAATCGACAAGGAAACATGCACAACACTTACACCCACAAATATCACACCTGCTCGCTTCTATCTCCTTCCTAAAATACACAAAAGCAGCAACCCAGGAAATCCGGTCATTTCATCATTCAACTGCCACACGACCAAAATTTCTAAATACGTAGACCATTTTATACAACCCCTAGCTAAGGAAGTAAAATCCTACATCAGATACACAACAGATCTACTAAACAAAATTAATCACATACAAACAGTGTCAGAGAATGCTATTTTAGTGTCTATGGACGTAAGATCACTCAATTAAAACATTAAGCACATCGAACGGCTAACCACCCTTCAGGAAGCACTGACTAAAAGAAGAAAACCCCCACCACACAGAAGTTATCATAAAGCTCATGGAGCATATTCTTACATTGAATACTTTCAACTTCAATGTAGCACACTACCTGCAAGTAAGAGGCTGTGCCATGGGCACCATTGCAGCTCCATCATATGCTACAATATTCATGGGAAAGTTTAAGGAGACCCATATCTATCCCCTCATTGGTAGCGACTGCGTATACTATGCAAGATATATCGATGATATATTCTTTGTATACACGGGAAGTGACGACAAAATTAGCCAATTCCTCATGACCCTAAACACATTACACGACTCAATTGTTTGACTATGAAAAGTCCACAAGATCGGTAACATTTTTAGACACCCGCATTTACATATATGAAAACAGGAAACTACAAACGACACTACACACTAAAATCACCGACACCCACAACTATCTATACTTTAAGTCTTCCCACCCTAAACACCTCAAAGAAAACCTTCCCTACTCACAAGCACTTAGACTCAGAAGGATATGTTCCAACAATGAAGAACTAAATAAACACACTCAAAATCTGGAGCATCAATTCACAACACGTGGCTATAAACAACACCTAATCAGGGAAGAAATAAATAAAGCAATTTCCACACCTAGAGAAGACACCCTAATGCACAAGATTAAAAATAAACCTAGCCGCATCCCTCTAGTAACCACTTTCAACCCCACTCTGCTTCCACTATCCCAAATAATCAAAAGTCACTGGGAAATACTACATCTCAAACCAGACCTAAAAAAATTGTTTGAGGAACCCGGCCTTCTAGCATATCGTAGACCTAAGAACCTAAAGGAAATTATAGGTAGTAACCACATTTCAGAGGATAAGGTAATCTGTAATAAACAAAAATAACAGGATTTTCTCAACCATGTAACAACAAAAGGAACTTATACTGTAGCCACATTAGGCACACAATTCGTTCACTAGCTCGGTCACTAAATCTACTTACAAAATCTACCACGACTCTAACTGTAGAAGTCATAACATAATTCACCTCCTAGAATGCACACTATACCAGAAACAATATGTGGGAAAATCTGAATGGCCCTTTCACTACAGAATTAATAATTATCGCAATCGAATTAAGTCGACTCCCCATGAAAGATTATTACATTTCTGCCTACAAAAACACGATTTTAAAACCCATGCTAAATTCACTATAATTGAGAGCAGATAACATTAGAAAGACTTTAGAGTGCCATGAAAATAAGTGGATCCTGCGTTTAAAAACGCTCTATCCAGACGGGCTTAATCAAAAATTTAACAATATAGATAGTGTTAATATATAACTCCACAAATCAGGACCTACCCACATTCCTCACCCACACAAGACAGACATGTTTGCGGAGGTGTTGAGGCCTCACACTGATACACACACCCACACGAATATACACACTTACACACATCATACTTACTCACTCTGTGACACTGACCCCGGGTGTGTGGTGTGATCCTGCAATCACGACACCGTATGTGAGTCAGTCTAACCCTGGGGACCCGTTGAAGTCCTGATCGCGACGACAGATGTTACACTCTAACCCTGCTGGTTACCGCGGCATCGGATGTGAGATTCTAACACTTGTCTTGGTCGCGGTTGATGTCTGGTTAGATTCGGCATCAGCCTTGTCATCCTCAGTTCGCCTCCGACGTCTGGTTACCGAAGCAACTACTTTGACCTCGGTCCAACCTACCCACGTTGTGATTTGATCTTAGGTTGACGAGATCAATCAGACGTCGGGCCGTAGTGCGAGCCGAATCCGGGTCAAAGGTGATGCTGCACGAATGAATGTAGAAGAAAAATAAAGGAACAATTCAAGGAGTTCAAATGTTATTAAGGAATAACAATTTACTTTCTATCTGTTTGTTGGATACAGGAGTGCGTTTCGCTCTCCCAGCCCACGTCTATGGATTGTGACACTCTTTTGGTATCTTAAGTTGTGTTTCAATAAACGGCTTTTGGTATCTTCAATCGATATTTGTTAAAACTGGCTTTGGTGGAAAATCTAAATCGGACTTCACTGAACTCGTGCTTGGTTAGAAGTCTAAGTCGAAAGGCGTGAAATTCGTGCGGTCACCTGCTGCGAGGCGTTATTCTCTAACTCTCAACTCGTAACTGCCAACTCTTGACTCTTGACTCGAAATCTTTACTGACTGAACGCCCGGGGACGTTCGTTTATATGGACGTCGACCAAAACGCAGTGTGGGGCCAGACGCGGTCTGGTTTCTTCGATAATTTCAAATCCCCAATAAGGATTTTCTTTGTTTTCGGACAGGAACATTTATCACTTTCCATTTTTGGAAATCTATCGCTCTTTGTTATATAGGGGTTTCCCCCCTTTCGTGAGGAGAGATCTGAGGAGAATTACCCTCCTAAAACTCTTCCTCTTCATACCGGTACCTCATACCAAACCCTTCGAGGGGCGTCAACAACAATTCCCTTCCTTCTCATATCTTCACCTTCTGTGAGGAGATGTCGGAGGAGAATTATCCCCCTAGGCTTATCCTTCCTCACATTGGTACCTCTTACCAGCCCTTCAGATGGGCGTCAACTAAATCTCTTTCTTTATCATATTTTTCACCTCTGCCTATCACTTCATTCTACCCCCTTTGGGCCAAGTGATCTCTTGGCGGTGTGGGTGTGGCTAGGCTAGTGTTAGCTTACATAGACACTCCGAGGAGAAAGAAAAGAAGAAGGAATTATCTTTCTCGGAATTTTTTTCTGTTATCGGTCGGAATACTTTTAGACCTCACAGAGTGTGATCGTTAAATTCTTTTATCTTACTTTAGACACCTGGTATTTGTCCAGCGCATTTATTGCTGACTCTTTAACTATTGCAGTCAACCTTTAACTGGGTGGCTGTTTTCATTTGACGAGCAAATCTTTTTGTTTTTCTCGTTTCAACTGTCCAGGTGACCATTTCTGGCGACAGAAATCTTTGCTGTGTACAGCTTGTCGTCCATATCAATGTTTTTGTTTCGCTTAATTCGATTAATTCCGTCTTTCTTGTTAACCGAATTCCGTTGACCCCCTTTTTCCACACGCAGTTGACCGACATTCGAAATTTCGAGTGTCAGCTATGCGTGTGGTCAAGACCGTTGCTCTTATCAGGACATTAATTAATGTTGACAGATCCGAGATCTGTATTCCTTACAACTTTCCGCTTTTTTGCGAGAAAGGAAAAATAATTATATCCTGCTTCGCAAATGAAAATAATAATAAAAAAATCTTTTACCCATTCTTTGTTTGAAGACAAAAAGAAAAAATAATGTCGATCAGTATATCTTTCGATCTATCTTCTTCTCGCTTTAAGTAATTCCCGTTATTAATTTCTCTGATTAATTAATTAACCACCGTAGCTAAATAGTGCCACAATCCCTAAGAACCAAATAACACACAAACTTAACTGAGACACATTCCCTTTCCAGGAATCAATAAATCTGTCAAAATGACCAAGGGAATTCAGAGCAACATGAATCTATCCAGCTCTTATCTCAAATAACAACTTAAAAGAGACTGTTTGACCAACACAAGGCTGACCAAAATCCATGTTAAAAAAATTAAAAAAAAAACAAATGAAAACTACAGACAAAAGTTGATTTTCTCCATCAAGACATTAATTTCTGTAGTTTACTGCTACTAACAAGTAGAATTTTTTTTCTCCTGATGATGGCCATGTTGGCCGAAACTAGTCGAGGAATCTAACTGAAATAATAAAAACGAAAGAATATTAATATACAGCCCAGCGTATCTGAAGATTTTATTTTTTTAATATTTTTTTAATATATAAATATATATATATATATATATATATATATATATATATATATATATATATATATATATATATATATATATGGTGACTGTATACTAGATTCGCCATAGCTATGCATCAATGTGCCACTACTTACTCAGGAACTCTGTGGTGTCTGCTGTCGCTGCTATGACTCTTTATGCCAGAAATGCTTTGCTTTTAAAAATTCTATTAAACTGCTGATATTTTGGATATTTTTCTCTTCAGTGTTTTCATTAATGGTGCTTTCTGAGAAAAATTCCTGTAGGTTTTAGCATGGACCATCCTTCCTTGACCCTTGTGGACTGGCGATACAGAATCACAAATAAAACTGTACCAAATAACAGAAACCACATCACTTGAAAGCTTTCAACAACTAAAATTTATATGCAAGAACTAAAATTTATATTGCATGTTAATCAAGATGTAGACGTTCTACACAACGTCAAACAAATGTTAAAATCCAAGCCCCTATCAATACAGAAAGAGCGATATCAGTTTGTTGACTTGAGAAATTTATTGTCATGAAAAATAGTTTTAATAAAAAGATTTCATGAATTTCAATAAACAACTAAAATTAAATTTTACTATTTAAATAAATATCACTCTGGAATAATTAAATATGTTCTTTTATTTTAAGGATTTGTTAAAAAAAACAAAAAAATAATCTTAAAAATTAATAGAAGGAAATTATATACACACACACACACACATATATATATATATATATATACATATATATATATATATATATATATACATATATATATATATATATATATATATATATATATATATATATATATATATATATTACCAAGAATTTAATCTACGAACTAAATCGAGATATTGAATATAACGAGCTAAGTGATACATTTTATAAATTTTTTTTGTATATTAAATTCTTGGTAATTGCTCAATACACACTTCTTCACTACTGTGTTGAAATGTGCTTCTTATTTATAAACGTTATATATGCACCCGTGCACGCAAACAATAAACCCCCGGAAATTGATAATCTCGTCGCTGGAAAATACAATTTTATGATAACTAAAGCAGTCCTTGTTACAATTAACACTTCACTGAGGAGAGTAAAATGACGTCCACTCACAGCACGAACCGGCAGTGACATTCTTAAACGTCGGTTTACTACCACAAATCTCCTTATCGTTTTTACTTCTCTACCTTTCTATTTTTCAGAACATGCATATGTCATTTTGTGTCGCCTTCTCTTTCTTCATCTGTCCTACGTTTTCACACCTTTTCTATTACTCTTTTATTTTGAAGTTTATATAGGTACTTCCCTTCTCTTCGATCCACTAATATTGTATTTCTAAGGCATATTCATTAGTAATTTTTTTTACATTTTCAGCTAGTAAAGTTTGACTCAAGTTTTTATTCCCTTTTTTATAGATTTTTACCTCAGATTCGGTTATTAATTTATTGTAGCGAACAACATCACAAAGAATCTCTTTTTTAAAAAATACCTATTTGATTATATATTCTTTTGGTTTCTTTTTTACAGTGTTCAACAGTCGAGTTTCCTCTTTAACGTCTCGGTTCCTCTTTTCGTCTCGGTTCCAAAGTAACTCTACTACTGCAGATCACCAGTTAACATCCATTTCATTCGGTGCAACTTAGATTATTACTCAAAATGGATTATCCATTTAGAAACAAAGAAAACTTTAATCTTCCTTCCTATAGACCAACTAATAGAAATAATAGGTGTCCCGTTGAGGTTATTATTATGTTGTGAGGCCGATCATCGCTGGGTGCCCCATACCTGTGACTTTGTACCAAAACTAATAAACAATATAGTTTTGAAAAATTACAGATCCAAACCTGAAAAATTCAAAGTGTATCGAAAAGGTTGTAATCATTTTAAGTTTTAAAGTACACAACATGTAGTAATATTGAAGATGTAATAATTAAACTCGCTAGAGCGTGACGACTTCCCACAGAAAGGGGATTAATGCGTGCATACACGCACATGTACATACACCCATACACATAACTGATTTGTATAAAAGCTTATCAGCGCATAACTATATATATTTATAAGTTATTCTCTCTACTGTTGGTTTGTTAACGATTCGTATACCTATAAAACCTTAGAAAGCAATTATCAAAAGCCAAGTTTTTTTTTGTCACTTTTCGTGTTACAAAACTCGGTAGACATCGTTTTCAGACAACAAAGCGAACCTGTTTTACAAGTGAATTCTGTAAAGCAACAAAATGCAGGCGAGTAGTGTCCTGTGATAAACGACACGGTTATGATTACTGCTTAATAGTGCTGACTAGAATGTGAGATTTTATTAGGATGCCAATAAAAATGGAAAGAAAGATTAAAAAAAAACAGCAATAAAAATATAAAACATATTCTCATTCACGGGCCATTAAAAGCCACTGACAATAAACGTAGCAGCATAATTTATGAAATTGCGAAATTATCTTCACTATAAAACCAGTCATATAAGACATAATGAAGGACTTGATCCTACATTATATTTTATATGACTCCTTTTATGGGTATGCTGTTGTGCTGCTGTCATGATAGCGTCATGCCAAATTAAATAGCACTTTCCGGTCTATAATCATATACCAGCTACATTCATGTGCAAATATAACTAAGAACCTATCTGATGTATTATTATAGTATGTGCATTAATCTCATAAACTCTTCTTCATTTTTCATTTTGTTCAACAGATCATACACACATTATTCGAGAGTAAGCAACTCCAAAGATTCGTTTAAAAATGACCATACATGATGAAAAAATGCTCCAAACTTAATAAAATCTTCTTTTTCTTGTGTCAGCGGTGGCGAGGGTGGGGATGCAAAGATTAGTATAGAATATTTTAGTATTAGATTAGTATAGGAAATTCTTGCAAAAATCAAATAATTGTTGGATTTTAATGAAACTTTCAGGACTTATTCACAAATGAATTAAATTATTTTAGAAATATTTCCTTTTTAGAAAATCTTGGTAAAAAGATATTTTTATATCTGTTACCTCCTACTTCATTTTATGAAATTTCGCTTAATGTTTATATTCTCCAAGGAGTTCCTTGGAGAATATAAATCATAATTTTTTTATATATAAAACAGAACTGCCAGTTACCGAAAATCTGCTCTGAATCGTAAAGTAAGAGATGCAATAAAACTAAAACGTTATTTAATTAGAAAACCTTTTAATTGCTTTTATGAACAAGATAAATAATGAGCACTATTGTCTTAAGAAATTTTTTTGGTGAATACTGAAATTTTACAAGAATTGTTTTCATTTTGCTAAAATTTTAATTAGAATTAGAAGTTTTAAATCTTTTAAATGTCTGTATTCATTTGTACCGATTACGTGATAATCTTATTAAATAAAAAATATATTTATTAATCATAAATGGAAAAACTTACTGCAATTCATCGACCTTCAATATTTCAAAAATAATTTTGAATTTGTTTTTGTTCGGTATAAACGTGCCTATTTTTGTAAATACACGACATTATCAAAAAATAAACACTTAAAATTCAATAAAACATTAGATTACGGCGAATATTTTCGTAAATGTTTAAGATTATCGAGTAGCTAAAAATTATATAAAAAGGGCGCTCACTTTATATTACTTAAGTAATTTTTACATATATGTCCACCGTAGAAAATTCGATAAACTTCCGCCTGTTAGTCAAGCTGTCAACACCTTAAACAAACAATTATCTTCGTTTTAAAAATGTATTTCTGTGATGTTTTTATAAAATTTGTTTCAAGTCAAATAAATTAAAATTTAAATCAGCTAATATTCATGAAATAAAATTTCAGAAAACTATATTTTACTTTTGAAAGATTTTTTATGAAAGAAAATTACATTGTAAAAGATGGCTAAGAATGTTAAAATCAGTGATGTTTGGGGAATATCAAAACGAAAACTCCTTCCAGTCAATTTAAATAACCTTTGAAATACAGCAAAGTACTTTACTTATTGAAAATATTAAATTAATCTACTAGCTTGAAATTAAAATTAAAAAGATTAAGAAAGATTTTTAATTTTTTTAATTAATTTTAAATCTTAGGCATAGCGTTTCTGTTGAGGCACCTATTCGAGAGGAAAGTATATTGCTGTTATCCTTTGGGGACAACTATTTCATTTCCTGGTTAGTCCAAATTCTAAACAATACAAAGAAAAAGCATTTTTCAAAATATAAACTTTATATATCAAACAGTTCTTATTGTGCTTTTCTTTGCTTTATTCTCCGGTAAAAGGTCTAAGCTCAGTGTTTTGCTTCAGACAAGCTTTAGTGGGAATCGAACTAGGAATCTTGCAATGCGCTGTTTACATTTATGCCTACATTTACTTATTTCTTATTACAGGTGTATTTCCTATCTTCTTCCATTTTATTACATTTACATTTTACTTTTATTTTATTAAAATCTTACAAAGTCATGCATTTTTATTTTTGTTCACAAAGCCCATGTGCCCCTCAACTGAATTAGGTTGTTGTAAAGGAAGCGGGGAATGGTAAACATATTATGAGGATATGTATGATAGATAACGGTTGACTAAACTTGAAGAGGTTAAATTATATTGGTTTGGGAAGCATCATTCTCTTGGGTGTCTGTTTCACAAAGTAACAATTCTGGGAAAGAAGCTGTTTGAGTGGAACTAACTCCTTACCAAAGTAATACGAAGGTAATAGGGAAGATTTTCCGCCGTGAACATGATATGTTGGGTCCTAGCTGTGAAGGTATGAGCTGGAGGGGGCTATGGAATGTAACTTGTTAGAACACTTGTCATAATAATAGCGTCGGTGTTATAAGATATCCTGCAAGATAGATAATACTTCATCAGCTACAAGGCAGCGTAAACGCTTTTGAACTCTGTCGAGGCTCGACAGCAATAACTCAGATATGACAGAAATACTTCATTTTTGGTCTAAATCTTGTAAAGATAGAGCATGGCAGCAGTAATGTATTTTCTGTAGCGATACAAGGAACCATACATTCTTCTAGTATCTTTAGCGATGACACAAATATACGAGTTCAATTTGCGGTCTCTAGTGACCTTTAAACCCGGCAAGGCGCTGGTCATCCAGATATTTGAAGGTACATCCATACACCGTGGTACTGCATATATATTTACTACATATCCGCGAACGTCCTTACCCAGATCGTTAATTTTAAACATGAAAAGAGGGAAGGGTCGAGGAGAGAGAGCTTGAGGACGTCAGCATTGATCTGAAGTGCCTTAGACGACAGGCCATTAACATTATCTTCAAAGACCTATCAGACGGGGAAGTTTTGAGAATACTTTCCCAGAAATTCCATAGCTGGCGTGTTAGTTTAGCAATCCCCTATGCCACAGCTTGTCAAAAACCTTCGTGATATATAAAGCAATCGCTCTCGATATATTTTTTTATTATGAAGCGCTTCACTGATTCTATGCATGATGATCGTTAAGATATCAGCAGTGAATCTAGCGGAGTGAAAACCATACTGTTTATCGCTTACGAGGTTGTTTTTCTTGAGGTGGTCAACTTTATTACTGATAACAGCTTGTGAACGTTTTCTAAGGATATTAAGGAGGCCGATGGGGCGATATTGTGATTGGGACGAGGGCTCACCTGCATTATTGTACACGGGATATGCACCTTTCATGGGCATGGGAAATATTTCTTCTTCAGGCAGTGGTTAAACAGTTTCACCAAGATTGGAAATAGTTCTAGGCCAAGGTTTTTGAGAGCAACTACTGTGATTTTTTCCGGGCCAGTTGCTTTCGTAGAGTCCAGGTTTTGATAAGTCTGAAAACCACCCGAGCTAAGACAGAGATATCATAAAGTGTATACTCCATGAGGTGGGGGATATCAGGTAAACAGTGATAGGCAGTGATTACTCACGGCTCTAAAAAGGTTTTTGATTTCTGCTAAACTGATCCCTCTGAGAGAGACAGTAGTTGTGATTACGCAACACATTCAGACGTGAACTAAAGCAGGTTATTTGGACTTTGTTGGTATTTTTGTGGAATATAAAAATTCTATTCTGGTAAGAATCAGTTCGGAAATGACGGAGGCTGTTTTGGGGGATCTATTTTTGAAGAAAGCTAAGAGAGGTATTGGTGCCACGTAAACTCGGAAGCTGTCCCAGTAGCTTAGTGTATACTGGGGTATAAAAATAATTATCTGCTCTTACATACAGAGTATACACGTTGGTTCGTGAATTTGTTGACAATAATTGCGAGTTCAATTCCTGGGCTGGACAATGATGACCGAGCAGTAAGAGTATTACGAAGTAGACGAGGTGTTCCTGGACATGAACAGCGAACCTAGAACAATCTGCCCCCGTAGATCAAATAAAAGATTGAGTTCGAAATTTCCTGACGAAATCACCTGCTGAAAGCCGAAACGCTGTGATGACAACGGCAAAGGTGAGAGCACTAATATGCGTGTAAATAAAATGAATAATGGTAACACTTCATCCCAGAAATTCAGACACTACATAAATATTTTATTACATACTTAAAATGGTGAACTCTTGTCTTTTCACGCCATTTTATTTCAGTGTTAGTAACTTTCTTAACGCTAAATAAGAATTGTTAGGAAGGATATTCTTTTTTTTCTTGCCAACCTTACAGTAATAAACAATAAACAATAAATTTTCTTGCCAAAAGCCAAAATTATTTTCCATTATTTTTTTACTATGACCTTTTTTAAAAAGGTATCTCGAGTTTTCATTTATATTACGAGGACTTCCCACCAAGCTTCGATAAACTTCAATCACTCGTCGATTTTCAAAGATTTTACTGAGGTCTTCTCGGATATTTAACTTAAATGCGATCCAAAAGATTTTGAAATAAATATCTTGTTCAAATCCATAATCTCTTATTTAGGGGTTCCGCCAAATCTAGCTTAATATCCTGCCCAGTGATCGATTTTCATCAAGTCAAATAAGATATTAAAAAAATACATAAATTATTATGAAATTTGAAGATGATATTCGTTCATATTTTTAGCCACGATTTCTTAAGAGATAAATCCCGTTTTAAATTTTTCGTTTTGTTTCTCTACTCATTTCACAGAGTGAACGTAATTATCTGGTTAACTAAATGTTTCTTGCCTCGATAAACATTTAGTAGAAGTTTTTATTCAGTCCCATTCTGTCTGAAAGTTTTGTTTACGAAGATTTTACAATAAAGAATATTTTCCAATTGTTTATGAAGCCAATGGACCACCTTAATTTATCCAATGACGTCTTCTGATGTCAAATTTTTAAACCTTATATAATTTTATATATTTCTCTGAGAGAAATGCCAAAACAACATCAGTTTGAGTTCGTCATCACATTTTCTGCCAAATAAAACACTAACAAAAGAAACTACATGAAACAGTTTGTCTTTGGATACCATAATATTTCTTTATTTATTAGTGTTAGTTCAGTCAAGTGACTCTCTTAACGCTAGATAAGTATTGTTAGGAAGAATAATCTTTTTCTTTCACTAAGCCTTGCAGTAATAAACACTTGTGTAAAGTTTGAGAGTAACGTTTACCGAAACAAATACAACGATGTCAAAATTCTTTTCCACTGACATGTGGGTATCTCTTCTTGTTTATTAACCCTTTGAGCCCTGACCACCGCTTTACCGGTGGTAGAGAAAAATAACATAACGCCCAGCCACCGTTTGAACAGTGGTAGAGAAAAATTATTTAATGCCAAGCCACCGATTAAACGGTGGGTAAACACTTGTAACTATTTTTATATCTACCGTGAAACATTACATACCAATTGTTTGCTAATTTTGATTCAGGAGCTCTGACAGAAGGGTTAAAATTGCTCGGGAACGCAGGGCTCAAAAGGTTAAGGTACCAGTTTTATTGTCGCATCTTCTCAATAAATTGCCTAGAAATATGGAAAATAATTTAGTTTAGTATTTTTACTGTTATTGTTTTTATGTGGTCTACACATCAAAGGGCTAAATTTCCTAATTTCCTGTTAAGGGGTCTCCCCTTTTCACACAAATGGACTCACCTAAGGTATACATCTACTACTACCAGTGAATACCCGAGGAGTCGCGTCAAGGAGTTGACACCGAACGACAGAAGAGTTCATTAGTAGTAGAGTAAGTCACACACAGAGACGGTGGCAAGCGTCACAGTTAGCGAGCACGTAGACTCAGTAAAGAGTCATACCGCGATACTTCAATACCAAGACTGTATATATATTATTGCTACTAACCCGCATTCCTGGATCTACTAACCCGTATTACCAGTTTGTATTATTACGTTAATACATTTATTTTCCTTATCCATTCCTGGCGTTTGTTATTCGTTGATATCGGATTCATCCCGGAATCCACAACAAATTGACGACGAGGAATTCGAACTCACACGGGAAGAAGAAAAAAAACAATTCTCCCTCGTTGTTCACAACAAATTGACGACGAGGTATTCGAACTCGCACAGAAAAAAAGTCTCCTTTGTCGTTTTTTGCCATTGTCCACAACAACTTGGCGTCAAAAGATTTACGAGGACTAAAATACGGAAAAGTGAGTTTTTCGTAAGACTTTTATCATAGAGGATTTTAAAAATATTTTAGTAGAACTTGTAAAATATCAAAATGAACAGTAATTACAACTCCAGGAAAGAATGGAAGAAAAATGGCAAAAACAATTACTACAAACGCAGGAACTAATATTAAAGATAGCGGGTAACAAACAACAAAATATCGAAAAAGAGGCGACTTTTTCCCAAGACGCAGTGTGGAATACGATAGAAACTCTCTAGAAGAGGATAAAAATTTTGGGGATTATTTTAGATGCCACGAAGACATCTTTAACATCGATTGCCAAAGTGGACAGAAGCAAAGAAGCTAAGTCTGTTGCTCAGAAAACTAGGAACAGAGGAATACACAAAATTTGTGGATTACATTTTGCTAAAAAAGACGAACGAATTAACGTTTAACGAAGCAGTTACATGTCTTACAGAGCTGTTCAGTCCAAAAACGTCACTCTTTTACAAGAGGTGGAAATGTCTTAACCTGGTAAAGGGCGAAAATGAGGACTATTCCACGTTTGCCGCAATCGTGAATAAACATTGCGACGACTTCAAGTTGGCAGAATTAACACCGGAAAATTTCAAGTGTCTCATCTTTGTTCAAGGGTTAGTTTCAGCAAAAGATAGTGAAATGCGCAAAAGAATGCTTTCAAAACTACAAAATGAACCTGGACTAACACAACAACAATTATCAGAAGATTGCCTAAAATGCCTGAGTATAAAGAAAGACTCGAAGAACATTGAGGAGTCAGGAGTATCTCATATAGGTTAGTTAAACAAAAGTTTACGTTCTTCACCCTCCCCGGAAAGAAAACAAAAATTCTATAATAAGGGAAAAAGTACAACATATAGGGCATATTATGATGAAAATTGAAACAAATATAAGCCCCACCCTCATCTGCATGTTATCGATGTGGAGGACTGCACTGGAATAAGGATTGCCGTTTTAAATATAAAAACTGTCTTGTGTGTGGAAAAATGGAGCACAAGGCATTCCAATGTAGGAACAGAAAAGCTACTAGTAGGATAAGAGCTACTAGGATGCATGACGAAGACAATACCAACATAAGGAAATATGTGGAACTTGAAATCTTAAATAAAAAGATAAAATTTCAACTAGACTCGGGTTTCGATCTAACGATAATTAGCCTACAGACATGGAAAAAGCTTAACAGACCAACCATGTTGCATACACAAAAAATTGCTAAGTCGGTGACAGGAAGGCGTATAAAATTCGAAGGAGAAATAATCGTAAATGTTAAATTTCACGGGAAAACAAAAAAACTCAAGATATACGTAATGAAAGACACAGAAAATCTAGTGGGTACAGACTGGATGCAAAAATTCGACGTTTGGGACCTACCTATCTGCTCATTTTGCAAAAAGTTAGACGGTAAACCATCAGATGCGACAAAGTTAAAGGAAGAATTACATAATCAATTTCCCGAGGTATTTGCGAGCGGGTTGGGACGATGCAACAAATTTACAGCTAGAATTGAATTAAAAGAAAACGTCCAACCAGTTTTTTAAAAGAAGCAAAACATACCGTTTGTTACTATAGAAAAATCGACAAAGAATTAGAGAGACTTGAACAAACTGGGATCCTTTCAAAAATAGAGTTTAGTGAATGGGCGGCACCAGTAGTCTATGTAAAAAAGAAATCAGGAGAAATCCGTGTATGCGCAGATTTTTCGACGGGGCTAAATATGGCTATAAAAGACCATCATTACCCATTACCGAGCCCAGAGGAAATATTTACAAAGCTCAACGGCGGTAAGATATTTTCCAAAATAGATCTTAGTGAGGCTTATCGGCAAATCCCAGTACAAGAAGTGAGTACGAAAATTCTATGTCTTAATACGCACAAAGGGTGGTACAAATTCAACAGACTACCGTTCGGGGTAAAAGTTGCACCAGCAATTTTTCAGCAGACGATGGACACAATGCTCACGGTCCAGAATTTTGCGACCGCTTATCTGGATGACATTCTAATTAAGAGCGACAATGTTGAAGAGCACACATCGCGCATAAAGGAGGTTTTCAGAAGACTTCAGGACTTTGGGTTTAAAGTAAAAGGAAAAAAGTGTGATTTTTTCCTAAATGAAATTAAATACTTAGGCCATATAATTAATGAAAGTGGCAGGAAACCAGACCCAATTAAAAACATGCCTGAACCAAAAAACGTTGCAGAATTACAAAGTTTCCTGGGCCTAGCGAATTTATTGATAATATGCATATATTGAGGGCCCCACTAAATGAGTTACTAAAAAAGGAGAATAATTGGAATTGGACAGAAGACCGTAAAAAGTGTTTAAGGAAATAATACAAAAATTAACTTCGGAATTAGCACTGACACATTTCGATCCCGATTTAAAAATCATTATTGCAAGTGACGCGAGCTCACATGGGGTAGGTGCGTGTATTCTACACAAGATACGAGACGTACAAAGAAACCCGTTGCGCACGCATCTAGATCATTATTACCGGCGGAGAGAAACTATTCACAGATCGAAAAGGAGGCATTAGGCATAATATTTGCAATAACTCGTTTTCACAGATATATTTATGGGAGAGAGTTCACGCTCCAAACGGACCACAAACCCCTTCTTACGATTTTCGGTTCAAAAAAAGGTCTACTAGTCTATACAGCGAACAGACTTTTAAGATGGAGAAATGTGTTACTAAACTACAATTTCAAACTTGAGTTCTTACCGTCAAAGAAAATTAGGCACGTAGATGGACTATCGCGATTAATACAGGCGAAAAGCGAACCGTTGGAAGACTCGGTAATAGCGGAATTATAAGCTGAAGATGAAATCAGTAAAGTGTTATACAATACAATAAAGTGTTATACAATACTATGACTTTGCTAGAGATAAGAAGAGAAGCGGAAAAGGATGAATTTATTCAGAATACCAAGAAAAAAATAGAAGAGAAGGAAAGGAATTTAGCAGACAGCTTCTCAATCTGTGACTACATATAATTGTATAACGAGAGAGTATTAATACCGAAGTCGTTACGAAGTCGAATCTTGAAAGATTTTCCTTTAGGACATCCGGGAAAAAACCGGATGAAGGCACTTATGAGAGGTTTTGTCTACTGGCCTAACATGTATGATGATATTACGCAAATGGTGGAAAGTTGTAAAGGCTGTGCTGCTGTGGCGAAAGCACCACCCTCTATACAAAAGCCATGGCCTAAATTTGACAGACCGTGGTCCAGAATCCACGTGGATTACTCAGGACTCATAGAGGGTTACTACTACTTAATAACAGTAGATAGTTTCAGTAAATGGCCTGAGGTTTCAAACACCCGACGACAGAAAATACCATAAACTGTATACACGAATTATTCGCTAGATTCGTCGTCGTGGATTGCTTGGTAACTGATAACGGTACACAATTTACCTCCAGTGACTTCAAAGAATTTTGTGAGACATACCAAGTAAAGTATATCAAGATAGCTCCGTGCCACTCGAGGTCGAACGGACAAGCCGAAAGATTCGTAAACACACTAAAAAGAGCTTTAAAAAAAGCCGAAGATGTACCGACGGAAAAAGCGATACAGCAGTTCCTCCAAGTATACAGAATAACACCTAACGGGAACACACCATCTGGTCTTTCACCAGCGGAATTGATGTTTGCCCGGAGAATACGGTCTGTGTTTGATAAATTATTGCCAAACAAGAACAAAAACCAGTATACACCTATTGTACCAAAGAGATCATTTAAACCAAGAGAACGAGTTTACTTTAGGATGTTCAGAAACAATATAGCTTACTGGTAGCTTGGTACAATAATTAACAGACTGGGAAATATGATGTACACAGTACAAGGCGAAAAGTTTACCCATAGAAGACATATTGACCAAATACAAAAAAGACGGGCTGAGGAGCCAAGATCGTCACCCGCAGAAAATGACGATTCAATGGATACAATCTTTGAAGCTTTTGAGATTCAAAGACCACAGGAAGATACAGAATTTAGAAGGTCAAACAGGAAGAGAAAATTTACTGAACCTCTGATCATCAACGATAAGAGAAAAAAATACTAACTCCCTATCTAAGGAGGGGGGTGTTAAGGGGTCTCACCTTTTCACACAAATGGACTCACCCAAGGTATACATCTATTACTACCAGTGAATACCCGAGGAGTCGAGTCAAGGAGTCGAGACGGAACGACAGAAGAGTAGTAGAGTTCAGTAGTAGTAGAGTAAGTCACACACAGAGACGGCGGCAAGCGTCACAGTTAGCGAGCACGTAGACTCAGTAAAGAGTCATACCGCGATACTTCAATACCGAGACTATATATATTAGTGCTACTAACCCGCATTCCTGGATCTACTAACCCGTATTACCAGTTTGTATTATTACGTTAATACATTTCTTTTCCTTATCCATTCCTGGCGTTTGTTATTCATTGATATCGGATTCATCCCGGAATCCACAACATTTCCCAACAAAACCATTGTAAAAGGCAATCTATTTGAGTTAACAATGATAAGACGATCAGTGAAATATGAGCAAATTTTACCCACAATTATAAATCGCAAATTCTTTATTATATATCAAGAAGACAATCTCGCTGTCTCAAAATTAAAAACGAGATGTGTTTATTTTTCTTATTTAATAGAGTCCGTCTTTTCGCAATACCTGTGTATTATGAAATGTATTGACAAATTGACCATCGCGTCACCGATCAGTTAGATAATCTTTAACGGTGAACAAATATTCAAAATCGGAGTGATCTATGAAGTGTTGCTACATTTCAGTTTTGCTACATTTAGGAGGTGATAAAAGAAAAGTAGTCCCTAATCCTCTTTTTATCAGTGTCCCTCAGTGTGCAAACACATTAATCATTGTAATCAAAGTTGATTTCGTCCGTTCTTATGCGCAGATGATGATTATAACTGTCTTGTAAATTTATTATCCGAGTCAACAAAAAACAAACTCATGAGTCATGAAAATCGAATCTTTGTGACATAGAAAATTCATTGCTCATTCTATTGCATATACTGCTTACTTAGAGAAATAAATAAAAAGAATGTTATTAATGAAAAGTTACATAAAAAATGTTTTTCATAGACAAGCCAAAAGACTAGAACGAGAAAACTGCATTTCTTTATCGAGTTCTTTAATCCTGAAAATGATTTATTTACAACTTTCACACGTAATGATCTTATTGTTTTGATAAAGTGTCCAGTCTTATGTATTCAAAAATCTTTTCCTCATAACCACAAATATCAAAACTTGAGCTTAGATGAAAAATGTTGTTTTTCCCTCATTAATTTAGTTAAGATGGTCTTCTGCTGAAAGTACGACCACCCACTGCAAAAGTGTCTTCTTTCCTCGTCACCTATGAGTGTAAAACGTCTCCGATTGCTATATTTTTACATTACCTAAGGAGAATGTGTATCCCATCTACAGCAGAAAGACTTATTGTACCTCCAATTTACTCCAGTTTTCTTAAATATTCTAAACGTTCGTATTGTGCCCCAAAATATACTTAAAAGTTTATATGCAAAAAATAACGGCAGTTGTGCTAAAGTTTTAATAGTGACATGAAATAAAACAAATTGTCTTGAAACAATGTATTGAGATCCAATGAAGCGGAGATAAAAAAAAATCTCACAATTAAAGCAGAGGCCAATGAACCGTTCGGTCCCTTTATATTTTTAGGTGTTCAATAGTATCTATGATTCCTTGGCCTCTATATAAATCGCTTTTTACTCAATGTTTAAAATATTGTTTAATATAACAATAAATAGAAAATATCTCTCGGACGAAAAAGATTAGCAACAGAACGACAAAGAGGGCGATTACAAAGCCTATTTCAAGACCGATATGAAGCAAATCTTTTGACTCCTTAAAATTCTTCTTTTCCGCTGTTACATTATCCATTCACACAAACTTTTTATGTAGAATGCTCGTTGTTTCTCTCTTATTCTCTTGCATTCAATACGCCCTGTGAATGTTAGATTCCCTAGGCCATATTTTTCATTGGCACCCAGAAATTCAACTGTCACTTTTGCTTGAAAATATAAGATTCCTTTTTTATGTTTTCTTACTCGCCTTTACATATACACACGCACGTGAACACACACGCGCGCAGCATTTGATGCTTTAATTAATTCCTGTAAACACTTAAATGAATTTTAAAAAATTCGAGTTTTGTATCTCTATCATCATAATATACCTTATGACTGGTGAAAAGGAACCAGCTGACAGATTATAAATAATCTGTAGTAAAGATTTTACATGGAACAATAAGACGTTTTTTAAATTATTCACAGAAACACAAACGAACAAGAGAGAGAGAGAGGGGGGGAGGGGGAGAGAGAGAGGGGGAGAGAGAGAGGGAGAGGGGGAGAGATCGAGAAACTGTTATGGATTTCCATATTCAAGTTTGCAGCTTTATTCACAAGCTGTACTCAGGTGAATGTTGTCCAACGTAGAGTATTGTAGGTTTATAGCTTTCATTGTAGCAATCTATGCAATTCGATGTTCTCTCATCATAAGAACTGAAGAAGGCTAAAAAGCCGTTGTATAAGAAACATCAACATCAAGCATAGCAGACAACTATGGAAGGGAAATGAGAGATCCCTGCCGCATCTGAAATCATAATAAATGACACTGGAAAGTATAGACATTAAATGGATTGACACATATTCATTAATCCGTCTAGTAAATCAAGTATGTAAATACCCAGCCATAAGTACAGAAAGAAGTACAAGGAATAAGTGACGGAAAACAACACTTGTTACTCACAAGAATCTGCCACGTTCTCTGTCAGGTATTAAATGTCAATTGAAGAAAATCAAAAAATGAAAGGATCGAAACTTTGCATAAAAAATCCATCAAAAAAAACATTTTTGTCTGATTGAATCAAACTGGCGTCCTTTTCTTGGTTGTTATAATCACAGTATATTTGGTCGGTGTATCCCCGGCCTTCTTCAGGTACCTATCATATTCAGTAAGATTCGAATCACTCAGTGTATAATAATTACATATCTCATAGATTTACACAGAAATCAAAACGAACAATTTATTTCATAATCTTAAACAAATACAATCTACGTAATTAAAATCGCAGAAGGGAGTATTCACTATGATAAAGTAGTAAAAATATAGGATGAAATATGAATTTTTTTTTATGAATTGCTTTATTTATATATCGAATAAAAAATAAACTGGGCAGATACAGCCTTTCAAGAAAAATAATCCGAGTGAAGAAGACATGCTTTCCTTAAAAAGGGTAAACAGCGCCATAGTCAATGTGACGCTCTACTTGGCTGGGCGTTTAGGCACGTTGGATCGAAAGGCGGGAACGCAGGTTCGATTGCTGCCGGGGAACATCTTTGCTAAGATTTCTCGAATGCACAGGCTGATAGACTAATTAAAAACGGGGCTTTTATTTCAAATACAATGTGTCCACAATAATATTGTTTGAAATATATGACAAAGTGGAAAAACCTTTCTTGTGATACGTACCGTCTTTTAAGACTTCATCGGACTAAATTTGTTATGTTGGTGCGACTACACATGCGCACGAACTGGGTATACTGGGAAATTAATTTTTTTTATTCCACCCGATTTCATTAAAAAATTTTCCATCACTTTTGTTCGTAGATATCCCACACTGTGATAATAGAAGTTATGCCAGCATATATATATATATATACACACACACACACACACACACACATATATATATATATATATATATATATATATATATATATATATATATATATATATATATATATATATATATATATATAATGTCCAAATGAAGAGAGAGAATAAACAGATTTAGAATCCAGAGTTCTATGGCATTTACTTTTTTTTTTAAAAGTGCTCAATACAACGTAGACCCTAATACTTAGAGACACACCCATAAGATCTAAAAATCTTGATTCCCACGTTTTATTAACTCTTTGATACGCAAACATTTTGTTTTCTATTTTCAAACATAAATCATTTTCTCCTAAGTTACCAAACCTTG
The DNA here is from genome assembly GCA_964036315.1 of Acanthosepion esculentum. Taxonomy (NCBI): domain Eukaryota; kingdom Metazoa; phylum Mollusca; class Cephalopoda; order Sepiida; family Sepiidae; genus Acanthosepion; species Acanthosepion esculentum. The sequence continues at coordinate 42,780,746 of OZ038507.1, read as the reverse complement.
TATGATGACGAGATAAAAATGTTAAGTCTCGAAATATAGAAACACTAACTTTAAATATATATATATAAGGCTAACTTTAAATATATGTATATATATATAACACTAATTGCATATATATATGTATGTATATATATATATATATATATATATATATATATATATATATATATATATATATATATATATATATAACATTAACTCCATATATATATATATATATATATATATATATATATATATATATATATATATATTTGTGTATTTAGGCAGCAATCCTTCTTTCAAGCACATTTCATTAAAAACGACTGACAAGGTGCTTTTATTTAGTTTTAAATAAAAGCACCTTGTCAGTCGTTTTTAATGAAATATATATATATATATATATATATATATATATATATATATATATATATATATACACACACGCACACATTGGTTCATTGAGTTGGTTCACTGGAACACAACAGAGTTTTAAAAATAAACAAATAAAACTATGCTGAACTTTAGCCCATGACCTTTAAAACTATGATTTTACATCTAGCTTGGCCAGTGTTATGTAAGAAATATTTTCGTCTTTTAAAATTCATTCTTAATTAAGGAAATGCATTTCAGCCTGTATTTAAATTTATATTTTTAAATGTAAATAAGTCAAAAGGCATCGATATTATCGAAAGTGTATAAATCACACGCGGTCATATTGAAAATAGGTAAAACAAGAAAATTCATTTGTCGTATACAGCTGCTGTATATTAATGATATGTCGTTACTGTGCAATTTAGTTGACGCATACATGCACATATATAAACTAAAAATCACTTCCAAAAGTGTATGAATTCAATGCATACATTTCTTATCGGGCATTTCAGTGGTTCACACTTAATCTCCTCTTCGACTTCCTCTTCCCAAACAAATGAATTTTTTCTCTCGCAAACTGAGAAACCCCAGTGACCTTTTGGCATTTGTAGGAATAGGCAACATTTTAAGTAATATGGGGCTTCAGACTTATTGTCAGGATATATTCACCTGTCCTTGCTGTGTTTCACAAAAGTGACTACATAAATTAAGGAACGTTTACCTTAGTTAAAAATCTTCTCTTACTTCATTTTTGAAAAGAGTTTGAAAAGAACCTAAAATACATGCACTAATGAATAAAATGAATCCTATTTAGGTGAAATGCATCATTATATAGCTCAAGATTTCTATGAGAGTATTGTGCAAACTCTAGTTTCGGTGTTTAATTCTTTTTCCTTGATGAAAATAACTGAGAATAAAGTTTTTTACCCTTTTTCCGCGCTGACAAATGGTGCGCTATTCAAATACCATAATTTTCTGCTCTTGTTTTCTTCTGAGACACGCCAATCTGTACGATGTTTTATGAAAAAAATTGCATTTCTTATTAACGAATCGGGAATTAAATTTAAATATCTAATCGCTTATCATAATAAAAGAATGGTAAAATGGTAACATTTTAAGCGACAGAAAACTATTATTTCCTTTCAGTTATTGATGCACTCTCGATTTTATATTCTCTCTATCTCTCTATCTATCTCCCCCCCCTCTCTCTCACCCATATATACACAAACACACAAATACAAACAATAAAAAAAATGAAAACTAATGGTTTTAACATCATTAAATGTTGATTAAAGATACGTCTCATTCGTTTACGAAGCCATCATCCTTGCAGAAATTTTGAATTGAAATTTTGAATTGAAATTCTACATTAGAAAATATACAAGCTTTTCTGCTGTGGTATTCGACAAAAATCGTTTTTGTTTGCTTTTTATATCGTTATTTTTGGAAAATCGTTGTTTTATTTGACCATTCTCGTTCAGTTTATATGCAAAATATATACTTTTGCAAATGTATACTTTTGTGATATTAGCATATAAATTGGAATTGTTAAATGTAATATTTTTATACACTATCATGAATGAAAATCTGTACTATAAGATCTGAGATTTTCAGATATTCCGCAAGAACGTGATGCGTATGTTTCATTGAAATCTGATTGATCTATAATAATTATTATTTTATTGATTTGCTTATATGTTAAAACGCGATTTATTTGTTGTGATCGCGCCTTTATGCGTGTGTTGCTGCGTGATTCCAGAATCACGTTGACCGCAAAATTAACCTTGCGTTTTAGTAAGGATTTTTACAGTACTCGAGTAACATTAATATCCCTTTCGTATCTAATCTTCATATCTATAAATTTATGATTGTATCTTCTCACAGGCCACACTGAAGGTAAGAGGGACAGCGATAACAGCAAGTAACATACCTAGTAAGCTTGTGCAAAAAGATAGGAGAACATGAAGTGGGAGGGATGATGAGGGGCAGATATTGCTTAGAGATACGAAGGATAGGAAGTTGTGGAAGGACAGGGTCTCTTATTTCCTGAATAGTCACGGGATATAGATGATGATGTTCATACCAATCTGATTAGGATTTTTGGAACGAGTGTTTTTAACAGATAGACTTTAACATATGTGACATTTTTTACTTGTTTGAGTAGCATAAATTTAATAACTGACAATAGTCGATACCTATGTGACGTATCCGAGCTCCTGATCCACGACCAAAAGCTCTAACTAGCCTCTAAAAATACGTGGGACATTAAAATAATATTCCATTAATATTCTAATTCAATCACAATATTTATCAATATATATTTTTGCTATCACAACAAATTTTAAACGCTTGGATCATTGAATTGTTTCACTTGAAACGATAGGTAATGGTTGAAGCAACATACACAATGGCGAAGAGAAAAGAACACATTGGAAAAATTGTTAAGGTGAAAACAGCAAAGATGAGAATGCGGGTTAAAAAAAAAGCAATGGCTTAGTTAAATACCTTATTACTTAATTCATTAAAGCCTACCTTCCCAATTTTTTGTGAACAGTATTTATTAATGGATTATAGGTAGAAATATTCTACATATTCGAATGTGTAGAATATTTCTACCTATAATCCATTAATAAAAAATATAATATAAAAACTCTGTTGGCGTTGGTAATGCAATTTCTCTTTGGTTTCTCCTTTCTCGTATAGACTGAACAGCGAAATGTGGCCAACCCGGGTGTGGCTCATAAAAGTAAGCCTAGCCTCCCAGAGTGGCAAGGTTTGCTAACACAGAGAACATTAAGTCTATTTTATGTTCGAAAGCTCCAATTGCAACGGCTTATCGTAGTTGGTTACGAGCGACTTCAAAAATTATCGGGGATGCCTTTGCTAGACTAAGCCGTATTAGAATTTTTATATATCATTAGAAAGATTTCAAAATGAAGCTTGTGTGAAGACTAGCTTGTAGCAGATTAATATCGGATTTTTTGTAAACCTCTAATAAATACTTGATGTTTTTTACACATATAATTAGTACTGGATTTTTATTTCAATTTTTATAGTTAATATTTGATTTTACAGTGAGTTGATTCAGTACAATAAGCTGACCGTCAAGAATACTTAATAAAGATTTTCTGAATTAGTATACGAAATAAATAAATAAACATATAATTGACACACTTGATATATGTCTGAACATTCATAAAGCCAAATTCTAAGAAGAACGATTTAAACTAAGCTACTCTGGGTCATAATATGGTGACAAATACGTAATAAACATTAAAACGTTCGGTAGATTTGAACTCAATGCAAATGAAACTGATATATTTCTCAACAAGGATTGGTTGAATTAAAGTTTGATACTCGATATAAGTGTGTATAAATAAACGTTTATTTTATTTACGAGTGAGAACACGACGTAAATAATTTTTCATGGTGTGATCTTAAGTGTCTCAATCCAAATATCTAAGTGTCTAACGGCGATGAGGAATGACTAAAGTTCAATGTTCAATTTAAGAAAATAATCAATTAGAAGAGGTGATTTTATTCAAGAGGAATCAACTGAATTCGAGTGTCATCAATTACAAATGTTTCTGTACATATTCAGTAGATTTGTATATAATATATATTGTATTTTATCATTTTTGGAAATTTATTATTTCAATTTTCATACAATTAATATTTGAAGATTCTTCAAGATTCTGCCTCCTTCCTCAGTATTTTTGCCGATTAAAAATACTGTTACCTGAATAGCATTAGTTCTCAGATATTCAATTCTTCGCGTCTTTTAAGTAAGAGTATTCCTGGTTGTTCCAAGCGCTTATGTCATATGGACGTGATCGACAATTTTAGGCTGATATTTATCCAGCTTTATACTATCTTTCAGTTTTATTCTATAGTCTGTTGAGAAGGTAGAATATATTGTTTGACATATATTCATCTCTTTATCCACGATACCGAGATTTTGTCTCTGGCATATCTTCTGGTTCTTGTATATATTAGGTTGGTGCAAAAATAATGTCGTTATTTACATAAGTAACATATGTGAGAAAACGACATTATTTTTGCACCAACCTAATACTATCTAATCTCAAAGTCAAATACATTTCCGCTAATTTACAGGTCTCACATTAACAAGTTGCCACTATTTTATATGTCCCGACGATTTGCACAATTCTCTGTGAAAAATTGTTCTTACTCAGTCGTGTCTCATTTTTAATCATGTACTCCTTTGCTGCATGGTCAAACCAAAGTCAGTTGCACAATTCCCTGTGAATCATCATTGTATGTATTGTATTTCTGACACATACATTTATTCGACTATTCTCTGACAGTAAGACAATTTCTTCCATATCCCAAACATTCACAAACCCAAATCATTTGCGTAATTCCCCGTGAATGTACCTAGCCAGTGATATCTGCATTTGTATTACTGCGTTCATTTACTGTTCTGTAGTTTTCAGTCTCAACTCTTGCTACACAAGCCACATTTGTTCTTTTGTTGAATCTTATTTGTTTTGTCTTTGACAATACTCCTCACGAAACCATTTTACCTTTTCTTTCTTTAAATGAATGGTTGTAGGTCTAGTTGGAGAATTCGCAGAGCCATCATTGGGATTATCCCGGTTGTGGGGACCTGAAGATTCATTACTTGTGTAGGAGTTTGTTCCTATCGTAGATTTTTCGACATCAGGTAGCTTCCCCCCTTTGGGAATGGCTCCCAGTTTGTTTTAGCTCTCATATTGTTCCTACGAGTGACACACGGGTCCAAAAGTCAACCCAAAGTCGTCCGTGCATTGGGTGACGATCTTTTACAAACAGGGTTGCGAGACCTGTAGGGGATCGTTCGTGACCTCCTAACGCAGCACTCCTCGGCAGGATTAACACCTTGAGTTGTGGGTTGTTTACCTGAGTTTTACTTCTCTTTAAAAAATGACCATACTAAGTTTTAATTTAATATAAGTCGCAATGACCACTGCCAGATGAAAGATCAGGTGGAAATACATTGGGGGTTATCACGAGAAAAAAATTATTATTAGTAGTAGTAGTATTTCTAGCTAAATTTGTTAAAAATTAAAAATTAAAAATATCTGTTATCTCTGCTCTTCTCCAAGTTATTGCTTGTATTTTCTCATTTTTCCCTTATTCCTTTCAGTCTTTGTTTCCTGTTTTTTATGTAAATTTTATGCAAATATAGATTAGTTTCATATGCAAAAATGGAATAAAGGTAGTAGGGCACAATTGGCTCTAACGAAAATATTTAAGAAAAGTTATCCCGTTTAGACCGGAGGGAGAAAATAAGGGATTTTGTTTTTCTGGGTACAGGGCGTTCGGCCATGACACCAAGTGAACTAGACAGATCTCCGGGCCACTCATCATTACGCATCCAGCGGCTCCACTCACCATCTAAACTGTATTTCAATTAATAAAGTTTTGTAACTTATCCTTTCGTTCAATATTTTTATCTTTCTTCAACTAACCGCATTTCCCCACCGCCCACCTGGAACATAACAAAAGGATGCATCAATATTTTCTAGGGCAGTCATTCTTTTCTATTTACTTTATCTTTCCTTCTTCTTAACGTATCGGAATTTTACGCTTTTCTATTCCTTCCCGCCTTTCTTCTCTTTCAATGTTCAGCAGAACCAAACTGTCTTAACGATACTTTCTTAGTTCCATTCATTTGATCATTTCCTCACTGATACTCCTAGATTTTCTCTTATCCAATCATTTTTCTTCCTTTATCTTTCCCCCAACTTTTCATATCTCAAACACCGTAATCATCTTTTCATCCTTTAATTAATGTTCCCCCACCAGAATAATTAAGAGAATAATAAACTATGAGAAAGAAAAACGAACCTGAGAAGATATAGAACCGACATATTAATAATATTGCAAGTAGGAGAATGCAAGACGCTCGTAGCCACGTTAACTCTCATAAAAAAGTTCTAATAGATGCTTTCCTAGTAAAAATGTCTCCACTTCCCGAGTTGCTTCGGGAACTCGACAATTTTTGTGAAGCCTATTTTCTGTTACCTTGCGAAGTTACAGGGTTAGTAGTCCTAAAACAAGAAGACATAATAATAGCAGTGATTAGCAAGTCGTTAGTGATGCAGTATGGGACAGGGAAAGCGTTTAGCATACTTGAAATGTGTTGCTGTTGTTAGGAGAGACGTAGAAAAGATATAGAAATGTATTTATTTTGACTGAATGTACATACAATGCTTGAGCCCCACTCGACATAACTAGCAAAAGATATATTAACTGTTTCTTTTGTTACTTAGTCAAGTCATTTTGAACAAACTAGATTGCACATATCCCCCTTCATTCACTGACTACCATTTTGGCATGGCAAAGATAATACAATGTTTTCGTGACTGATAATGTGATATAACATCAATTAATAAAAGCTATCTCCTGAATATTTGTGTATGTTAGCAAAAACGAAAGCATAACACGCTTAGAATATTTTCCTTTATTCTTACTTATTGTTTGGATTGGCATATCAACCTCAATGGGTTATTTAATGCCGACAAATTTTTTATTGCTGGTAATATTTTGTTTTGTCAAAAATCTATTTTTGGTAATATTTTTTTCCTCAAAAATGTATAGCTGGTAATATTATTTTTAAAAATGTATTGCTGGTAAAAGTTTGTTTGTTTTTTTTTTCAAAAACGTATTGCTGGTAATATTTTTTTTTTTTTCAAAAATATAGTGTTGGTAAGTTTTTTCTTTCAAAAATTTATCTCTGGTAATAATTTTTTACAAAGTATTTCTGGTATTAAAACCTATTTTTACACTTTCATAGTATTTTGACCCAAGTTTGGATGTTAACTATTTGCCCATAGCTGAGACTCTAACAGGTGCTACCATCTCGGGTCAGGGTGGACTTAGGAACGCCACACTCCTCAAAACTTCCTGATCAAAAGCCTTGCTGTTGGATGTAGTTTATCGTTAATATTTCTGAATCTTTATATATTCTTAATTTATAATTTATCCTACATTATAAAGATAAAAATTTGTTTTTTCTGAAAATATTGACAAGATTACAATCTACTTGACATTCACGTTTTTATATTGCTAAACGGTGAAAAACAGGACAAAAGTAGCGGGTTCTTGTGTTTCTTTTTCTATTTTTTTTTTTTTACACTTTGTTTTGTTTTCGGTTTTGCATTTGGTATGAAACTCTGTATCCCATTTTTATAACGTTCATATATAAATTCTTAAATATTTAAAAAATTTAAATAATAGACGCTTAAATAATATAGCTTTATTATAAAAATATATCAATTTGTGTACTATTTCGACACCGAAAGATACACACAGGAATTTCCATGGATCTTATTAGCAATAACTTAATAATTATTTCAATTTTAGTATATTGACAAATGACCGACTTGTTTCGCTGATAATATGTCAAGGGACGTGTCTTGGGAGCACGACACTGCTATGAGATATTATGGCTAGAATCGATAAGTTGCTACACTGTTTATACGAGTGTAATCTTCGTCAGTTTTATAGTGTCTAAAACATTTATCTCTTAAACCCAACATAATGTGTGTGTGGTAGCGGCCACCACAATACACGATGATGACGTAATAATATTCACTTTGAAAACAATATTATTTTCGCATGAATAATAATACTCATCCGATAAGAAATAAATTATTAAAATAAAATGTGTTGATTTTTATCTCATTCCAAATTTATGGTAATCCCTTGAAATATTTATTCAACGATGTTTGTCAATTTCAAGTACAAACAAGAACGCTGAAAGAAAAGAAAAGTAAAATCTAACCTTATTTGATATCCCATATGTGTTCAACCAACAATTTTTTGCAAGCAACGATAGTATTCCTCACCTGCAAAGTTTGTTAAATTAGATGACTTCCTCACAATCTGTAAAAAAATTAATCTTTTGTCATAGCTTGTTTATCTTGGTCTCTAAGCTACCGTAAACAACCAGAGTTTATCTATTGCCCTTAATGGTTACATAAGATCGCTGCAAAGAAATAAATTATATACTCCAAGCAGATAATTCACATTTGCTATTTTATAATATTCCTTCATTTATTCTGGACCCTTTAACCAGTTTATTGATATCAACGAGAGTCTGAGTGAAAAATATAAACCTTCACCTCTCTTTTCCCCTTTTTTAAAGTGCAGATTTTGTGTCCAGTAAAGAGGGGTATTGGAATGCACTTCATCGTTAATACTAAAATAGAACAAGAAACGTGGACTTGGGTTCTAATTTAATTTTGCTGATTTAGAGCTTCACTGAATCGAACTTACAATAAATAATTTTTGTTTTGTACAATAACACCCATATTACATTTTTAAAAATGCAATTATAATACTTTTTATGTTTCTTAAAATTATTATATCTCCTAGAAAAAAGCATAGGTCACCTTAAACATTAGGCGAATACGTGAGAAATTTTCCAGACAATATAAGAATTGGAATTTATAGTAGTGGTTATAGTCAGGCATTAAAATTTGTATCTAATGGCCATAAATATATTATAAGAATGATATGCAATGCTTAAATCTGGGGAAGGGAATATTATGGATTATAGTTGTGTGTACGGAATGATTAATAAGTCTTGTCTAGAAATATTGGACAAGATTATTTGTGAATATCTGTGCGGTATATAGATGCACTCCAAAACTCAAGACGACGAGAAACCAGCATCTGAACTCTACTCTGACCTAGTTTTAACAGCTCAGTGGGGGGAACTGTCTGGTCACATTCAATACTTTGAAACCAAACTAGTGATATTCCTTCATCGCTGATCGGACCCAGAACTTTCAACAATCACGATGAATGGATATTGATCTTGAGCGTCTATTGGTCCTTAAACTCAACCTTAACCTCAAGTGGAATTCGTGCATATGATCCATCGATAAAGATGCTGGGAAAATGGAGTAGTGCTCCCATATTTGGATAGGAGCTGCCCAATCTTCACTTTCCAGTCTCGAAAGCGTCTCGTTTCACAGCCCATGACATAATTTGATAACGTATTACAGTTGAGAATTCGACCTATAAATAGATAATAATAGACATCCGTTTGAACAAGAGACATTTGTATTGAAGTGTTGCGGGAAATGAAAAAAGAGAAAAGTTCACTAATAAACACCTAAATTGGGTATATAGTTTTAGTAGTATGTACAGGCATGTGCGTGTGTGTGCACGCGAGTGTGTGTGTGTGTGTGTGTGTGTGTGTGTGTGTATCAAATTACTATGTTTGGGTCGTCATGCTTTCTTATGATTTGCATAAATAAAATGAAGATTTGTATGTGACACATTGTAATCATTAATTATGATTTTCAAGGATAAATATAAATAAACGAGACAGGTATGAAACAATGATATCCAAAATCTTTTCGTGTGTTATTTATGATTAAATGAACAGGCTCCAGTGGTAATAAACATTTTGATTTACTTTCATTCAAGTGATAATTAACTATTATCAAGAATCGCGATATGAATCAAGTCAATCTTTCAAGTTAAATCGTGTATGAAAGAACCAAAGAATTTCATTATTATTATTATTTCCTGTGATTTCTGTTGTAAGTTAATTTCCTCCTGGATCCAAACATAAGACCTAATGTCAGAAATGGCATCATGACATTTCCCACTGTACATTTGTATAAAAGAAACTTACAAAGACATCCTCATTTTGCATAGATAAAGCCCTTCGTAGGGTGGAGTCTAGGAGCTGAGTTGGGTTCCGTGTAAACTTTTACGTCAAGAGATTTTGACTTCAGATATTGTAAGATTCATAAAAAAGTAGGTGCCATATGTGGGTTGATTGTCAATTTCCCGCTATTTTGAATTCAAGATGACCTCTATTTAATTGGAGGAGGGCTTACTTTTGTGCCAATAACTTCTCTCGGTATTGACCAATTTCATTTTGTAGGGATATGGTTATTATATCTAGAAAATGTATTATAAATAAAAATAATGCAATTACTTATTAATGCAAGAAAATATCAAATTTTAGTGAGAAACGCCAAAACCTATTTTCATTTTATTTGCATAGAAAACTAAGTCACAACATTTTGTAGTTTTTAATTGAAATTTTAAAATAAAATTTGATGACGTTATCTGCTATAACTGTCGTCAGCAACATTTTTATAATACAAAAGCATTAGGTATCATTTATTTTTATTCTTGTCAGGTCCCATATTTAGGCAAATAAATCAAAGCAAATTTGGGTAAAATTGATGACGTCACCATACAAATTCGACGTCAGCTGATATTTTTTAAAGTATTATTTTATTTTGTCAATGCAGGACCTATATCCCTGCAAAGTTTCATGGCCATAGCTTTTACCTCAACAAATATGCCAGTTTTCAACTCCTACTCTGTATGACGTAAAAGTCTTTGATAGGGAAAACTAAACATAACTGGTATTTTCTCTAACCCTGACTCCTGTTATTAAAAAAAAATACTTCAATATAGTTTTGTTTTTAAATAATTGTTTTGTTATTATTTTCAGATAATTTTATAATTTTGCTCTTACTGAAAGCATTGGAAATTGAGAATGTCAGACATTTTACTAGGCTCGTCATGTGTTGTCCAGCTCGTTTCAGAAAAGAAGAGAAATCTGGATTTATGGATTATTTGCCAGCATGTTAAAGATACTTTCAGGTCACGAAAAGCCATAAAATCACAGATGTCAGATCCAAGGGATAAATCGTGCATCATATATGATCACATCAAATGCTAGGAACAGTCACAAAGGTATCGTCTCAGTGAATAAATTCCAGCTAGAAATCCTCTTGAAAGCCATCGCATTCTATAAGGGCGAAGTGTATACACGTTGTATTTTTCTAAAAACCATTACAGATGTTTATGCAGCTGATATGTACCATAGAAATTGCTTAAATAAGTACCGGAAGTAATTTCGACGTGACGTTGATGTGTTGAATTTCGATGAAGATGATACAGATGTAGAATATATTTGATGAAGTAGTGAAAACACTGTAAATATCACAACTTGGTTATGTGACAGAGAGAGAGAGAGACTGGGAAACACACACACGCGCGTATTTTTTTTTAGTGAAATTGGAGTAGATTTGAATAGCGAAATTAAATCAGAGCATTTTTGTTTACTGATGGGGAAATCTGATCTAGGGCAGAAGTTGTACCCATTGAATCTGGGTCATCAGAAGACAATGAAATTGGTCGAAATAATTTTTATCGATTAAAAATTGAAATAGAGCTGAGTAAGCAAAAAGGAACTTTGGAATTCACATGATTTTGGTTGAAGCCGCCAGAACCGTGTGATAATCGTGTGCAAAGTAGTAGGGCTGAGGGTCAGTTATAATCAGCCGGGTTTATCTATATAAACGCGTAGTTATGCTGAAAAAGGCAGACTGGAGAAAATTCTTGAAGAGAGAAGAGGGAATTGGCCCGGGCAAGCGTGTGAGGAGGAACGCTATTATAACTTTAAGCCCCGCACAGAAATCTTTATCCCTCCATCGCAAGAGTCATATATCGTTCTGAGACGATTTAACAACAAGTTAATCACTTACACACACACACACTCTCTCTCTCTCTCTCTCTCTCTCTCTCTCTCTCTCTCTCTCTCTCTCTAGAATCCCGTGTATGAGTTTTTACGTTAAATACTTTTCTTTTCTGTAACCCGTTTCTTGTCTATACTATTCTTTTCTGCTATATAAAAGACATTAAGTTGTTTGTCTGGCTTTCTGCAGATATTAATGTTTTTTTTCTGCATTCTAAATCTCTTAGCGCAGACTCCCCTACCGTGTCTACATCTTCAGTCGACCGTGAATGGATGGATATCACTTCTGCTTTCTGGATCAAACAAATTACAACGTGGGAAGGAAGCAGGATTAAATCAGTGGACCAGTCGAATAATCTACGGATGATCAGGGGACCTATGGCCACTCCCTTAAGTTCGGTTAGGACCGAGTAGACACCTCAACCCAAAGAGTTGGGGCGAAAGTATTAGAGTTATGTCATAACTGACGTTAGAGAATTGTTTAAAGGTAGTTTGAGGTTCCCCATTTAACAACAGTAGTGTAAAGAAATTGCTGATCAATCACTTTGGTGGCCATATATGTTTCACATATCCCAAGCAAAAGGACAAATCACAGATGTTTTTTTCAGCTGACAACATTACAACAAAACTTGCAGAGACATTCTGAACTAATGAAACAGCCAAAATATCTGCTGTAAAGCTATGTGGTGAATGTTGCAACATGAACTTTAATCTAGAGGGAAGTTTTAATTCGGCTGAGGATATCAAGATAACTTGTGAACAATATGTCAACAATCGTCCAAAAACTATAGCTGTCTTTTTTCAATTATCTAAGACTTTCGCCCCAGCCACTCAACCTCCGATGTCTTACTCTCTGAGTTGAGGTGTCTACTCGGTCTTAACCAAACTTAAGGGAGTGGCCGTAGGTTCCCTAAGCACCGTAGATCATTCGACAGGTCCACTGGCTTAATCCTGCTTCCTGCCCACGTTGTGTTTGGTTTGATCCAGAAAGCAGAAGTGATATTCATCCATTCACGGTTGACTGAAGATGTAGATATAGCTGGAAAGTCTGCACTAAGAAATTTAGAATGCACAAAATATATATATATCTGCAGAAAGCAGGACAAACAACTATTCAATGGTTGAATTGTTAATGTCTTTTATATAGCAGAAAATAATAGTATAGAAAAGAAACGGGTTACAGAAAAAAAAATAATTGACGTAAAAACTCTTACACTGGATTCTAGACAGAGAGAGAGTGGGTTGTGATTAACTTATTAAATCGTCCCAGAACGATATAGGACTCTTGCGATGGCGAGATAAAGATTTCTGTGCGCGGCTTAAAGTTTATAGTTGCGTTCCGCCTCGGCAGTAGTAACAGTAGTAGTAATCTTCGTGGTAGCAGAAGCAGCGGTACTTATATCAGCAGTACATGTTAGTGGACGCTTTGTTCCAATCTCTGACGTCATTTCCTCTCCCCCTCAAGTCCCCGACTCGATTCTCCACTCTCTCTCTCTCTCTCTCTCTCTCTCTCTCTCTCTCTCTCTCTCTCTTCCGTCTGCAAGGAGATAGAGAGAATAATTTGTCTTGCTCGGGCCAAATTCTCTCTACTTACTCTCCAAGAATTATCTCCAGTCTCTCGTATATGAACGATGATCAACAAAAGAAAAGAAAATACTTCGTGTAATTTCGTTAAAGGAGAGGGTGGCTTGTTCGACGTTTCCGTTCCCAGTGGTACTAATAATAGTAGCAGTAGTAGTCTTAGATGTTGGAGGAGTAATTAGCTTTTTCGTTCTTATATCAACAGCACATGTTAGCGGGCGTTTTGTTCCAATCTCTGACGTCACTTTCGTACTTCTTCGAGCCTTCAATTCAACTCTGCTCACTTTCAATCTCCGACATTTCTCCACCCAGCTCGACTGCACTCGAAGACAGACGAGCGAAAAACTATCTTGCGTTTGCCTCTTCCGTCTGCCTCTTCCGTCTTTCCTGTAGCACCGCGACCCGTAACGGTCGATGCGGGTGCCCATGCCCGTGACAGCACGCAGGCGACGACGACATGCCGACCGATCGCGGCCTCTCCCGTCTCTCTCTTCCGTCTGCCTCTTCTTCAGCATAACTACGCGTTTATATAGAAAAATCCGGCTGTCATAACCGACCCTTGACCCTACTATTTCGCACGCGATTATCACGGGTTCTGGCTGCGTCAACCAAAATCATGTGAATTCCAAAGTTCCTCATAGCTTACTAAGCGCTATTTCAAATTTTAACCGATAAAAATTATTTCTACCCTTTTCATTGTCTTCCTAATAACCTGTTCTAGATCAGATTTCCCACCAGTAAACAAAAATGCTCTAATCTAATTTATCTATGATAAATTTCCAGGATGTTATTTTACAAAAGGGACTGAAAAAATATACCTCCCTGGATGGATGGAGGAGTTTGCAACATAGCAAAAGAGATCCAACTTCAGCAACCAGATAACTTCATTAATTTCTTTCTATGCATGGGAGGATTTCATCTGAAAAAAAACGAGATTTGTTGCATGGAGAAGTACCTGAAGGAAGGGGGCATAGATTCTGTGCTAATTGAGAATGAGATATTTGGAGAGAATATGAAGTCAATAATGGATGGTAGCAATTACAAACAAGGGAAAATCTTATAGCAAAGGTGATGGAACGGTTTCAGATTTCTGCATTTTTTTCAGCAGTACACGTTTCACAAAATTATGGAAAACAATTGACCACCTGCATTCATTACTAAGATAAACAACAGAAAATCAGAAAAATATGCAAATCTTGGGAGAAATTTGAGGCTGAAATTTTACGTTTTCAAGCCAAATTCGACCAATTCAAACTCCTTGTCTGCCAACGTAGTAAGCTTTTCCAGTATTGAAAGAACACCTTCATTAATGACATAGCTCCTGTGTTACGAGATCTCACCAGGTATTTTCGTGAAGGTAACTGGGATCTCCATCTATCTGCACCATGTTGAGCTATTCCTTTGTGTTTCGCCTTTAATCGTGCAACTTTAATCAGTGGCTGCCAATGTACTATTAAGACTGTGTAGCCTTATCTACTAATTTCCCTAAGATATATGCTGAATTTTCAAAGGGTAAATTTGTAGTTCCTCCTACATCACGAAATGGAAGTGCTGTACCTATCAACCAATCCCTATAATAAGCCAGCGAAATGCCAAGCAGGAATTATTGGATTCACCAAGAGAAAGGATGCTGTCTGCAAATGGAAAATTATTAAACATGAAATCAAGAAGTATTCTAGACATCTACAAAGGTATGCTTTATTGATGAAGATAAGGAATACTCATTCCATCATGATTTCTTCACATCAATTTCAAAGACTGATGAAAAGTGTGTTTCAGTAGCTGTGAAATATATATTGAGACATGGCAATCCCTTTGATTTCACAAAATGCAAAGAGTTAGTTAACATCATCACCAAAATACAACTTGAAAAAGATAATGTTGACTTTCTCCTGAACTGTCTTTCAATTGGGGAAAAGATCAGAAAATATTTCTACCAAACTCGTTTGGAGGAAAAATCAGTTGGCCTTTTTGTAACAATACCACTCTCTAAAAAAGTAAAGTCAAAGCAGATTCTTGTTAACTATGACATGACTAAAGAAACTGTAAAATTATTAAGAACCATTGACTATGCATGATTACATAAGTTTGATATCAAATAATTATTGGAGTCAGAAATAACTGCCACATCGTTCTTCCTAACAAAAAATGGGTATCTAAGGAAACCAAACAAGGCTGTACTTGCAACAGTGTTGTGGTAGGATCCACCTAATTTGCATAGTGGAGTACCGACCATATAAATATGGTTGGTACCGGGAAGAGAGGGGAGGAATCAAGAGATTCAACCAGAGACTCTGCCCGACTGCGACTCAGTCAACACATTTTCCAGGAACGGTCTTCCCAGGAATATACAAAAGACTATATGTAAATATTGTGTACACTTTCTTGTTTCAATACATTTTGTTCTAAGTACATTTTGGTTTGCATTATTATTCCATGCATTAGTCAAGTTTCAACAAACATAAATTAAGAAACTGATACTAAAAGATAAAATCCTATCATTTTTACCATCTAGTCAACATAAAAGGATGATAGTCATAGACTTCATGGGATATGCTAGGAACGTCCCAATTAAAAAGAAGCAGCTTAAGACATTTCTTGATCTTGCACAAAGTCTATGGAGCATGTTTAAAGCTTTTAGCGAGAATTCTCAGAGGATTGACAGAGTTTTTTACTTATATCATGCAAATAGTATAAAATCTGATGAGAGAAACCATCATAGCAAGAGTGTGTGAATTTTAACTTCCATTTCCAGACGTGATCAACCACTTCCTGTGGATATGGACACATTTTGGACACCCTCCGAAAACGAGGTTTCATTGCGGCCAATTTTCATCAATTGGATAAGACAAATGAAGCTTCACACTGTTATGTTCTTAGGTGATTGTCACAAAGATAATGAAGCCGTATGCATAACCATTTTTCTGAATTCAAGTACTACAGAGCGTTTGTTAAAATTCTGTCATCAGCCTCTTGTTTGAATTTTGTTTCATGTGAACCACAGCGTGAAAGTGGGAAACTTTAAAAGTGTGGCTATTATTGCATCCTCTGATATTGATGTTTTTATTTCGACCCTATATCACTATCATAAGTTTAAAATGTTCAATTTGAAAAGGCCATGGCCCATTTCAGGTCAGAATCAGTCAAAAACAGTAGTTCCCATCCACGAGTCAGCCAAAAATATTGAATCAGAAGTTATCGAAATTTTGCCAGCAGTCCACTCCTCAACAGGCTGTGGCACTACTAGCAAAGTGGGGACAAATGCGTTAGCATTGAAAGCAGCAATGGATACGAGTTACTGTACTACTTTGAAAAAAAGTATCAGCAATGAAATGATGACATATGCTGAAACATTTCTACTAAAGTGCGTTTCATCCAGTGATGTTGATAGTTTTGATGACCTTTGTTATCAAGTTTTTCATAAAAAGTAATCTCAATTTGACATTGAAAAACTGCCGCCTACAACAACAACAACTATCAAACAGCATATTCCACAGCCCATTCAGCATTCACTGGGCCCATTCATCTTTCAGTGAAGAAATAAAATTGAATCCACTTATGTATGGCTACACATTAGATGAAAATGAAGATTTGCAGCCTGCTGTTACTGTTGGACCATGTATACCTGAAGAGTTTCTTGTTCCTTGCAATTACTTGAAATGCGTGAGACCTAACCTTTGCCCCTGTCGGAGAAAGAAAATTGCTGTAACTTTTGCAAATGTGAAGCAAGAACAGTTATTAGTCGTAAAATTTTCCTTATAAAAGACTTTTACGTCATTCAGAGTAAGGGTTAAAAACCGACGTATTTGTTGAGGTAAAAATAATAATATTTGCTGTTAACATGATTTTTTAATAAGAGGATACAGAACTACAGCAAAATACTAAAAGACTTTGGTTTGCGTGTGTACATAATTTTCTATGCAAATAAAATGAATATATTTTTTGTCATTTCTCACTAAAATTTGATATTTTCTTGCATTAATGATAAAATTAATTACATTATTTTTATGTATAATATATTTTCTCGGTGGAATAATCATAGTCCTAAAAAATGCTACCAAGTTTACTAAAATTAGTCAATACAGCGAGAAGTTATTGGTACTAAAGTAAGCCCTTCTCCCATAGCGGCCAACCTGAATTCCTAATGGCGGAAAACTGACCATCAACCCAGACACTTTTTTTATGAATCACAGATAGTTTATTTATAATATCTGAAATCCAAATCTCTTGACATGAAAGTTTACCCGGGACCCAACTCAGTTCCTAGATTAGTGTGAACTGTACTTGTGAGGAGATTTGTTTTGTATTTCTTTAATGCATGTGCTGTCAGGAATCCCTTAAATGAGTCTATCAGAACTTTTTCCAGTCAAACCCATGGTCCCAATCGTAACTGGAATTATTGATATCGTCATGCACCACATCTTTTAACTTTCTACTTCAAGATTCTTGCATTTTAATAGTTTTTGTTTTAATGTATTTTTATTAGATTCGGAGGAATTGCCATGGCATTAAGAAAGTACTTTCTGTTTTTGAGATCTTACATCACTATGTCTGGGCAGTTGGCTTTGTTTGTTCTGTCTGTGTGTATTGTAAAGTCTCATAAAATTGTTATAGATCCTATGTCTGTACCGGGTCTGGATGTTGTTCATATCGATTTTTGTAGTATTATATTCGACGGAAGCTAACACCTGGCAACCAGATACAATATGATCAATTGATTTTGGATATTCATTATATTGCCAACACAATTTTTATGTTTGATTATTATTAGTAGTTTTAATATTATCTTCAAGTAAGAATTTATTCGAAATGTAACAATGGTTATAAAATAGCTACAAAAGAAAAGAGGTTAATATTAAAATTTACTTGGTCCTCCAACAGAATCATCTTTGAAATTTTATAGGAAAAATTAAAAATTTGGGAGAACTAAGTTATTATTTTTAAAGAATGTTCATATCAGTGGTATGAATTGACTCCCAAGCAAAAATATCCTTGCAATTTCTCCGATGACTGGTATAACTTTTATATATGACGTTTTAAATTAAATTTAAAAAGCAATGGATGCTCCTCTAAACTATCCCCCACTATTAAAATTGAGTGAAATCAGTTTGCAAATTATTCAATTCACAGGATATAACTGAACACATATGTTATGATGGAAAATAACAATAAATAATCTGTGTCAACATTCTTATTAAAATGAATGTTGAAATTATGAAATTATTAAAAGAATTCTCAAGTCTGCTCAGAATTACGCAATTCGGTCAAGCGAATTTGATGTTATAACATCTGAAAGCATCAGATAAAAAATACGCCACTGTTTGTGAAGTTAGATCACAATTTATTTTTTGTTTTACTTCATTTGATTGTATTAGATTCTTATCACGAAATATGCGCATGCATGACAGTGTGAGCAATTTTGTCTATACGTTTAATTAGCATTGCACTGAGTGTAGACAGACGCTCAAATCGGCATTAGTTACAAAAGATATATATATATAAAGATTAATTACTTCCGGCAAGGAAATATATTCTGTTCAACTTAACTAAAATATTTATTGTGGCTAGTTACATACCAATTCGACATTTCCACCTCGGGTAAATTGCCCCAGAGATTATTCACTTGTCATTATCATGACCTTAACGATACACATGCAAAACTACACTTGCGTGTGTCCATATGCCTTTGTGTGTGTGTATGAGTGCGTGTGGGGGATAATTCATCGTAGTGAGTGTACAAATCTTACAAGTTAAATCATGAGTCTGATCACTGGTGGGTGTTCTGTGAAAAAGGATTGTCGAAAGAGCAAGAATAAGAACAGGTTTAGCAATTAGTGAGTAACAAAAAATGATTCCAAGCTGGACTAAATCATGCACTAAAATATGATGAGAAACTTTAGTAAAAAGTTTCAGAATGTACGAGAAAAATGATTTAGTTTTCATCTTGCATGGTGAAGGAAAAATTTGTTTTGTTAAGTTTTAGAATTCGGAGAAATTGCAGATTTTTAAAAAATCATTTCAATCAAAGCAAGACGATAATGCCACTAGTAGATGGGGGCGGGGAGGGGTACAGATAGTGAAAGAGAATGAGAAGATTTTAGTGAGGAACGGACAATAAAGAAACAGGATCCTATTTCTTCTTCTTTATGTGCCGTCTCCCCAATTTCCACAATTTCCTGTCCTGTGTAGCTCTTAATAAATTTTGTCTTTTCGTTATTTCTCCTTAACCCTGTTCCACCATCTTAAGTTCATTAAGTATGTTACAGGCGAGAAGTGCGAGAAAAAACTGTTAGAATAGAGGAGACTGTTGCATCTAGCTATTTTAACAGTAAAACGGTGAGATCTAGTTGCCAATCTCGTAGTACACTTAAATTCATGCAGTCGGAGCACCAAGGAAAAAAGCTCATCAGAACAGTTGCAATGAAAATATTTGTAGAAAAGATGCGGTGAAAAATTCACTGAAGCCAAGATGCCAGGTCAGGATGAATTACATAACAGGCCCTTCTTTGAATTTTGTCAAGGATGTCGAGATATACAGCAGGAGCACCAGACCAGATATGACCACGATATTCAATGTACATATGATTGATAGATTTATAGATGTGCAAGATGGATTCTGACGAGAAAAATTGTCTTGGTGAATCAAATTTCCTAGCAGTAGACCTAGCAATTGATTCAATATAGTCACGCCATATCACGTAGGTGGAAAATGTGAGGACAAGAATATGCAAAGAGTTGCTCTCCTGGAGTTTAGCATCAGTCATGCTGTTGGCAGACAGAAAAGGTTCTCTATGGAGATTAAATGAAAGCAGTTTTGATTCGAATGAGTTAACATTTACAAGCCATTTATTTCTCCAGTTCACCACTGTTTGGAGGTTCTTTTCGAGAACAGTTGCCAGATTTATTATGTCGGATCTCTCGGATTTGCTATTAAGACAGGAGCAAATAAATGTGTCATCTACATAAATACCTAGTTGAGAACTGATGACATCGAGAAGTTCGTTGGTAAGCATCAGAAACAGCGTAAATCCAAGGCTAGAACCCTGGAGGACTTCTGCATTAATGTGAAATTATCTAGAAATGTACCTGTTTAATCCGAACTTTATTTCATTATTTGTTAGGAATGATGGGATTCGCCCAGTTAGACCGTAGCTCTTTAGCTTGCGGACAAGGCTAGCATGCCAAAGTCTGTTGAACGCCTTAGAGATATCTAGAGCCACAGTCCGAGCTTCATCGTTCTTAGCTAAAGCTTGATAGACAAATATAGTGGTGACCATTAACACATCGGCGGTAGACCTGGCGAAATGGAGGCTATATTGTTTATCCGAAAAGAGGCCGTGTGAAGTAAGATGCTTAACCAACTTAACGTTGATTAGTGTCTCGAGTATTTTGCCAAAAAGAGGTAAGAGACTAATAGGGCGATAATTTGAGTGGTCAGAAGGTTCCCAGGAGTTCATAAAAACAGGAACCACAGAGGAGGACTTCAAAAAAGCTGGAAAGCAAGAAGCAGCGAAACATTTATTGTAAAGTTTGGAGAGAACAAGAGCTACTTCATAAACAAATTTCTTTCTTTAAGACAACTGCCGGGATACAGTCGAATCAGCAAGCCTTGTAGGGATCTAGTTTAGAAATGATAACAGAAAATATGGACGAGGTTATGTGCATATTATTCAGTGTAGATTCTGTTCTAGGGGAAAAATCAGGCAGAGTCAAGAATTTTCGAGCAAAAGATTATGCTATATATTCTAGACGTTAATACTGATTGCGTTTAATTGTGAAAATCAGAAGCACATAGAAGAACAGTCTGGAAACTCAAGAGACAGTTCCTTTGCCAGTGGGAGATTTTCGCGAACACAGACAAGGCCATGCATGGGAACACTAGAGTCCTTTCGAAAGCCCAGAACAGAGAATTCAGTGGAAGAGATTGATTCGATGAATTCAGATTAATTTCATAGAGAGCTAGGATGTCTGGAGAACGATTCCACATTGCAGAAATTGGTACGAGTACAACGAATATTGTAGAAAGAAAGGTTGAGGAATTTAGGTGTTGTTTGTTTGTTTGTTTGTTTTTTGTTTTGTTTTGTTTTGTTTTTTGAGTGGGGGTTGCAAGCTGGTTAAGTTTTATTTGGCTTATTGATTTTCGTCACGGTATATTTTTAAGGTAGAAAAGGCGAAGAATAATAGTAACTGCTGGTCGTCAAAGGTAACATGAACTGGTTGGAAATTGGCGCAGACTGCACCATAGTGTCGTCTCTGGGTTCTCTACCGGAAGTGTTCACAGGGACACCTATCCATACGCCACACGGCACTGCAAGAACCTTGATATTATGCGACTGTTGATCAGAGCAGGCACTCTACTAACTACCCAATAGTTAGTACTCCTTACTACCAGTCGGGATGCAGCAACGAGAAAGCTGCCAGCCCGGTATCCTCAGTATGACGAGTCGTAGCCTCCAACCAGTTATATCACCAAACCTTCATGACAGCCACGTTTATTAAGGAGGAACCGGAAACCCCACCCTAAACAAGAAACAAGGAATAAACCTCTACTCATGTTCAAAAGATGGGAACGAGTATGGATCGGGTGATAGACATATCTACTCATACGGACAAAATAAAATAAAATGTGGGTAATCAAAAAAATGAATGGGTTAGAACATAGAATATTCGTGAAATGTTTAGAGGTATATGGTTAACTTAATGTGCAGCACCAGTGTATGTCCGTCCATACATTACGACGGGGTAGCTTTTTTGTCAGTTAAGAGCACCCTTGGATAGGTATGCGATGACGAGGTCGTCCAGTTCTTTTGGTGTTCGTGTCAAGATAATCTCTCCTCTTTCTATTAACATTTCTTTCATCTCTTAGCCAGAAAAGGAAATTTAAGGTCAGAGTAATTAACTTCGAATACGTGTGTAAGGGCAGATTACTTAGGGAATTGAAAAGTATCTAACTATTAATTTTCAACTTAGTTCAAATATTCCCTATCAGAATGAAATCGAGCGGGGAATTAAGATTGACTTTATCACATAGGGATTTTTCTTAGGTAAAATCGGAGCCCTACCAAGTCACTTCCAGATAAGTAAATTGGTTGGATAACAGATCAGACAGACTGGCGAATTCAAAGATTGATTTATTGGCCAAATGCTGCAGACTGACTCTTTCATATAAAAGTGACAGAAAGAAAAAGAAAAAGACTCGAAATGAAACCGGCTAGATAAAAATAAATAAATTTCTAGCCTTCCTCATTCGTGCACATGTGTAGTTGCACCAACATAACAAAGTCCAATGAAGTCGTAAAGGACGAAACGCATGACAAGAAAACTTTTTCCACATTGTCATACATTTTTGATATATAAAAATATCTCACATATATATGTGTATGTAGACATATACTTATATACGTATATGCATATACGTATATACGTACGTAATAACATGTAAACAAGCGTACACATATATGCACATACACACACACACACACACAGACAAACACACACACACACACATATACATATATATATATATATATATATATATATATATATATATATATATATATATATATATATATGCACACATGCACATATGCATACATCCATCCATACATACATATATACATACATACAAGAGGGCGCTGAAATTTTTCGGCCCAACCCACTTCCCAAAATTAGTATAATTGATTTTGGAAAAATTTCAACACCGTCGTATATATATATATATATATATATATATATATATATATATATATATATATATATATATATATATATATATATATATATATATATATCTGTGTGTGTGTGTGTGTGTGTGTAAACAATTAAGCAATTAAGATATTAAATAACATGAAAGGATACTGTCATGTGTAATTACGCCTAGTCTTTTATTGTGTACAACGAATAAGAAAGTAATAACCAACAATTTATATCAAAATTGTTGAGATGTGTAATTATCTTTTTTCTATCCCAGCTTCTGGAAGTCTTGATATTTTATTCTAATCTTGTTTGTTATACTAAAAATGTTTCGGCTTTCATAAACTCCACCTTCTTCAGGTGTGTGCAGTCGTACTCGATAACCTTCTCAGGATTTTCAACTGAACACTTTATTCAATCCACGAATGTAGATTGTTCTCATTCTGATGGGGGTATTTCAACATCAGTTAATACTTACCAGTCTTATTCACTGTTGTGTCACTTGTCTGTTTCTTATGTTCTTTCCAGCGCTACCAGACTCAGAGATTGCACTCATAACTGCGATGGAACCAGATTTGTTTCATAAATCAGCTGATTGAAGAGCATGAATGTCCTGGCAGATATACTAGATTCTCTTTTAGAAGCATGCTTTCTTTCTTAATCTTAAGCTTCCAAATTCTTTCCATGTCTATGTTATATGTCTACAGAGGAAGTAGTCATTGCCTGGTGTATGCGCTGATTCTTTCAGTTGTTCTATTATTGACTTCATTTACCATCTTTACATTGACCTTCATGCCTGATTTCAGTGTCTCCGCAAACTACAATCTTTTTTGCCGTTCTTATCTTAGAATTTTATTTATAAAATGTTTATACCTTGTGTAATTCGCATTAAGATTTAATATTAAAAATTTATATTTTTGTAAGTAGTAACTATGTTTATGAAACTATATTAAAAAATGATATCCATTGAGAGAAGCAACTATCAGGTAATTTATATTTTTAATTTTCCAGATTTTTACATATAATGGCTTGGCTACCTCACCAAACTCTTTTACGCACATTTCTAATATGGTAGCCATTTAATAGATAAAGGTATTTGAACGTGCTCATACCGAATGGATGAATTGCATTTACTACATTCTTATGGGTAAGAAAGTTATTTTAAATGACTTTGAACGCGGTATTGGGAGAGGGCTTTAGACGAACAGGTCTGAGCATTTGGAAAACTGTTGACCTACTAAGATTTTCACGAACAACCATCGTTAGAGTTTACAAAAGAATGGTCATAAAAATAAAATAATTCCAATGAGCAGCAATTTTGTAGATGAAATCCCTTGTTGATGAAAGAGGTCGGGGAAAAACGACTAGACTACTTCAAGCTGATAGAAAGACAGCATTCGCTCAGATAGCCATTGTTTACAATAGGTGGATGAAGAAGACCATCTTTTAATGCACAACACGTCGAACCTTTATGTAGATGGGCTACAGTAGCAGAAGACCACGTCCGCTGCTACTCAGATAAGAACAAGAAACCGAAGCTACAATTCGCTATGGATATCAAAAATATTGGACAATAGAAAATTGGAAAAAACGTGGCTTGGTCTCATCAGACCAAGCCACGTTTTTTCCTATTTCCGACTTCTGTTGCGGTGATAGGGCCAGAATTTAACGTAAACAAAATGAATGTATAGATCCATCCTGCTTTATATCAATGGTTTTGCCTGCTAGTGGAGGTAGAATGGTATGAAGAATGTCTTCTTGGCATACATAGGTACCCTTGACACCAATCAAAATCATTTAACTATTACAGCCTACCTAGACATTGTGGCTGATCACGTGTCTCAATTTATGACTACGATGCACTCATCCGCTGGTGGACACATTCAAAGCACCGAATCACAAATCAAAAAATAGTGGCAGATTAATGAAACACTGCGAGTTTTCTGTCTTAAAGTGGCCTCAAAAGACGGCAGATTTCACTCCCATCTGGCGTCTTTAGGATGTGACGGAGAGGTAAATGCGAATCCAAGATATGCAGTCGAACAATCTAGAAGAATAGTGGGATGGCAAAAGAGTATTTAAAAAGCGCGCTTCCACAACATCCACAATTCTTCCTGGTAAGGATTCAACCCCTACCAAGAAGAATTGAGGCGTTTTTAAAGACAAAGTGGGGTCCACAAAGCACAAGAAGTATCTACGTAATACATTGAACCATGAGTATATATATATATATATATATGTGTGTGTGTGTGTGTGTGTGTGTGTGCGCGCGAGCACGTGCGTGTGTGTGTATCTTATGAGAAATCTAACATTGACACTTCAACTCATTCCCACAGAGGAACTGCACAAAAAATACCCTTTCGTCGGAGGGAATAACATTTAACCTAACATGATTATGACTTTTTTTAATAGTTAACAAGAACCCTTAACAAGAATCAAAATTAAGTAATTCATTTGACCTTTTACAAATACATTTATTTGTCACAAGAGTAAAATTTTCAGATATATATACATTTTCATGTTTTTTCACTTAGAATTCTATGGTACATTTACAGAATATAATAACGACGCCCATACGTTTTTAACAAAAGCAAATGTAGTTCACTTTTTGTTGCAGTCTTTCATCAATATGAACAAATCCTATCATTATTCTCTCTCTCTCTCTCTCTCTCTCTCTCTCTATATATATATATATATATATATATATATATATATATATATATATATATATAGATATATATATAGATATATATATGTGTGTGTGTGTGTGTGCGTGCGTGCGTGTGGGTGTGGGTGTGGGTGTGTGTACATGATTCATGAACTCCACCTAGAGTATTGTGATAATGAGACTTCAGAAGTTAATCGTGTGACAAATTTATTATTTATGACACGCTCAATGTCAGAGTTTGAGCGTGAATTAAATACAGGCTACGCAACATTATCTTTCAGATTCTTCCATTGTTCGTAGGATATTTCTCAATTATTTAGATTTAGCGATACATTCAAGATGTCAGATCTAGATTCGAACTCTAGATCAAAAATTGTTATTATGATATGAAAGAAGAAATATGTATTTAATTACAATGGGTGGCTGAAATTTTCTCGACTTGACTAACAAACAACTTTGATATTAGATCATTTAGTCAGATCTTTTATAGTGGACTGGGGCGACAACTTTCCGACACCTATTCATCGAATAATAGCTTCAGACATGCAAAAGTTATTCGGATTTTATGATATATCAGCCATTTCAGGTTGAAACACCGGTTCTCGTCCGATCATCTAAGTTAAGCAAATCGAGCCTGGTCAGTGACCAGGATGTGCGAGTGGTGCAATGGATAATGGCTCTGAATGAGAAATCTGAGAGACGCTCGAATTTCAGTCAAGTTCTTTACATTTACTTACGCGTAAATACCCTTGGGCGATCAAGAATCAATAATTGATATGATCGACGACGCGTGTCACATCCGCCCCTACCAACCCGCATTGAACAAGTGCAGTAGGGTAACGGCCCATTCCACGCCATCTGGAGAAGGTCTTCGTACAACAGTACCTTCACAGATGAAGAATATATATATATATATATATATATATATATATATATATATATATATATATATGTATGTATGTATGTGTGTGTATGAGTAATCATTTATTCTTCTTCTTTATGTGCCGTATCATTTCAGGACGTAGGCGATCAGGGCCCTCCTCATCTTCCTGTCCCTTGTAACTCTTAATAAGTTCTGTCTTTTTATTATTTATCCAAAACCCTGTTCTAACATCAAGTATGTTACGCGCTACTTTCTTCTGTCCCTCTCTTCCTCAATCTGTCCTGTGAGTATCTGATTTTCCAAGCCTTCCTTCCTCATTACGTGCCCCAGAAATTACAACTGCCTCTTTTGATGTTAAGTATGTTTCCTTCTTGTTTCCATTTTCTCTAAAACCTCGTCGTTGCTCACATTTTCGGTACATGGTATCCTCAGTATCCTTCTCTAGAACCACATTTATGTTGCTTCAAGTCTCTTAATCTTTGAGGAGATCGTCCAGCATTCACTGCCATATGGGAGGACAGATATCACGTAACAGATATGTACTTTTTTCTTTGTTTCTGACCTTTTTTTTCGGTGTCTTAATACTTTGCTTAGCTTTTAGAATGTAACTTTGGTCATCCCAATACATCTTCGGATCTCAGTGTCGCCTTTCCTCTGTTAGAACACTTCCCAAATATTTAAATCTTTGTACATGTTTGATTTTTAGTATCCCTGATTTGTAATCTTCACTTTAGGCTCATCCTTTTGCTGATAACCATGTATTATGTCTTTTTGTAGATTATATTTAGTCCTTTCTTCTCGCTTTCCTTCAGTACCTTCAGAACTTTTGCAGTTTTCTTTCCGTGTCTGCCATCAGCACCGTGTCATCTGCATATCTTATGTTGTTAAGATTGTGACCACCAATAATGAATCCTGGTAGGATATCATTTACAAAATCGTAATCCAAACCGGAATTTCTCCCTTTTTCATGTGAGGTTCTGATATTTTATTGGTTTGCGTTAAGAGAAAACTAATGATTATGGAGGAGATGTTCTGGTGTAAATACTAAAAACACATGTTCAGGGAGTAAACTAAGAGCTTTTAAAACAAAAAGCAAAAACTACATAGAAAGCAAAAAAATATAGGTGACTGAAAACCATGCTAAAATATACAAAGAGCGTGTGCGCGTGTGATTGCGTATTTATGTATGTATGAGAGAGGAAGAGTACGCATCCGTATGTGCATAGAAAATAAATACTTCGCTAGAACTATTTCATATTGTCCTTCTGTCAAACATATCTTAGTTCATCGTGAATGCTTCGGTATTTTCATGTTGCTTCTATATAGTAAACATTATAAATACTAAACTGATCCAAGAATTCATCTACAAATTCCCTAATATGAAATTTGGATTTTATTTCTCATGAATTTTATTCAAAATTTCAGTTTAAAGTTTTAAACTGTTCACTCCTTGAAATCTTTAAAATTAAATCTAAACACAAATGGTACGAACGACAAAGATTATATGCCACGAAAATAATACACATTTTGCATGAACAAAAATAAATTCTGCTTTAAACGATATTTGTTAGTGTTTGATATCAACGTTTTATTTTCGGATGAAATTTCCAAGGTGGCCGTAAATTTCCTACCGAACAATAAAAAACAAATGTTTTTTCACTTCAAAGATAATGATTTAAATTTGAATGGAAACAAAAATTGGTGTCCAGTTTAAGTTTCATCCACACAAAATATAAATTTATTTCAAGTTCGAATGTGTCATAAAGATACATGAAAAAATAAACCAAAATGTCGAGTTAATATGTTTTTTTCCATAACATGCTGTTGTTGGAGAATCAGTGGTTTTCACTTATAGCTCTTAGTCTTATACTATGATTAATTATTTTCTATATCATAGATATAACTCACATAAAACGGAATCATCTACAATTATACCACCAGAGTACCTGGATCATTGGCATACACATCATGAACTTTGTATTCAAAAAGTGTAGGAAGATCAGGTTGATAGTTCTATGGCGTAGCTAGGTGGGGTGGGGTGGTGTGGATTTGTGTTTGGCGGAGTTGGCGATCCAATCCAGGCGACACTTTTGGTTTGCGGTGAGTTTTCAGAAAAGAAAAAAAATCAATAGCATATTTTTTTTTAAAAAAAAAGCAGCTATAAGGAAGAAGATAGTGTTTAAATTAAACCAATTTATCTTTGATATATGGCTGGTTCAAAGCCAGCCAGCCAGCAATAAAAAAAAAATTGTCTCCAAAACGCGCTGTCAGCTTGGTGGGGATAAATCACACTTACCAGACGTGAGCAAAAGGTGTGAAAAAAAAATTGAACATTTTTAAAGGGCTTGATGTGGGGTTGAATTAGTGAATTCACAGTTTTTTCATACCTATGTGAGAAGTCCAGACTTTGGCATCAGTTCTTTGATTTTGATTT
Organism: Acanthosepion esculentum; assembly: GCA_964036315.1. Taxonomy (NCBI): domain Eukaryota; kingdom Metazoa; phylum Mollusca; class Cephalopoda; order Sepiida; family Sepiidae; genus Acanthosepion; species Acanthosepion esculentum. The sequence continues at coordinate 42,751,609 of OZ038507.1, read as the reverse complement.
TTCATGTCTGTGAACTGTTAATGAAAAAAAATGAATAAATAAATAAATAAGTGAACAAATTGTTTTTTTATCTTATCATAGGCCTAGCTTTAATACGGATATAAAATAGTTAAAGTTACTTTTCATAAATTATAAAATAGATAGATAAATAAATTGAAATAATTCCAATGCTTTAAGGATATCACATGCATTCGAATTTTCTCCGGAAATATCGAAGGGAAATTTAAAAGAAAATTGAAAATTAATATATTTTTAAGTGCAGAAACTTTATTTAAAGTCCAAAAAAGGGTATTTTTTCAATTTACAAGTTTTCACTGTAGTAAAACAATGCAATATTTTATTTTTTTGTTTAGACAGCTGAAGTTTTATTAAGCAAAATAGACTAAGAATTAAAAGTTTGATAAAACATTTATTTCAGTTTTTAAAAGTGAAATTAATTTTATCGGACTTTTAATTCTTAGTCTACTACTTTGCTAATAATTTCAACTACGTAAAACAAAATAATTTAAAAAGACATTCCATTTTTTACATTGTTAAAAGAAAAACGAACCGTGTTTCTGTTTAACGTGGTATTTAATTTATGACTCCTCACTTGTTAGAATTGAAATAAATATTAAAAAACTGATAAATTATGAATTAAAAGTACAAAGTGTTTTTTTTTCTTTTAAAACAAGTTATCTTTTAATATCGTAAAAAGTTTTTAAAGTTTTCCCGATTTAGAAAAAAGAAGTAACGTCTCCGTGTTTTACATATTCCCAGTTTTATTTTCTTAAAAATAAATAAATAAACACAATTGTACTTATATTTCATAATTTATCAGTGAGGAGTTATAAATACCACGTTAACAGAAACACGGAAAAAACTGGCATCACCCGGGCATTAGATTCTGAGAAATGGATAAAATATAAAAAACTGATTGGAGTACGAATAATTTCCTCGTTGACTATATATATATATATCAACTTTAAGGGTTTAATGTGCATTATATTATTGTATTCGTTTTGGGAATGGGCGGCAAAATTTGAGGGCCGTTCCGGGCGGCAAAAACACTAGCTACTCCACTGTAACAGTTTTAAATATCTTGAGCCAGAAAACGATTTTATGCTTTTGCGTGTCTCAATAAACAATGAGTCAGTTATGAGTGGGAGACGAATGAGAATACAGGGTTGGTTGAGCTAAAATATCATAAAATTCACTGAAAAAGTTATTCCATTTTATTTATATTGGGGACGATTTTCATTGTAAAGTGACCAAGTGTTTTAATCAGTAATACAAGGCAAATAAGAACAAACACTTATTTATTGCCGTAGAACTGGTTGATTATAAATAAAATAACCGTGTCAATTTTTTTTTAAATCTTCTCAGAAGGAAAAACATTTGATCCTTCCCAGGTAGCGAATGAATTAACTGCATTCAGCTTTGTTCAGGGCGTCAATGACGGAGTTTGCTAGACATTTAACTAATAGAAAATATAATATAATATGGTCTTTAGCAAAGCCTTTTGTTTACTTTTGAAAAAATGTTAATATGTGCATAACAATTTGGCAGATATTTTCTTTCAGTTAACCTAAAAATGTTAACTTTAAGGACCTAAAAATGCCTATATATGTATCTCCATGCATCTATGTGTTTAAATCTCGATTAAATTAATTTAACTAAAGAATTTGTTTAAGAATTCATTTTCGACGGTCGTTAACCAAACACATATATGCGCGCGTATATATATATATATATATATATATATATATATATAGAGAGAGAGAGAGAGAGAGAGAGGACCGGGAGTATTTACGAGTTGTTGTAGTAGGGCACGTGCGTTTGTTTCTTGCTAGAAGGTCCAACTACAAGAAAATGGCGGACTCTAGTTGTGCCCAACCGAAGATGAAAAGAAAACAAACAAGACCGAAATATATGTCAACAAATATATATATTAAACAACACAATTTTACAATGGACATAGACATTAACATTTGCGTGTGCGTGAACATTTGTGTTTGTTCTTTGGTCAATGTTCGTACGTACGTGTATGTGTGTATAATGTTCATGGCGTCTTCCCACAAATGGTAAACGCTGTCTTTTGCTAGAGCTCACATTGTAGAGGTGTTCGCTGAAATGAAGAAATGAAAAAAGAGAACGAGGCAAGAAGTCGCCCAGTACTTATGGTGTAGGGAGAGAGACCTTAGTGAACAATTAGGGAATTAAGGAGGAGCTAACTCCGACACACACTAATAATAAACATCCATTTGTTCCTCACCGTTTGGCACAATTTTGAGTTTAGATTTATACACGTAGCAATTGAAAACTTAATTTTCGATTGGTGTCTGACAGTTGTCACGCACATGAAACTCATAGTTCTACCAAACGGTGAGAAACAAATGGATATTTATTATTGATATAAATTTTTAGTTGGTTACTCAGCACTGTTTTATTATCAGTAGCAATCAATATGCGCTCGCAATAACTCGTTTTGCTATTGTCACTGTTGTGACCAAGTAAATGGTTAAGAAATACCAAAACCAGTGTTGCAGATATATCATACATTAAACAGTAAATACTACAGAAGAGTATTACACGACTAGTGAGTGTGTGTCGGTTGACCCAGCATTCAATCTATTCGACAGTTCCTCCAGGCTTCTCTCCTACTAATCTTATAGTAGGCAGAAGAGTCCAACATAGACTCTTTAGAGGGAGGACACCACAACAGTCACTAATGTTTTTCTTAAGAAATTGTTTTGAATCCTATCATGTTCCAAAATTTCATATTTGTTCTTAACTGCGACAGCATATGGTTGTTAGTAAAATGGAATCATTTTGTACTTTGCTATATTGCAGCAGAATGATGTTTAGTACAAAAATTATTGATAGTCAGGTATTCTATCTGGTTGTTTGTGTCTCCTCCTAGGCGTTATCAAGTTCACAAACGTAGTTGTATGTGCTTTGAGCTAAGTGTTTGCGATTACTTGGCCATTCATTGTTAACCACCCCTCTCTTCATGGAATCCAAGTCTATAATAACGCCTTACTTCTCTATCTTATTCCATTTCCTAACTTTGCAATGATTATTTCTTGTGACTTACTCTGAGATCTTCTATTTTCAAGTGTGTCGTAATATTCATCTATTTCTTCTTCAGTGCTTTCGAACGTCGATATATATATATATAGCGCCATAATCATTATATTGGTGGTTGCAAGTTTCACGAGAAAGGCCATGTTTAATAGTTGCCAGTCCGCCAAAACGTATCTCCCGTTGTCTTAAATCAATATTAATCCGACTTCTTATTACCTCTTCTCTATTCCTAAGTATAAATTCGGTGATCGTAATTTATAAAATTTTCATTCTTTCTCCATTTTGTTTCGCATATACGCAAATTATTTGACTTAATAAATATGAATTTATCACATTAGACCTTAGATCTTGATCAGCAAAATATTCATATTTTTTATTTGTTTTTATGATTGTTTTTATGATTAGGATTGTCTTTAGATAGATAGATAGATAGATAGATAGATAGATAGATAGATAGATAGATAGATATCATTCGCAATCATTTTGCGACATATCCATCCAAAACACTTCATACGTAGGAGTCAGTGATTTATGACTTTCATTGTACAAGAATTACTTTCAAATATTTTTATATAAGTTGAAGGGAATAAATAAACCATCATCAACAAAGGACCAAATAAAAAATACACAAATAAAAGATCTTTTTGTTATGGCGTTAAGCAACAAAAAACACACATCTAATTTCTTTCTTTCCCCTTCGTTCTTCTCTCACTGCCACTGTTCACTCTGGACAAAGCAATGAAATCTATTGATGGTTTCTGCCTTCAAATCAATAATAATAGTCTCTCCTTTCTTTCTCGTGCATTTGTGGACATCTGCTTGGTTACTAGCGAAGTGAAAATCCATAGGAACGATAACATAACTGGAATGAAAGTTTAACCCTATTTCTTCGACGATATCAGATCTGCTATGAGGCTATATATTCCTAATGATGAACAACCTCGCTTTCAATGGCAAATTTCCATGATTTAATAATAAATTTTATTGCTTTAGTAAATTTTTAACCATATGCTCTGATTCTTTGAAACGTCTAACTCTAATATATGCTAGACTCTGATGGCCTCCTTAGTAGGCCTAGCATAGAAATAATTATAATATAAGAAAGACAAATGACAGTAAGTCTGCAACCACAGCAACCGCCAGCAAAACATAGGCAGCAATCAAAACATGACAGTCATCAGCAGCAACATTTGCAAGGTTAGGTTTAAGAGTAAGTTTACTCTATCAGATTATCCCACGGGACAATGGCCTAGGGGTAAAAGTGTTGGTTTGTGAATTTGGTAAGTTCAATCACCGGGCAGTATGTAGTTGCACACAGTGGAAGCGGGCAAGCAATAACTGCATAGCACTAAATAAAAATAAGCACTAGGCGATATCCCTAGACATGAGCAGTGGAATGTAAATTAAATAAATTGTTCAGTTCGGAATTCCTTTTAGTTAAGCCAGATTGATATCCACCTGAGGAAACGTTGTGATAAAATCAATAAGATAAGGTCAACAGTCGGAATATAGTGTAAATAACAATATTTTTACTCTCCCTAAAGTTCTTGCTTTTTGTTTTTGTGTAATCTTTTTTTATAAGGTTTATATTTCTGTCTTATAATGTAGAGGCTTTCATAATTCAGAAATCAATAAATTCATATATCAAATTTTATATATTGACGGAAAGTAAAATTGCAACACCCTGAAAATATTTCAGTTTATTCAAGGTTAAACGTGTATGTAACAAAACAGGGTTATATTAAATGATCACATATACATGCACAGCTCCAAAAATAAGATGCCCACCAACAGTACTCAGACCCTATATAAAAATACTCACTGGACGTTATGACAAATCTATACTCTCACATACATACCATAACACAGAGGGCAAATGCCTACGATACATTATTGCATGTCTCTTGCATCAATAGATGCAAGACAACAAAAGATTTAGGTATGTTTAAATGAATGAATCAAGTGTCGTCTAATCATCCCGTTTAATGAGAAGCAAGTTTGACAGTTTTGTCAGAATGGAAATTTGTCGAACATTTGTAGAGTGTATTGAGTAGCACAGGTCGTTCCTAAGTCTAAATCATGTTCTATTATCCTAATAGAACAACACACCGCCTTCCTACTTGAATGGTGCGATCGTGACTCTCCATAACTTCCTATCTCGTGTGGCTCTTAGCAGCTATTCTCCCTTTTTTAGGGTCCCTCTCCACTTTCTGTCATCCATTCACACAAGCTCGTCAAGTAAGTGGCTCACTTCGTTCTGCCATCTCTCTTGCCCTCAATATGCCACGTGCGGGTTAAGTTTTCTAAGCCCTCATTCCTCATTATACGTTCAAATAATTTCAGCTGTCTTCCCTGATTCTAAGTGTACTTTCTATTGTCATTTTCTTTAAGACTTCCTTGTTGCTGACTAGCTCTGTCCATGGAATATTCAGTATCCTGCATTTTTGCTACTTCCAGTTTTCCCTTCTGGGGAGATTGTCCAACACTCACTGCCATATAAGAGGAGAGTAATCCAGCATTCCTTTCATTGTTTCTAACGAAAGTTTTCCGTTTCTGAGCACTTTGTTTAGTTTTTGGGGTGCTTCTTTCTCTAGTCCAATGCATGTTGAGATCTCGGTGTCGTATTTTTCATCCTCTGTTAAAGACTTTTCTTATATATTTGAACATCTGCACCTGATTGGTGTTTATATCCCCAACTCGTAACCCGCATCTTGGGATTTTTCTCTTGCTGATAACAATATTTCCTGTCTTCTGGCAGATGATCGGTTAGTCCTTTTTTCTTGGTTTCTTCTACAACCCTGTCTAGGGGGCCGCGTAGTTTCCCTTCCGGATCAACGTGTTTCATATTGTTACGATCACGCCCACCGCTAACAAATTCTATTAGGGTCTCCGGTTCCCTTAGGATAGAGGTTGAATAAATCTGGGGAGAAGACATATCCTCGTCACACGCTGCTTTCTATTTGTGTATAGCTACTCTATCCGCATGCAGGCAATTTGCTCCCAGTATAAGTTCTGGATTATTTTAACATATTTTCAAAATAGATTTCGTTTTCCTAGCAGTTCGAATAGATCTTTGTGCCATACCTGATCAAATGGTTTTACGTAGTCTATAAAACATAGGTGCACATCCTTCTGGATTTGTATTGCTCTCCCTCCCCCCCCTCTATCACACACTCTTTCTCTCTCTCACACAGACACACACACACACACTCTCTCTCTCTCTTTCTCTGTGTGTGTGTGTGTGTGTGTGTGTGTGTGTGTGTGTGTGTGTGTGTGTGTGTGTGTGATATCATTCTAATCATGAATATTGCATTTCTTGTTTCAGTGTCCTTTACAAAGCCACACTGTTCTTATTCTATTTCTGGTCTAATTCTGCTTCTTGCTTTATTCATCAAGATTCGCATTATTAGGTTGATTATGTGGCTCATTAAACTGATTGTCCTATGGATTCGCATTTGTTTGCACTTGATCTTTTAGGTATGATTACTGTTATGGTCCAAGGTTAGGACCAAGGAAGAACAACACGAACACAAGAGTAGAAATAACAAAGATATATTACACAGAATAATAGTACAAGATGTGAAAGGTATTAGTATGACTGTCAGTTTGGTTTGGAGTGAACTACTATTGGCTCAACTCGATTCTGTCTCGTCCCTCTCTGTTGAGAGGCGCAGTATTCATATTGTCAGGAAGAGTTCATTCGTAATTTTGAATCTGCCTGAAAACCACTTGAACGTGTTCTCAGTGTTGTTCAATATTTTTGCTATTTATCAGGATGTCATCAAGGTATGCGATCGTGAAATCCAGTCCGCCTAGCATAGCGTCCATTATTTGCTGAAATATCGCCGGCGCGACCTTGATCCCGAATGGTAACCTCTGGAACTTATATAACCCTTTATGTGTGTTTATGCACAACAACCTCGAGCTTTCCTCATCTACTGGTACTTGTAGATATGCTTCGCTCAAGTCTATCTTTGAGAAAAATTTTCCTCCGTTCAATTTTGTGAAAACTTCCTCTGGACTAGGGAGAGGATAGTGATAATCCTTAATCGCTGCATTCAATCCCGGTCGAGAAATCAGCGCATACTCGTATCTCACCCGATTTCTTTTTCACGTAAACCGTAGGTGCGGCTCATTGACTATATTCCACGTTTGTCAATATACCGGTTTTCACGAGTCTATCCAACTCTTCATCTATTTTTTCTAATGATGCGAAAGGTCTTCTTTTCTTCTTGAAAATGGGTTGTACATTTTCTTTTAGTTCGATTTTGACCGACATCTTTTTACACCTCCCGAGTCTGGCTGAAAATACGTCGGGGAAATTTCTCCTTCAATTTCTCTGCCTCGGTCGATAACCTTTCCACTTTTTGGCAGAACGTATTTATCGGTAAATCCCAGAGGTCAGATTTATGCATCCAGTCAGTTCCAAATAAATTTTCCGTATTTTTTAGAACATACATCTTTAATTTCTTGGTCATTCCGTTGAATGTCACATTTGTGATAATTTCCCCCTCAAATTTGATTTTTCCTCCTGTTACCGACCTGGCTATTTATCTGTTCTCAACATGGTCGGTTTGTTTAATTTCTTCCACGCCTGTAAGCTAATAATGGTTAAATCTGATCCGGAATCTAATTGTAATCTGATTTTTTTGTTTAACATTTCTACTTGTACGTATTTTCGTATATTTATCCCGTCCGCTTGGTCAGTTCTAGTGACTCATACTCGGCTTTTGTTTTCTTTCTTTGTCCTACAATGCGAACTTTTATGTCCCACTTTATTGCACGACAGACAAGTATGGACAATGCAAAGTCCCACAGCGATAGCATGGACTGGGTGGTAGTTTCTTCTGAGATTTACTTTGACTTTTTATAGTAAAATAATTTGTTTGGTTTGTTTTTCTGGAGGGAAAAAACGTGTTTGTCGTTGTACTTTTTGTATGTGAGCGACGCCAGACTCTTCGATATCTTTTGAGTCTTTTTTACGCTTATACATCTCTGACAGTCCTCAGCCAATTTTTGTAGCGTCAATTCTGGTTCACTCTCAAGTTTTGTTAGAATTCTCCGTCTGATCTCCGCATCTTTAGTCGAAACCAGGCCTTGGACGAATATCAAACATTTAAAATTGTCCGGGCTGAGTTCAGATAACTTAAAGTCATCGCAGTGTTTGTTTACTACGGAAGCGAATGTTATATAGTCTTCGCTATCCTTTTTTGTTAAATTTAAACATTTCCACCTTTTGTGGAATAGTGAAGTGTTCGGACTAAATAATTCCGTTAAAAGTTTCACGGCTTCCTTGAAAGTCAACTCATTGGTTTTCTTCGGTAGGATGTAGTCTACGAATTTAGTGTATTCGATTGACCCTAGTTTCCTCCGTAATAGACGTACTTTTTTTATCTGACCAATTCCCGCAATCAAACGCATATGAATCTTCATATCTTCTGAAGTAAGCCGCGAAGGTTTTGTCTTCATCCGGTGCATAAGTGAAGTCTTTGATAGAGCTCCATATAGCATTTTGCGAGAATGCCGCTTCATTTCCAGAATGTCGTCCTTTATTTGTTACTGCCCGTAGTAGTAATTCTTGTAGTTCGAGTTGCTTCTCTTCGTTTGTCTGCTGAATTTCCAGTAGTTTTTCTTCGTTTTTCTGTTGAATTTCTAATTGTTTTTCTTCGAGCCTAGTCTGTCTTTCCTCATTTTTTTGTTGCTGCTCGAATTGCATTTTCATTAGTTCCAATAAGATTGCCTAAAATCTTCCATGTTTACACCGTAATTTTGTGTAATTATTTTTCATTTTTTCTCAGTGTAGACTTCAGGTCTTTGTCGCCTGTTGTTCTGGAACCTTAGTACGAAAAAATTTTCCTGCGTAGAAGTCGATTCTGTTTTTTTGCTGACAGGTAAAATTCGTGTCTTCGTCACCACTGTTAAGGCTGGTGTTCTTTTTTTTTTAATCTTTTTTTTCTCGCGTAGAACTTGTTTTTTTTTCAATACCTCCGTCCCCTCTGTTATGGACGACCGATAGCAAAAAGGTTTTTTTTTAGTTTCTCCGCGTAGAAGTTGTTTTTTCAATAGCCTCGTCGTCACTGTTATGGACGACCGATAGCAAAAAGTTTTGTTTTTTTTAGATTCTCCGCGTAGAACTTCGTTTCTTCAATATTCTCGTCGCAAATGTTATGGTCGACCAATAGCCAAAAGGTTGTTTTTTTTTTTTAGATTCTCCGCATAAAACTTCGTTTCTTCAATATCCTCGTCGTCACTGTTATGGTCCAAATTAGGACCAAGGAAGAACAACACGAACACAAGAGTAGAAATAACAAAGATATACTACACAGAATAATAATACAAGATGTGAAAGGTGTTAGTATGACTGTCAGTCTGATTTGGAGTAAACTACTATTGGCTCGATTCCGTCTCGTCCCTCTCTCTAGAGAGGCGCAGTATTCATAGTGTCAGGAAGAGTTCACACTGTCGTTATAGGTAAGGTCCCATAACAATTACGAAGATGGATTTAGTGAGGTCCTCTGGTATGTGGTCACTGTTGTATATTTCGTTTATTACTCCTGCAATCTTGTCGATACCAATGTCATTTAAGGGTGAGGGCATTTCTGTTACGATCCCATCATGACCTGCTACTTTCTTCCAGTTCATCTTCTCATCTTACTTCATCTTTTAGGATCTCTGACCCTTCTGTATTCTCCAGCGTAGCTTTCTCTCGCAAGAGCATATTTGCTGCATTTGTGTGGCTCTCTATTTCCGCGCACTTTTCATCCATCCAGCCATGGTTTTCATTTTTGTGTTTAGTGTTCGGTATTCTTTTCATGGCATTATTTGTTATCGCTTTTTCATCATTAGAATTCCTTCTCTCATCCCACCGTTCCTTTCTTGTCTAATTTCAGTTGGGGGGATGGTCTCGTTCGCTAACATCACCAGGGTTTCTCTCGGCATGTTTCACTTTGATTTTGTACTTTTGTTCAGTTTATATTCGTTTATAAATTTTGTTTTTGCATGTCTCCTCGCAACTTGGGCTCTTCAGGAGTCTGCCATATTGTAGTTTAGGTGTTGCTTTGGATTTCTTTGTTTTCGGTGTTTTACTTTGATGTAGCATGTGACTGGAAGATGGTTGCTCCTGTAGACGGATCTGGGTATGTTTTGCAGTGTAGAACTGCGTTTCTGTTGATAGTTCCATAGTCAATCTGGTACGCGTCTCCTGGGCTTCTCCATGTCCACAGCCGTCTTGGGTGTCAGGTGTTGGTGATTACTTGATCGGTTGGTGTGCAGCACTGGATCAATCACTTGCCACGTCTCATTTCAGGATTCTAGTCTGAAGTTGCCGACTATTTCATCGCGTTCTTTTCCTACCTTGGCATTCAGGCCTCCTATTATACTGTTTCTTTATTTACAACAAACAATAGTGGTCTCCAGGCCAATCTTAAGTAGTCATAAGAGATGATTGTTTATTAATGAAATACTGCTGTATCACCAGGTATTTTATACCTATCATGGTGATTAGGAGGAAAAAGAAAGGCTGGGCACTGAAACGCATGACTAGAATTTATTTGATCACAGCAACTATCGTTTATCTTTATTTCAATCAGTTTTGTATTAGGTGTGTATTGTAGCTGGTAGATTGACTCTGGTGCCTGTGTGTCGAGTTTGAGAACAAGATTTCAGATGTAGGTATTCGTCACTTCAAGTATATGTGTGTGAGCGCGCGCACATATACTTCTGTGTATGTGATGGACACTACATTCGTCGTTCCAAGGCAAATATAATGCAGCAAATAGTACATGTATAGACATGTGAAGCCATGTGAGCTACAGACTAAAATTACTAAGTTCCGATTGTAACCATTTACTGCAATGAAACTTAGAGAAAGAAGCGTGGGTGATTTTTTTCCTGTCTGACCAAACAAGTCTAGTGTTAAATAATCGGGGATAAAAAAAATATATATACAAAAACGACCGTGTCGTATTTTAAACGTATATGGAAATCTAGGTGTGTTTGTCTGTGCATGCATGCGCGCGTGTGTGTGTGAGCGCTTCAGTGTATGTGTGTTTGTGAGTGTGTCTCCACGTAATTATGTGCTGTTTAATTTTGATTGTCCATTTTCATCGAAGCACTATGTCAGATTTTATCATGCAAATTAATTATTTCACAATAAAATTGATATTAACCAATTGATATTGGTAAAATATTCAAGATCTTTTCATATGATTATATATATATATATATAATTATTGATTTAATTTTACACGCACAGATACACACACACACACACATACACACACACACACACACACACACATATATATATATATTTTATTTTTTTATTTTATATATATATATATTTTTTTTTTTTTATATATATATATATATATTTATTTTTATATGTTTATATTAGATTTGTAACCTGTAGTCGATATTACCTTTGTCAAATTTTCTTGATTACACAGCGGCCCTTTTATAAAGGCCCTTCGGTTTTAGTTAACCCACCCCACCCCATCCCAACCCCTTTTTCTTTTCCTCTCCGTCTCTCATCTTCCGAGCTTTAAGATTTTATCGTCTATTGTGTGTGTATGTCACCAAGAAATGTATACACTCTTCCGGTGTATCTTTAATGTATCAAACATTTGGAAATATGCATATTTTTCTCACTTAAACCGTCTTTGCCTCCCCTTTTTAAAACTTCTCTCTGTTAAATTTTAGTCCCCCACCTTCATCTTTAGACCTTCCTATTCTTCTCTCGTCTGTTACCCTTCCCTTTGGCTTTCATTCACTCTAGCATTCGCCCCACACTCTCATACATACACTCTCACTAAATTTTATTTTTTATTCCCGGAAATGTTTTTTCTGTTTTCTTTTTGAATTTGTAGGTCTGATGAATTGGATCGTATTTACGATTCCAATGGAATAAATTATGACCATGGAATAAGACTTTTTATTATATCCTTACTCTGTCCTGGACATTGAGTTCTACCTGGATTCTATCCTCTTGGAATTATCTTTTATACATATATGTATGTGTATGTATGTATGTATATATATTTATATTTTAGATATATGATTGCATATGTATGTGTATATTTACCACTAATATTATATATATATATATATATATATATATATATATATATATATATATATATATATATATATATATATAACATCAAAAGGGGAGTTATTGAATGATTTAAACACAAAATTAAATTTGCAACAACAAAAAGAGAAAGGAAATTGAAGAGACATGGGACAATGAAAAAATAACAATTGTAAGATATGAATAAGAATAAAAATGAATAATAATATCACAAAATCAGCTACAGCTACACTATATCATGAAAACATATATTTTAAAAATGTAATTTAAAATTATAAGCATTCCCCTTATTCATGCGCATGTGTAATCGCATTAATTAATGTAAACATTACTTTAGTCCGATGAAGTAGTAAAGAAAGAAACGTGTTACCTGAAAATTTTCCACATTTTTCCCATATATATATATATACATATATATACATATATATATATATATATATATATATATATATATATATATATATATATATATATATATATATATATATATATATATATATATATATATTGAGACATGTTTCATTGAATAATTTAAACAAGTTTTGCCTGCTTATTTCCAATTGGATCTTTTCATATTTACAGACAAGCTTTTATTAAAGGAAGAGAGAAAATTACCGTGCTAATACATATTATTTATTGCGACTACTTTCGACATTAGCACAATATCATCATTAGTGTGTTGTTTATTTCAAGAGGAATATTGTAATGTTCATCATTTTCAAAGACAAAATTGTTGTGTTTATCTGAAAGTTTTTTTTTTACTTGTTAAGTGAAGAACGCTGAGTTGAGTACTGTGCGATTGGGAGGTAACTAAGTTATGATGTTGTCGAGAGTTTTTTAAGAAATAATTATTAAAACTATTAGTACAACCTTCGATATTTTAAACTATCTACTGTAAACAAATTAAAAAATTTGTACAGTATTTATAATTAATTATTTAATATAGACAGCTTCGAGAATTTTTAGTTTTTGCTTATTATTTTCATGAAAAATTACAGATGTATTTTCAACAAGAACTTTTCTGAATTACGAATGTGGACAGGTATGCTGTTGTAAATGTTTTTAAAATGTTGGATACATCATTTAAATGAAAATTCAGCCGCCGAGACAACGTAGTCGTAGCGTGGCCAACATAAATATTATTTTTCCGTTCGAGATACAACCTCCCAGAGTACATTTAAATTTATATACAGTATTGGTTTTCTGTAACAACTTAGTTGGTTGAATTAGATATACTAGATTTAGTGTAGCATATAATTAATTTTAGTTTATTTTGTTTTTGTTTATTTATTTATTTTACTAGGATCCGTGGTGTAAATGTTAGTATTTATTATTTTTTTACGAAGTTTTCGTAATTTTATATATGTATATTTTATAATTATATAATATATTTATATTTTATAACTATATAATTAGAATGTATTTGGTTGCGATATAAAAGATTAATATGTTTGGGGTTAATTGAAGAAGTATTATATTTTAATTAAAATTTCTGATAGAGCATCTTATTTCTTCATCAACAATATAATTAGGGAAGTTATTATTAATAAGAGTTTGTTTTATATTTTTTAGTTCGCTATAGAAAATCCGTTTTGTGGATGATTTAATTTTTGCACGGTTTATTGGGGTTTTTATAATTGTTAGAGTAGTTTCCGTAATATACTAGGTCTAATTTTAAGTGGAGGTAGAGATGGATTATTTTAAATGTTATAATAATATCAATAGTCTCATTAAGAAGTACGTCAAGTGAGGCTACGCTTTCATTGTTAGGCTTTTCATTTTTTATAGAATTTGAATAACTTCAGAAGTTGATTTTATGCTGTATTTACTGGGAAATTATGATGTGATAAGTTGGTTGATGATTTTTGTTAATTGATAAACAGGATTGGAAATTTGCGATATAATAGGACAGAGAGGATAATTTTGATTGTGTGTTTTTTTATAGTACCATATATGTAACTGGCCCTATAATTGTCCACAATTTTAGGAAGTTTTAATAATAACACCAAAAACTTTTCTGTGAATATGAAAGGATCCAATTGAAAATAAGCAGACAAAACTTGTCTAAATTATTCAATGAAATATGTTTCAATGAAAACAAGCCAAAATATACGCAATATATATATATATATATATATATATATATATATATATATATATATATATATATATATATATATATATATTGTTGTTACTTAGAAAAGGTTATAGAATGAGGAATAACCAAAATAGAGGTTGGAAATGAAATAGTAATATTTATAACATCAACAAAATACAATACTCGCCAGCGGCGTGAAGTAGGTAAACCACTGCTCGTGATGGACTACTTAACTACCCCCACTTACAATAGTGTCCAAAGTATATATGAGGATTGGGACATACCCATTAGTGTTCACACCTACGGTATATGATATATATATATATATATATATATATATATATATATATATATATATATATATATATGTGTGTGTGTGTGTGTGTGTGTGTGTGTGTGTGTGTGTGTGTGTGTGTGCAAATTTCACTTAGAAAAATCATAAAAAATACACAACTCCAGTTGACAAAAACAAGAAAATTAAATTAATTATTCATTATAAAAAATTTGAAACTGCTAACCTCATCGTCTAAAATAATAATTCACCTGCTACTTCTAAATTACTGAGAACCAATATTATTTACGAATTTACATGTTCCTTAAGGAACTGTGTTCCTGACCAATCCAAATTTGTAAATAATTATATTAGATATATTACAGCATGTTTAAGAAGACTCGCTTTACATCTCTCTGATCATAGCTCAACAAGATCTCATGGAGACCTACTAAATTCTATCCGTAACATACTCGTTGATAATACAAATATAATAGCATCATCCACATGTACAAAAAGGCTAAAAATAATGGAATCATTATTAAGAAAAAAGAAAAAAGCCAATAATATCAACTTTAATATCAACTTTAAACACGGACATATTATGCTGACCGTGTTTCGAAGATAAAACATTCCTATAACTCTAGATACATACATAAAACAATCCATATATTCAGTTAAAAGTAAAATAAAATGCATCATTGATAATGGCTAAAAGTATAGTGGAAAACGCTTGGAAAACACTGGAACAATTTTTATATAATTTATGTCCTTAAAAGAAAAAAAAAGATACGAACACATGGGAACTTATATAAAAACTCAACCATCGCAACTTGTCAGTCGTTTTCAACGAAACTTGCATAAAAGAGGAGTTACTGCCTAAACACACACACACACACACACACACACACACACACACACACACATATATATATATATATATATATATATATATATATATATATATATATCAGTTGCCTTTCACCGCGTATCAAGTCTTTTTTGAATAATTTCAATTCTTTCTCAGATCTCTAATTCTTATAAATTTCTGTAAGTTTTATGTGATGCTAATCCGAAACTTGCTTTGTTCCTGTTTATATGAGCGAAATCATTATCCTTCTGCCTGGCCTTACAAAGTAAATCACGAAACAGAAAATTTTCTTGCCAAAAGCCAAAATTATTTTCCATTACACATTTTCTATGACTTTTTCTAAAAAGGCATCTCGAGTTTTCATTTCTATTACGAGCACTGCCCACCAAGCTTCTATAAACTTTAATCACTCGTCGATTTTCAAAAGTTTTCTGAGATCTCAGATATTTATAATCTCTTATTTAGGGCTTCCACCAAATCTAGCTTAATATCCTGCCCAGTGACCAAAATTCATCAAGTCAAATAAGATATTAAAAAAATACATAAATTATTATGAAATTTGAAGATGATATTCGTTCATATTTTTAGCCACGATTTCTTAAGAAATAAAAAATTCCGTTTTAAATTTTTCGTTTTATTTCTCTACTCATTTCACAGAGTGAACGTAATTATCTGGTTAACTAAATGTTTCTTGTCTCGATAAACATTTATTTTTTTATTCAATGCCATTTTGGCATTGAGGAAGGCCTGAGTGCACAATGGCCGAAACGTCATGAATATGTCAACAAAGATGAGGACAACAGTCCGAACAATGGAAACAGTGCAAATAATTACAATACATCATCTCAGAAATACACACAGCGATCCATAGAACATTCGGACATTTTTACACACTTTATGTCCAGAAAAGAGAATACTTGTACAAATGCAAGGAAAATTGAATAAAAAGCTTAATCGTAGTGCCTTTTTCAGTCTTTTTCAATGAAACTTGTATAAAAGAGGGATTGCTGTCCAAATACACAATTATATATATACAGGGTGATTTTATGCATGATGGACTCTCCCGTCTAACTATAATTTTTACAAGACGGGAGAGTCCATCATACATAAAATAGGGAGTTACTTTTCAATCACCCTATATATATATATATATATATATATATATATATATATATATATGAAAAAACAAAATTTTAAGGTGTGCTATATTTGTAGGTTAAAGTGCCCAATATCAAGGATAAAGTGTATGTAAATATAAAAGTGGACAGATACATGGCCTGACGATTGCGTTTAGCATAAAACAGACTGTCGCCTCTGGGTCTTGACTTATATATATATATATATATATATATATATATATATATATATATATATATATATATATATATGAGTGGATAAGTTCGCCTGTTATCCGGTTCATACTCTCCCCGGTCTTTTGAACTAGAGCAGAAGTTTGTTTCCTATTTAGGATTGGGTTTCCGGTTCCTTTTAAAGTCTACTTCAACTCTATACTTCTAACGTCACCGCGTAAGCTCTGAAATTTTATTTAATATTTATTTTATTTTATTTATTTTTCCTCAATAGGAGTAGATAGGTTCAGCTATTATCCGGTTCGCAATCCGCCAAAGTCTTTTAAACAGTAATAATGATTTATCACTTGTTTCATGTTTGGGTTTCCAGTTCCTTCTAAAGTCTTCTAATTCTCTTTCACTTCCAGTAGTCCCTTGCGCCTTAGTGGCATTATAGCTTTGTTTGGGTGAATTGATTAGTATATATATATATATATATATATATATATATATATATATATATATATATAATACGTAGGTCATGTTTATGCAAACATGATTACTGAAATGTACCACCAACTGAAGATGAGGTTGGCTATCACAAATAACAATTATAGAAGTTAAATCTAGAAAACAGTCAGCCTTGTGAAATTTTAGATACTGATTTGTTTTCTAATTCCTAAAAATGTTATTTGAAACAAAGAAAAGAATGTTGAGCTGCCATGTAATATCATACAACCTCATATATGGCAGTGAATGCTGTACAATTTCTTCACAGATGAAGAAGGGATCTGTAGCAAATGAGATGCAGTTTTACAGAAGGAAGTTGGGGAGAGACATGGTCGCTTATTTCCTGAATAGTCACTGCACACAGAAAATGCACATACCGATCTAATTAAGATCTTTGGAACGAACATTTCTAACAGAGGAACTTAAATATATGTGACTTTTTTTTTATTTAGCACAAATTTAACAACTGACATTATTTGATACTCATGTGAAGTACCCGAACTCCTGATCCGCGACCAAAAGCTCTAACTTGCCTCTGAATGTCTGTGTGACATTAAAAATATTAGTATTCCATTAATTATTTTCACTAGATCCTGATTCAATCACAATATTTATCAGTATACATTTTTGGTATCACCACAAACGCTCGGACCATTGAATTGTTTCATTTGAAATGATAGGCAATGTTTGATGCAACATACACTTGAGGAAGGCCGAAGAACACATCGGCCAAATTGTTAAGTTGAAAACAGCAAAGATAAGAAGGCGAATTAGAAAAATGAATGGATTCATTTTTTTGAACGATGTTTATTAATGGGTTATAAGTAGAAACCTATAATTAATACCGGAGATGTATAAGCCTGTTATTGATATCGGAGATTTATACGCTTGTTATTAATATGAGATTTCTTTTGTAAACATGAGAGCTTCATAGACAAAAATAGCCAAATTAGCTAATTTGGGGGCACTGAAAATATAAATGATAACGTCTCTAGATTTCAAGATACGGTACTAGTGTTATATGAATTCTTCATCAAAATTGTTACCCTTATTATAATTATTCTCCTAATAAACTAATTATTATTCTCCTTTCCACTCAGGTTTTCATATATTTAACTGCCCTTTGAAAAATACTTTCCTGAATGCCTGAACAAAGCCGATAACTTCTGCTATGTTTGTGGCGAAGTAACTTTTACATCCCTTATTTGAAATATAACATCTGTTGGGAAAAAACTTACGAACTATATTTTGGATGCAAAGTTGGAGACCAAGACAAAAAGTGGGCACCCGATATATGCTGTAATACCTGTGCAACAAGAGTCTCTTAGGCATAGATTTTTTTTCTTGCAGATTGATATAATCTGCAAGAAAAAAAATCTATGCCTAAGAGACTCTCGGAGAAAAAGAAATGGACATTACAATATACAAACATTCCATCAGCTTTGCGTCTAGACCCCATAATGAAGACATACCAATCCCAGAAGCACGGGAATCATATGGAATTGAGTCAGATTTTCGATAAGACAATGAAACCTCAGAGTTCAAACCATCAACTTCAATGACCAAGATTATTACCCAACATCCGTCTCTCTCATTAATCAAAGTGACCCAAAGGACATAGTCAGAGATTTTGAATTTCCTAAAAGTAAAGCAGAACTATTAGGTTCTAGGTTACAGCAGTGAAATATATTAGCTGGTGATGTGCGGACTTCCCATTTCTGTGGTCGTCACAAGGATCTAGTCCCATTCTTCCCCATGGAAGGTGATTTGGTGTACTGAAATGATATTAGTTTTTTATGCATCAGTTACAATCCACAGTAATGGAGGCTGTTCATGGATTCCTCGAAAATAAGTTTCAAAGCTGTCTTGTTGCACAATAGTAATATTTTACATTCAATGCCAGTTGATCTTGTAGTTCACATAAAAGAAACCTATGACAATAAGAAACACCTACTGAGATGTATTGACTATGATCAATATAAATAACAATTTTGCGGAGATTTGAAGGTTATTGCTCTCTTGCTAGAATCTCAATGTGGATATATCAAGTACTGTTGTTTTCTTTGTGAATGGAACAGCTTCTTATTATATCAAGGGAAACTGGCCAATACGGCAATTACTGGAACCTGGGAGAAAAATGTTCAGTAGCCACCACTAGTTGAGTCAAAGAAAGTTTTGTTGCCACCTCTTCACATCAAACTTATGGAGCCTTTGAACAAAGCAAAGGTAGCATTCATGTATGTGCAGAATAAATTTCCCAGGATAAAAGAAGCGAAGATAAAGGAAGGCATCCTGGTTGTTTCCCAGATTCGTAAACTTCTTTTCGATTAAAGTTTTTACATTATAACGGGGAAAAGAAAACACTGCATGGAAGCTTTCAAGTCAGTGCTAAGCAAGTTTCTGGATAATGAAAGAGCAGAAATGACAGAAAATTAGCCGAAGAGCTCCTGCAGACGCACAAATACCTTGGCTGTAACATGTAACTTCTTTGAATCGCATTTTGATTTTACCCCCAAACTGTGCTGCAGTGAGTGACGAACACGGTGAAAGATTTCATCAAGACCTTACACTCAATGGAGAAAAGGTATCAGAGCAGGTGGAGTCTATCAATGCTGGCGGATTATTGTTGGGCTGAGACCAGAGATTCTCCTTCTGCAGTTTACAAAAGACGAGCTAAGAAGCGACGTGTGGTTGCTGCGCACGTATATACTTCTGAAGAGTTTTTCTGACTGTATTCTATTCACGAATCACATATATTGTCATCTTGTTTGTGTATTGCTCTGGTAGCCTACATAGAACAGAACATCAATGCAGATTTTACAAAGCAACATTGTTTTTCTTAGAGGCATCCATTGTATTTATGCGCATGACATAAATATCTCTCTAATTCGAGAGCCAATCATCGAATTTTCGAATTCAGTATGCCAAAATATATAAGAATCTGCACCTTTTATTTCAGAAGTAGTCAACTTGGGAAAAGTTGCAGACCATTGTAATTAGTACTGGATTTCAATTTTTATAATTATTTCTCGATTATACGGTAAAAATTGAGGAGTTAATTCAGTACAATGTCCATAAGCTGGCCGCCAAGAAAGATTAATAAAGATTTTCTGAATTAGCATATAAGTATACTAAATAAATAAGTAAACATGTAACTGACATCCCTGATATATGTTTAGACATTCGTGAAGCCAACTTCTAAGGACAACTTTAAAAAATAAGACACTCTGTGTCTTAATGAGATGACAAATATGTAATAAACATTAAAAAGTTTGGTAGATTTGAACTCAATGCAAATGAAACTGATATATTTCTCAACAAGTCATATGTAGGATTGGTTGAGTTAAAGTTTGACACTTGATATAAGATATAAGTGTATATAAATAAACATTTATTTTATTTACAAGTGAGAACACGACGTAAATCATGTTTTATGGTGTAGTCTTGTCTAAATCCAAATAACTAAGTCTCAAACAATGATTAGGAATGAGTTCAATGTTCAGTTTAAGAAAATAATCAATTATAAGAGGTGATTTTATTCAAGATGAATCAAGTGAATTCGAGTGTCATCAATTACAAATGTTTCTATACATATGCAGATAATCAAGCACGTATATTTGTATATAATATTTATATATTAAATATGCCCGCGTATTTGCAAAATAAATAAATAAATAAAATATGTACGTTGAAGGTTTCTACACTTCTTTTGAGTCTCAAGCAGAAACCATAAACATGACTGGCTAATAGCATATTTAGTAAAATTACTACATCGTGGATAAATGTAGGTAAATTTTAGCACCATACAGTATCATACTTTTTACCTAGCTGATTAGTGAATAGAGATTTTCCATTTACTACTGTTGCTTTATTTACAACAAACAATAGTGGTCTCCAGGCCAATCTTAAGTAGTCATAAGAGATGATTGTTTATTAATGAAATGTATCACCAGGTATTTTATACCTATCATGGTGATTAGGAGGAAAAAGAAAGGCTGGGCACTGAAACGCATGACTAGAATTTCTTTGATCACAGCAACTCTCGTTTATCTTTATTTTTATCGGTTTCGTATTAGGTGTGTATTGTAGTTGCTAGATTGACTCTGGTGCCTGTGTGTCGGGTTAGAAACAAGATTTCAGATGTAGGTATTCGTCAAGTATATGTGTGTGAGCGCGCGCGCATATACTTCTGTGCATGTGATGGACACTACATTCGTCGTTCCAAGGCAAATATAATGCAGCAAATAGTACATGTATAGACATGTGAAGCCATGTGAGCTACAGACTAAAATGTCCATAGTCATATTGCCTCAGGTAGCATGGTGTGCTTCCGATTGTAACCATTTACTGCAATGGAAAGGTACTGTCTGAGAGAAAGAAGCGTGGGTGAATTTTGCCTGTCTGACCATGTTGGTTCCGTTCTCAAATAAATTAAGATTAATACTTTATTAGACAAATAGACACCACGGACGATTTTTACACTCCCTTACCTCCACCAAACTAAAAAGAAATTAACGATACTAGAAAAAAAACTCAATAAAAAATTAATCGAATTTAAAATGTTCATTTAATCATAAATAACACACGAAAAATTTTGGATATCATTGTTTCATAACTGTCTCGTTTATATTTCTGTTTGAAAATCATAATTAATGATTACAATGTGTCACATACAAATCTTCATTTTATTTATGCAAATCATAAGAAAGCATGACGACACAAAATAGTAACTTTATGCACTCTCTCTCCCTCTCTTTCTCTCGAGTTTCAGAAGTCAGGA
Organism: Acanthosepion esculentum; assembly: GCA_964036315.1. Classification (NCBI taxonomy): domain Eukaryota; kingdom Metazoa; phylum Mollusca; class Cephalopoda; order Sepiida; family Sepiidae; genus Acanthosepion; species Acanthosepion esculentum. The sequence continues at coordinate 42,729,633 of OZ038507.1, read as the reverse complement.
AGTTGCCTCTTGTCATCAGTTCATCCTCTAGCAAGTGCTGTCATGGTTGAGTCTTTCAGCGGATCTGCATCAGTCGGTGGTCCTGCATGAGTTGCAATATGAAGTTGTTGACAGCTAGTAGCTCCTTCTTTTCTTGTTTGCTTGTAGGAGACTGTTATAGGGCATTTGCGAGGGAGATATCACTTCTTGGTTTGCATTGTGCCCTCATCAAGTGCTCGTTTGGATGCTCTTGACAAAGGTTTGCACATATTGCCACCAGGGGTTTGTGATCTGTCACAACAATCACTTTTCCTCCATGTAGTTCTCCAGTCAATATACCACTGCCAGCATTTCGTTATCTAAAACTGAATGGTGCGGGATTAAGAAATGTGCCCCACCAATACAAGTTAAAAAGGCCGGCCCTGGAAAACAGAACCAGGGAAACGCCAGTGGGCCGCCCCGGAAGTGAGAGTGGGGTGGCCCATGTGAGAAAGAAAAGAATGAGGTGCTGGGTATGTAACTGTTGGCCATTTCGCTGTCCGAATAGTAGGTACTGGTCCTATAATCTGTAACCAGGACATCTGAAGAGAAATTGCGCCTACAGAAGAAAATGCGATGATGGGCATGTGGCCGGGGTGGCCATTTTGCCTCCAGCTGCCCCTATAGAAATAGACAGGGTAGACCCAGCGAAAGTCAGGGTGCACCACGGCATAGAAGAAGACAGCTGTGGATCCCGCGCTGCAGTCATTTTTGTCAGAACCCTTGTCTGGATGCGCAGAGGGACATCGGTCCAGGGAGAGGGTAGCCAGGGTGTTTTCCTTGCTGACCCAACTTTAAGAACTTTCCTGCGAGGGTGTGGCAAAAGAAAAGTCAATGAGGGTCTTGATAGACACGGAGGCGTCGGTGTCCTTAATAGGGGAGGAGCACTACAAAAGCCTGAATCTGTGGGATGGGTTAAGGAGACCCGATATAGAGATTGATAAGGTGGACAGGAAGCCAATGAAGATAACAGGAATGGTAAGGCTCACAGTGAAGGTAGAAGGGATAACCAATGTCCACAAACTCTATGTGACCCCGGATTTCTGTTGGGAGATGACTCTGAGTGGAAATTGGTTGCACGAACAGGGTGGGGGGGATCAAAAGTGAAGTTCAACCCCTCACTGTTGACTGTCAATGGTGTAGAGGTGCCCTTAGGGAGCATCCCAGATAGGTCAGCGCCAGTAGTGGTTCATGAGGACATAAAATTACCACCAAGGACAGCTGTAACAGGTAAGGGTAGGATGGTGTCGACGGAAGGAATAGGAGAAGGAGTTTTTCAGCTGACACCGGTAGAGGAATATAGCCCCGAAGAAAGTGGCCTTGTGTGAGTCCGTGGTGGACACAGCAGAGGTAATATTTGTTATGTTGGCTAATCAGGCTAACAAGACAATTAAGGTAAAGAAATAGGAAGAGTTAGGAAGGACTCTACCTATAAGGTCCTTACAAAGTATAAAATTTGGTGAAGAAAGAAGTAGAGAACAGATTCAGGAAAAGGATCGAGACGATGTCCGCTGTGATGAAGTCTTGGGTTTTGGCTTGAAACGCCTTGAAGACGGAGACGATTTGAGGTAGTGGGAGGAGGAGGATGAAATACCTCTCTCCCAACTCCAAAATGTGTTCAGAGAAATAAAACACGAGACAGAATAAGCAGCAGTCAGGGGAGAGAGAAATAATAGCCCTGTGAAAGGGGAAAAGAGAAGTGGACTCCATTACAGCATGAAATCACTGCTTGTTGTCAGAGATAAAGAAAGAGAAAGACGAAGAATTCCTTACAGTGAGAGGGAAGGGAGAAGTGAACTCCATGACGGAATAAAATCACTGCCTGCTGCTAGACAAAAAAAAAAGAAAGAGACATGTTTTGTTACGGAGAAATTTTATCGCCAAGAGTTTAAAATGAAATGGAACTCAGATTCTAGAAGCCGCTTGTTGAAGTAAAACCTTTTTTATGCATTTTGAAGGGAAATAAGGCTGTAGTAACTCTGCTTGCTTTCGTTTCTCGAACAAAGGGTTTGATCAAAGAATTACTTTATTGCGTTATGAGATATAGACTGTAGGTTGGTTATGGCATACTGGTGAGATCGATTTTGGACGATGGCCCCCTGAAGATAAAGGGGGTGAGAGAGGTGAGCGGTTGAGCCAGAGTTACCCCTTAAGAAGAGTGAAAGGGTCGGGAACCACGAATCTTAATGAGAAATATGGTTGTGAACGAAGGGATGGATGGGTTCGGTGTCGGTGCGCAACAACACCTGGCTTGTTTGAAATCCTCTTCAGTAATGAACAGTAGGGTTGGCTGGAAAGGATGGAGATGTGGAATGAGCGTCACGGAGAGCGAAAGACTTTACTTGTTGATGCTGCCGTTCGGCCGGCAGTGGTATTGATGAGACGCGACCTTTGGGGCAAAAGCGCCGCACACCTGTCTGAACCAATCAGCCTACTGAAGACTGATCAAAAGAAGGAAAGGTTGAAGATGGGAAACCAAAGAGAAGGAAGTAATGGCAGTATCCTTGAATAATTTAATAAAAAATTAAACGAACAATGAGTGGTTAAGGGAAAAAACAAGGAATTCTTGTTATCCTTGTAGGAAGGGTTGGTAGGAGAGGGATAATACTAGTGATGATGATGATGATGATGATGATGATGATGATGATGATGATGATGATGATGATGAAGACAGAAGCCTGGAAACACAGCCAAAATACAATTTTTAAGAAAACGAGCGAAGTGATAATAACAATGTCGAAGTGGTTGGTTACCTTTGTGATAGATTTGAACCCATACGAGTTACTATAGTTATAGTGGGACAAGCGCTACATGTTCTGCTTAGAACAGTAAATGAAGATGACATTCAAAATGGGGGAAGTAGAGAAAGGTCAGAGAATCCTAACCCAGGTGGCAGTAGAAAATGTTTCGATACTGAATGTGACAAGGTTAGTGCTGGCAAAGAATAGGGCCAGTATCAATTGCTTAATAAACAACCTGAGAGAACTAAGACAGGAGTCTTAATAGTTCGGAAGCTGTAACAGCTGAGTTGCAAGAATTGAGTGCAACAGTATGTCCATTTCTAATAAGTTGCGACAGACTAGTCAGTCCCTGACGATTTTATTGGAGCATGTGAGAGCACAATTGGATATGTTATCCTTAGGACACCTGTCCCCAAGCATAGTGACTCGTGAGCAGTTGAAGGAATTGTTGCTAAAAATACAGATTGAGTTAGCCATCCTTTGAGGCTACCAGTGAAACCCACCAAGAAATTATGGAAATATTAAAACGCACTGGGTTGTTACCTTGCTAGAAAATAAGAAGTTACTGGTTGTAGTTTCCATTCCGTTGTTGGACAAGGAAAGTATTTTTGAAATATATCAAATTATAAATTTAACTAGATTAGAGCCTAAGGGCAGTGGCGAGATATCGAATTGAGGCAGAGTATATTACTTTGAATTCAGCTAGGACAAAATGTATGATGCTGACAGCAGAGGAAGCAAGGAAATGTAGGGATGATGTCTTGGGACCATACACTTCCTATGTATGTGACAGCTAATCACAGTAAACTTGAACTGTTTAAAGACAATAAAGAAGGGATTAAGTAAAAATTGCCACAAGCTATCAGTATAGCTGATGTTGTTTGGCTGGTGGCCGCACAAAAACCGATTGATCTGTCTCGGGTGTTCATCATTTAGAATATCCCACTCCTTACCCCCATATTACCAAACCGAAGAGAAATACGAAAAATAGGACTCAATTATAAGCATAGTTGGCAAGAGCTTAGGTAATTGCACGGAATTATGGGAACCGGTAATGAACGAATACACTAATGTTACGCTAGAGAAGATGCCAGAGTTATTAAAGCCAATAAGAAGGATTGATACGAATCGATTAAAGAGCAGGTTAAATGATTTGGGAAGAGGAAGTATGGTTTGGACGGATAATAAGAGGATAGTGACAAATTGGTCGGCCGCAATGGGCACCATGTTAATCATTGCTGCAGAGATGTGGAAACTTAGAAATTATAAAAAGAAATCGATTAATGATATTTTGGCGAGTTTTTTACAAATACTTTCACGGTAATTGCTCCGAGTAGCTGCTTTCGCTGGTTCCTAGGCCTCATGAATTTAAACGTCCCACGAGGCTGGCATCCCGTTCCCACCCCTTCACCGTTGAAACTGTTAGATGTAGACGTCTCTTCTACTCCAATAGCTTCATGTCTCGCACATCTCGCCTGTGGAACTCCTTTCCTTATTCCTGTTTCCCTGACAAATACAAACTCCAACTATTTAAGTGTAACGTCAATCGACATCTCCAGCTGCCTTGATCTACCCACTTCCCTTCTCCACATCCTTTCACCTTTCATTCCTATCTGCTCTCGCTCCAAATCTTCTGTAACCCCCTTGCCTTGATCGATCCACTATCTTTCTCCACATCCTCTCCTTTACCACTCCTATCTGCTCTTCCTCCAAACCTTCTGTAACCCCTTGCGTGCTAGTGGCTTCCAGCCTTGCTTGGGGTGATAAGCTTAAAAAAAAACGACCCAAGAAAGGGATTTCGATCAGTGATCTTTACCCAAACAGGTCAAATATCGACAAGGAAGAAACCGAATTGAATTCGCCAAAAATAGAAATGGAGCCGGTACCTGTTGAAATTTGTTTACTGATGGGAATCTGATCTAGCCCATTTGGAATTGGGTCATTACAAAGATAATGAAAATGATCGGAATAATTTTTATCGGTTAAAATTTGAAATAGAGCTTACTAAAGCTATGAGGAACTTTGAAAATCACATAAGTTTGGGTTGAAAGCGGTACCCGTGATAATCGGTGCGGACCAAGGGTCGATTTATGATCAGCCAGGTTTATCTATATAAACGCGCACAGAAATCTGTTGATAGGGTGGTTGGCTCGTCTGCCGTCGAGTGCAGTCGAGCTGGGTGGAGAGAGGTGCGTATTTGTTTTCATTTCTGCATTATTTTTTGCTTATTTTTTTATAGTATTTTTACCCTCCCCCGTTTTTATTATCGTTTTCGTTTGATTTGTTGTTTTTATTTCATTTTTTAGTTTTTACGTGCTTTTCATTTTTATTTCCACGTTCTTGTTTTTGGTCTTTGTTTAATTCATTGTTTTAAAAAAATACAAAGCGAACTTGCATTTATTCAAGCCGTGGTGGGTTGGAAACCTCCATTGCGGAAAATTTAGAAAAATCATCGCCGCAAACGGTGCAAACCGAAAATTTGGCACCGGCAAAAACAACGGCCTGGGCAGAAAACAAGCTCCAAAAGAAAGACGCGGCGTATGACATCGAGCGGAAGGGAAAATATGACAAATATGTCAAAGGGACATAATTCCTGACTATACCAGAGGCACTAGATGCTGTGAACTCAAGATTGATGTCTTTGCTGACCTCCGACGTAAAGAGTCGGAAATTAATTGGTGTCAGCAGGGAAACGATGGAAGAGACATTAAAAAAAATAAATATTGCACCGAAAGTCTTGGCTAGGAGAACCAATGCCATTTGAGACATTCTCCTAGCCACAGAGCTGGCCGGAAGTATCCTGGCAACCGGAAGCTTACTACTCCAAACGGAGTACATGGGCACCCGGCATACCAAAATCACGTTACATGGGGTGCCCGTGGACATTTGTCCAAATAGAATAGGGGCCTTTTTCGCTAACTATGGCTCCATAGAGGAGGTCACCTCAGTAGTCAGCAAAACGGAAATAGCGACCGGCGATATTATTTTTCATGTGACAAGCTTTTGGGGAAAATCCCAAATGTCTTGTTATGCCGAAACAGGCGAATGCTGGTGGTGGTGGTGGTGGAGGGACGTAAGCCGTACTGTTGGAATTGTGGAGTGTCTGGGCACATGTCCATAGTGTGCCCAGGTAAGATTTCGCAACCCCCACTCAACAACAGCAACAAAAGCTGTGGCATCAGCAACTGTGACACCAGCAGCATCGGAGAAGGCCTCTGACGGGGAGTGGACAGTAGTGAAGGGAATGAAAAACGCCCCCCGCTCCCCCCCCCAAAAAAAACCGGCAGTCTCCAGATCAGCAGCGGCCACCGCAGGAGCGGCCACCGCAGGAGCGGCCACCGCAGGAGCGGCCACCGCAGGAGCGGCCGAAAGAGGTGCAGATGAAAGGAAGACTCGGGTAGCAGGACAAACAGGCAAAAACAAAAGAGGTACAGCGCAGTCCCGGAAAACTGGTCAAGCAGCCGCAGGAGAATCAACAGGAGGTCCAGAAGGGAAAACAGCTCCCGAAACAGCAGCAGCAACAAAGACAGAACGAACAAACAGATACAGAGGTGAGGATGGAGGTGGAGGAAATGCCCCCACCCCGTGCCTTAAAAAGGAGTAGGGAGGAGGAAGATGATGACCTACATTTGCAAAGTCGAGAAAAAAGACTTAGATAAGAGGCTATCAAAACAAAAGAGGAACTTATTGGGGATTTTAATTAAAAAGTCCACAGTAGACGGCAAGTCCGTAGAGGATCCCCGCAATTTCCCCGGTGCCCCTGGGGTCATCACATGAGTGAGGGAGATGGGGACTTAGCACAGGGTATGGACCCATCTATACGAAGCAAAAGAGGCTTTCCAGAACATAAGGATGTTCGAGTTAGACACTCCATATCTAAAGAAACTAACGTCAGATCTAGGTGTAGGTAGCCTAGGACAATCCGTCGCGGTCCTTTCTGACTCAGATTCCCGGCCCGTATGTGAGTAGTTTTTCTGTTATGTTTCTATTTTTGCAGGCCTAAACGATGTCTATAAAGTTAGCCATCTGAATGTGAAGGGTTTGAGGGATGGGATATGGCTGCTCGCCTACTCCGGGATTTCTTGTCTTTCGGTGTGGTTTTCGGCGCGATCGAAAAGACCCATTTTGTTTGCAGCGTCGATGTGTGTGTGCTGTCTAGCGACTTTGTTGTTTTTTCAGCATATGGGGACCGGCATGCCAGAGGAGTTTCTGTGCTGGTGATGCGAAGGTGGACCTTGTGTATATCGATGCCGAGGGCTGGTTGATCGTGACCGAGATCGCTGTGAAAAGTGGTTCGTTCCGAGTCTTTGCGGTTTATGCGCCCAACGACCAAGAGGAGCGGGTCTCGGTTTTTCGGCGGTTGGGGCCGTTCCTGGTGGATTCAATGCGCCTAGTCTTAATGGGGGACTGATGCCATCCTGGACCCCGTTAGATAGGGGGAGGGGAGCTAGCAGGAGAAGGGGCGATCGTAGTTTGGTTGATCTGATCGAAGAGTTTGGTCTCGTCAATAGATACCGGGTCGATCACCCCGGGGAGAAGATGTGGACGTGGGAACTTAATTGGCCTCGTGACCGGGTGGTTAGCTACCTGGATAGAATGTTAGTCAGAGGAGTCGACGTAGACTTGTTAGATTGTCCCACGTTCCATTGGGTAGGATATTCGGATCGCAAACTCGTTTGTGCCCGGAGGCGTTAGACTGTAGACCTAGAATGGCAGAGTACTGGAAGTTCAATTTGTCTTAACTGTACAGGTGGGACTTCCAGGAGCAGCTAACATAGTGCAGCGGGGGCTAGTGGGGGCGGTTATTGGGAATAGGTGGTGTGAGAAACTTAAGGATAGGATAGAGCTGAGAAGGTGAAGACGCTTAAGGCTAATTTTTCCTGGGCGGTGGCTGGGGGGATCCCCTAGAGATAGCTTTAGCTAGGGAGACCCTGGAGCGTTTGACTAGCGAGCGCTACATGGGCCAGGTAATTAGACATAGGTTAAGCAAGATGTCTTCCGAAGCGGTGAACATTGGCACAGAATTGCACAAGGAAGAGATCCGTCGAGGGTCTGATCGGTACATTCATGAAGTCAAAACCCCGGAGGGGCTTACTCTTCGGGCCACTGACGACATGTTCGAGGCATTTCGGCTGCATTTCGAGAGCCGGTCTTCATGATGACGAGTTTCGCAGCGATTTGGCTTTCCTCGGCTTCCGTCGACTGAAGCGGCTAGCTACGAGGGAGAGATTACGGAGGTCGAAGTCTGCGCGGCATTGAAGAATGTCGGCAAGTCTCCCGGTTTGGATGGTTTGCCCTATAAATTGTACTTGAGACTATCGCACATCTTTGTCCTGATTTTGACGGTTGTGTTCAACAATTGGTTCCGACCGGCTCACCAAGGTTGTGATCACGCTGTTGAAAAAGGGCAAGGATGTTGGGGGTTACATGATTACAGGCCCATAACTCTGCTAAACACAGAGTTAAAGATTTTGGCCAAGACCCTGCAAGAGCGTTTGAAGTCAGTTGCCAAGTCTCTGTTGGGTCCTGAGCAGACTTGTGCTGTGAGGGGCCGAACAGTTCAGAGCAACCTGCATTTTGGTCCGCACTATCATAGAGGGTGTAAAAGACGACGATGAGGCCGCGCTGATCAATTTAAATCAGTCCAAGGCATTTGATGGGGTTGACCACGGGAAGCTATCGGCCGCTTTTGCGCTGTCTATGTCGGTTCGTCAGGGTTGTTCCACTGCCGCCCCTACTTTTTGCTTTAGCGTTGGAGCCTCTTCTTCGCCGGCTGGGGGATTGGGCGTGCAGTCCGGCCTTACGTGGAATCGCCGTTCCTGGAGGGGATCGAGCCAGGGTTTCCGCGTACGCCGATAACGTATCTACTTTCGTGTCGTCCCGTAGCGACATTGAGGTGGTACTGAAGGCACTTGATCGGTACGATCAGTGAAAGGGGCCAAGATTAACCGCGACAAGTCGTCCGGTTTTCGGTTAGGTGCCTGGAAGGGGGTCGTCCGCATTCTTGGAGTGTGGTTTGGACCCGAATTCAACTGGAGAAAAATTGGTCTGAATTACGAGCCATGGTCGACGCTGTCGGTCAGACGAAGGTTGTCCGTGAAGTTCAGGGCAAGGCGGACGCGTGTGCCACATACGTTTTCCTGATTGTCCTTTATCGATTGTCCGTCCTTCCTCTCTGTAAGGACCATAAGAAGCCGCTCGAGCGCTCGCTATCCTCCATTTTGTGGAGAGGACGCAAGCATCAGGTCGACAGAGATGTCTGTGCACAACGTCCGTGTAATGGGGGTGGGCTGGGAATGCCACACTTGGTGAGCCACAAACTCGCATCAAGGTTGGCTTTCCTTTCCGCGCATTGACAGGAGATTCGATTACGGCGGGGATTGTTAGGGACATGTTCCCTTTCTTTACTATCAGTTCCCCTATCTCGCGGATTGAGCGCCGTCGTAGACCGTAGGATCAAGATAAAGATTAGAACTGATAGAAAACGCTTGCATTCAACAGTCTTTAACGAAAGGTGGGTGACTGAGGCGAGCTTGGTTCGTTTGAACGGGGCTAGCCTTGATTTTTTCTTTTAGGTCAACTTGCGTCAGGTCGGGGTGGTTTCCTGTGGAGCCCTCACCTTGGTTATGTTAGACAAGCTTTGTGTACCTAATTAATGTGAGTAAGTGTTGTTCCTGTCCTTCTCCCGGCTGCATCTTTGGTTATGACCCAAGTTGAGATTCCCAACCTCCCCTGTTTGTTTTGGCCCCTTTTTCATCTCGACTGGGTCAGCATTTATATTTTTCCCTTGTCCGTATATATTTTCTCCTTCCTCACTCCCTTAGCGAGAGAGCCTCTTGATTTTATCCAATGGGCTTGAATACAGCGGCCTCTCTATGTTGACGGGTCAACATAGAGAGGCCGCAGTTATGTTTAGTTTGCTTTATGTTGATATTTAGTTTTTTTAGGGGTTCATTCCCCCACCTCTCATTTTAGTCATCCATAAATTTTTATGTATAAATTTTATAATCATCAGATTTTTATGGCATGAGTCACGATTTTTAGGTGCCCCTTGAGAAGATGCGCCATTATGAGACTTCAATATTTTTTTCCTCCACATATTATTTATCTATTACGATAGTAGTAATCGATATGAAGAAATGAATGGGAAATTCAATTTAAAAAGTTAAAAACTTCATCCAGAAAATAAATTTAATAAATACATTTTCTGTATAACGTCTTGATGAAGTTTACTTTAATTCAGAATATTCATTTGGAAATTTCAAATCTTGGCAAATTTTCAATCTTATTACAATAAGTACCGTCCTGGGTAAGACGATAAACTACATCCAACAGCAAGGCCACTGATTAGGAGGTTTTGAGGAGTGTGGAACCACCTCTTAATTGCTGGTGTTCATATGTCCACCCTGACCCGGGATAGTAGTACCTGTTAGGGTCCCAGCTATGGGCAAATAGTTAACACCCAAACTTTGGTCAAAATACTATGAAAGTGTAAAAATAGGTTTTAATACCAGAAATACTTTGTAAAAAATTATTACCAGAGATAAATTTTTGAAGGAAAAAATCTATTACCAACAATATATTTTTGAAAAAAAATATTACCAGCAATACGTTTTTGAAAAAAAAAACTATTACCAGGAATACGTTTTTTAAAATAATATTACGAGCTATACATTTTTGAGGAAAAAAATATTACCAGAAATAGATTTTTGACAAAACAAAATATTACCAGCAATAAAAATTTTGTCGGCATTAAATAACCCATTGAGGTTGATATGCCAATCCAAACAATAAGTAAGAATAAAGGAAAATATTCTAAGCGTGTTATGCTTTCGTTTTTGCTAACATACACAAATATTCAGGAGATAGCTTTTATTAATTGATGTTATATCACATTATCAGTCACGAAAACATTGTATGATCTTTGCCATGCCAAAATGGTAGTCAGTGAATGAAGGGGGATATGTGCAATCTAGTTTGTTCAAAATGACTTAACTAAGTAACAAAAGAAACAGTTAATATATCTTTTGCTAGTTATGACGAGTGGGGCTCAAGCATTGTATGCACATTCAGTCAAAATAAATACATTTCTATATCTTTTCTACGTCTCTCCTAACAACAGCAACACATTTCAAGTATGCTAAACGCTTTCCCTGTCCCATACTGCATCACTAACGACTTGCTAATCACTGCTATTATTATGTCTTCTTGTTTTAGGACTACTAACCCTGTAACTTCGCAAGGTAACAGAAAATAGGCTTCACAAAAATTGTCGAGTTCCCGAAGCAACTCAGAATGTGGAGACATTTTTACTAGGAAAGCATCTATTAGAACTTTTTTATGAGAGTTAACGTGGCTACGAGCGTCTTGCATTCTCCTACTTGCAATATTATTAATATGTCGGTTCTATATCTTCTCAGGTTCGTTTTTCTTTCTCATAGTTTATTATTCTCTTAATTATTCTGGTGGGGGAACATTAATTAAAGGATGAAAAGATGATTACGGTGTTTGAGATATGAAAACTTGGGGAAAAGATAAAGGAAGAAAAATGATTGGATAAGAGAAAATCTAGGAGTATCAGTGAGGAAATGATCAAATGAATGACACTGAGAAAGTATCGTTAAGTCAGTTTGGTTCTGCTGAACATTGAAAGAGAAGACTTTGCAAAAGAATGGACAGAATAAAGACAACATAAACGAAGAAATAACATCGAAACAAGGAGTAGCGCTAGAGAAGAAAGTCATCGCAAATGGAGCATACGGTTTTATTGAAAGGGCTATGGCACAACGAATATTAATTATATAGGTATTATCTTTCGTTTAACCTTTTTCTCACCTAATGAAACATAGAAGATTTCCACTCAAAACTGATGACACATTTTCAATTAAACTATTTTATTCATATAATAATAATAATAATAATAATAATAGGGAAAAGGCAAATGAAAATAATCATAATGAATAAGAAAAACAAGATTGTAGGTGTGGCTCTACTAGCGGATCACAGTGGAGACTGAAGAAACAAAAAATTGGAAAAATAACGGAAAGGGGAAATAAAAACTATGGAATATGATTCTATTGTCCGACCCAGGAATTGAACTCACAAGCACAAGGTAAACCGTGACAATTAAACACTAGGTTATTGTTTTATATAAGCTTGTATTTATCAATTCTATGCTAGACTAAGCTAAGAAGTTATCAGATGTGCTGATTATTTCACTCGCCTTTATTATCCAATAGTGATTCTATCTATAGTACTGATGGACCATATACTCTCTATAAGTCTTTCAATGCAGTTCACGAAGAAAAGGGGACGAATAATATACTGGATTTCCAGTGTATACTAGCTACTTGCACGGTAGAGGGTTGAAGATTTATCGTATAATATAAGGCAATATTCATCGGGCGATAATTGAATATTGATTTCCACAGTGTGCATAAAATGGTAGGCTTTTGTTTACAGCAACGAGCCAACCTCATATGTGGGGAGTCAGATATCTACCAAAAAGAGATACTCAGTATTAAGAACGCTGTTCAGCGGAACAAGTACCCTGCAAGAATAACAACGGCTTCCACGATAGGTATAGATGTAAATGTTAGTAGTCAGAAAACTGTCACGGTCCGTCTATCTTACATGACAGGCGTGCAAGAAAAGATTCAAAGAATTAACGTTTAAGAAAGCGTGAGATTGTAACAATCGAATTGTTTTTACTATAACAATCAAAAGGACACCAATCTGAATAATAATGATAATTCTTCTCACAGAAATTCGGACAAAAAATTTACTCATTAAAAAAAAGATCAGTTGTTGAAGAGAATTATTTTCTTGGGATGCAAGCGACTTGATGAGGGACTTGAGAGATTGGAGTAAAGTGGTCCGCCTGATTAGTGATCTACTGTCCTTCGGTGTGGATATGGCTGCGATCCAGAAGACTCGTTTTGTTTGCGAGGTCAATGCTCTTTGTTGTATATTCAGCATACGAGTACTGGCTGAATAGAGGAGTTCTCTTGCTGGTGAAGCGTTCACTGGTTGGACCTTGTCCATGTAGACGCGGCCGGTTGGTCTATATTGCCGTGAAAAGCAGTTTGTTTCGTGTCTTTGCGTTTTATGTACCCAACGATCAGAGGGAGCGTTGTTTTATACTTCTGTCAGTTGGGAACGTTCCTGGTGGAGCCGGCGCACTTAGTTTTAATGGGGGACTGAATGCCATCTTGGACCCCAAGTTAGACAGGGGGCGAGGACCTAGCGGCAGGCGGACTGATCGTAGTCTGGTTGATTTTGACCAAAAAGTTTGGTCTCGTCGATAGATACCGCGTCGATCATCTCGGGTGGGAGATATGGACGTGGACCATTAATTGACCGTCTACCCAGGTGGCCAGCTACCTGGATAGAATGTTAGTAAGAAGAGTCAATCTAGACTTACTAGATTGTCCCATGTCAGCTATTCGAACCACAAACTCGTTTGTGTCGAATGGCGTAAGACACTAGGCCAAGAATCGTTGGACACTGGAAGTTCAACGTCTCCTTGCTAGACATGGAGGACTCCCGTTACAGCTGACTAGATTAATGCAGCGAGAATTGGTGGGACGATAGTTATGGTGGGATAATTTTAAGGTTAGCATTGTTCTTTTAGCACTGAATATAGCCAACGACTCACCTCAGATAAGGCTGTTACTGTTTGGCCCGGCCGGTGGCTAGGTGGGATCCCCTACAGATAGATTTAACTCGGCAGTCTTTGAAGCATTCAGCTAGCGATCGCTCTCGAAGCCTGGTAGTTAGAGCTAGGTTAACGAAAATGTCTAACGAAACAGTGAATATGGGCGTAGAATTGCACAAGGAGAAAATACGTCGAGGTTCCGACCGTTACATTTGCCAAGTCAATATCCCGGATGGGTGTAGCCTGCGGTGGACCAATGACATGTGTGGAACTCCGTTTCAGAATTGTAGAAAAATGTTATAAATTTAAGTATTGTCACTGAAAACTCATACAGCGGCCACACTTATTTTTTGTTGGTTGGATGGGTTCATACTAGCACAGATTTAATTTTCGTCTGAATGTTTTGTTTTCTTTTATTTTGATTATTAGTTTCCTCCTTCCTACTTCGGATCATTTGAAATTTTTTATGTATATTTTGTATAAAAAATGTGTACATATTCAGAATTTTTTATCATCATGGGGTCCCCTACGAAAATGTGGTATTGTGGTACATGTTGAGATTGGATGGAGAAGGATGGGTTCTTTTGGTGATTGTGTCAGTCGGGTTAGCTAGAAGTAGATGGATAGTATCGACCAGCCTTCCCCGTTTCCCCTTCGGCCTCGTGCCACAAAAACAATGTAATTGTTTAAATAAATATTACAATGAATTTAAAACATATTCACACATATATTTCTTGTTGCTCTAAGGTGCCAAGATTAATATTAAAGTTTTTAATTTCCAACAATACCAAAAATATGTTTTTTCGTATTTACAACTATATATTTAGACGAATAGGTGATGCCTTCTCTACAACGTCAGCCAACAAATCAAACCTATTCCGATAAAGCTAATTTTGTCTTTCTCCCAAAAATCAAGTGTGAGCATCAGTTGTGTATCACCGAGGCTAACACTAAACGGACGATAGGTGAGAATTTCCCTGAAAAAAAATTTCAAAAATTGTTTTGCAAAGAGAATTTTTTTCTGGACAGGGTCGGTGGGGCGAGGGAGGAGAATACGAATATGAGCTTCTTTTATATTCTAGAGAATTAATGGATTCCTCTCTCTTATGGCACGCTACTTTGATCTTCTGTTGTTCCAGATTGTGTTACTGCTGAAGATAGTCGTGGGTGTTATTTTTCTTTTCCTTCAATCGGAGTATGACGTGTGAGCACGACCTGCCCTACATGTAAGGTCAAAATATGCAGCCACCTAATACTACAACATACAAAAAAATCTTTGTTGTACTTATTTATTTTTGGTTAACAAACAACATAGAAATATAGCAATTTTTTTTTAATAAGTGGCCTTGTGGGAGTCAGAGAACTAATTTGGCGGTCTGTTGGTGCGGAGATATGGAAGACACCAAAGTAGGAGTTTAGTTGTTTACATGCGGTTACTTTCGGATAACGTCCTTAATCCAAATATACATCAATTTATGGCCTTTTAAAAATGCATAAAGATAATTAATACTTAGATATATATTGCATGTACTGATAAAAAAATTATATCGCTCAAAATAAAACATACTATAATATTCAAAGAGTTCAGAAGTTCCTATCAGAAAGTTTTCGTGTTAAAAGTCTTTAAGTCCTTAGCATAGATAGATAGACAGACAGACAGACAGACTTTGTTAGTGCGTATGTAAATATATAGCAGTAATTCCCTCGTGTCTCTGTGGGATTTTTAGGCGTCCGAAGCTGGAGGGCAACGGACAGCGGATGAAATTCTTTTCAGTGGTCCGTTTGCCTTCCCGTCAATATCCGTCTTAACATTTATTTGTTTTTAAAGACAGTAGAATTCATTCCCGAATTGTTCTTGATTGCTTTCAGAATTGACAATTCCTGTTCTTCAACTACATTTAGGAATGATAACTTTTTTTTACCTCTTTTTTTTATTTCTTTATTTTTTCTGATTTTTTGTTTTTATTTCTTTATGGCAAACCAAAATGGTTTGCCAACTTTTAGCTTTTTATTTTTTTTTTTTCTATCACAATAGAATTCCTCTTTTCTAATAGGATGCTTCGCTAGATATCTGTCACACTTAGTAACATAGCATACCACCCAATACATTTCTCTTCAGACAAACTTGAGCGACTGGTGTTTTTCTATTTCTGTATATAAACCTTTGTTCTTTGCAAAATGTGTTTATCAGCCCTTGAAATATCCTCATTCGATTTGAAGGGAGAAAGACAAAACAATGAGATCAAAGTTCCTTGCACCCACTCACCTTATATTATGTTACACATTCTGGAAGTCTTCATTCAAAATATTTGTCATACCCGCATGCTTCCTTACAAGGTCATTTTACTGTTATTTTCCCCAACTTATATAAAAATAAACTACACAATTTATTCAATGGTAAAAAGGCATACCTTTTAAAAATTAATTTAAAATGTGCAGTTCACCTAAGCCAGATAAATTTATTGCAAACTTTTTCACTTTTATATAGGTATCACCAAAGATTTGCTAAAAAGTGAGTATACATAATAAAAAAAAATACCCCAAAGAAATTTTGGTTAAAAAGTTTATTTTTCGTGCCTCAACGGGTGACTATAAATTAATATGGGAAATTTCAGCGTTTCTTTTCGGTACCAAACACACTGGGATCAGAAATTCTTGCAAAAATCAGATAATTGTCGGATTTTAATTAAACTTTCAGGGCTAATTCACAAATGAATGAAATTATTTTTAAATGTTTCTTTTTTAGAAAATCTTTTTTTTACATTTGTTAACCTCCACTTTAAGTCCTTATTTAAATCTTGAAATTTTTTGGTCAAACAGGATTTATTGAACGTAACTGAAGAGTTTTGATATTTATTATGTAGAAATTACATAATTGTGACACAAGGCCGAAAAATGGGAGGGGTTGAGGCTGGTCCACACTATCTTATACCTAGCTAATCCTATTCACGACACATTCACTCATTACAATTTACCCATTCACTATAAGAATGTGTCCATCACCAATCAATCCTCCGTGCACCATAATACCACATCCTTTTTAGGGGGACCTACAAAACGCGCCCCATGACATAAAAATTTAATGATACTCAAATATATATAAAAATCTATGATGAAAAAATGAGATGGGAGGGAGATGAACCCAATAACAAACTAAAATATTAACACAAAACAAACTAAACATAACTGATGTTAGTAGGGCCCGTCCAACCCTCAGAACAGAGAGGCCGCTGTATTCTGTCCAGGGGACAAAATCAAGAAGCTCTGTCGCTAAGGGAGTGGGAAAGGAGAAAATATAGGGAAATATAAAAGCTGACCCAGTCGAGATGAAAAGAGGGGGCAACAAACTGGAATCTCAACTTGGATCATAACCAAAGATGTGGCCGGGAACAGACCGAGAACAACACTTACTCACATAAACTAGGTACATAAGTCTTGTCTAACCTAACCCCAGGGGAGGGCTCCGCAGGAAACCACCCCGATGTAACGTAGGTTGATCTAGAAGAGAAAATCAAGGCTAGTCCCATTCAAACGAACCAAGCTTGCCTGTTTCACCCACCTTTCGCAGAAGACTGTCGAATGCAATTGTTTTCCATCAGTTCTAATCTTCATCTTGAGCTGATGTTCAAAGAATCGGATTAGATCCTGATGAGAAAGACGGTTGCCTCGCAAGATTTCCTCCTGTCGCGTCGTCCAAATCACCATTCGGGCCATGGCCAGCAACGTCAGAAACACCATTCGTTTCATCCCAGAATACGGGGGCGACATATTGTCACACGCGTATGCCCGATGGATGAGCACGAGCTCTGGAACGAGACGAGCCGTCAACTCGCCGACATGGTCCCATAAAGGGCGGACCCGGCGACAATGGTAGAAGGCGTGCGAAGCCTTTTCTTCTAAACCAAGGCCACACCGTTCACAGTCTGGCAAATCCGCCAAGCACCATATGAAGACCTTGTCATTGAGAGGCAGCCGATCCCGAGCCAATCGCCAGGTAAGCGAAAACTCAGATGGATGCTGTGGGGTTACATGATTACAGGCCCATAACTCTGCTAAACACAGAGTTAAAGGTTTTGGCTAAGATCCTGCAGGAGCGTTTGCAGTCAGTTGCCGAGTCTCTGTTGGGTCCTGAGCAGACTTGTGTTGTGAGGGGTCGAACAATTCAGAACAACCTGCATCTGATCCGCACGATCATAGAAGGTGTAAAAGACGACAATGAGGCCGCGCTGATCAATTTAGATCTGTCCAAGGTATTTGATAGGGTTGACCATCGCTACCTTGCAGCTGTCCTGCAGCCGCCGGATTCGAACCCGACTTCTGCCGCTGGATTAGCCTCCTGTACCGCTCTCCCAGTGCTGTGGTACAGGTGAACGGGAAGCTGTCGGACGCTTTTGCGCTGTCTAGGTCGGTTCGTCAGGGTTGTCCATTGTCGCCCCTAATTTATGCTTTGGCGTTGGAGCCTCTTCTTCGCCGGCTAAAGGACAGAGCGTGCAGTTCAGCCCTACGTGGAATCGCCGTTCCTGGAGGGGCCCGAGCTAGGGTTTCCGTGTACGCCGATGACGTATCTGCTTTCGTGTAGTCCCGCAGCGACATTGAGGCGATACTGAAAGCACGTGATCGGTTCGAAAAGGTGACAGGGGCCAATATAAACTGCGACAAGTCGTCCGGCTTGTGGCTAGGTGCCTGGAAGGAGGTCGATCTTCCCGGCCGCTTCGGTTGGACGGATGATCCTGTCCGCTTTCTTGGAGTCTGGTTGGGACCTGACCTCCAGCTGGAGAAAAATTGGTCTGAAGTACGAGCAAAGGTCGACGCTGCCGGTCAGACTTGGCGTCGACGGGGGTTGTCCGTGAAGGGCAGGGCGGAGTCGTGTGCCACATACGTTTTCCCGATTGTCCTTTATCGATTGTCCGTACTTCCGCTCTGTAAAGGCCATAGGAGACCGCTCTAGCGCTCGCTGTCCTCCGTTTTGTGGAGTAGGCGCAAGCATCAGGTCGACAGAGATGTCTGTGCACAACGCCCGTGTCATGGGGGGCTGGGAATGCCACACGTGGTGAGCTACAAACTTGCCTCGAGGTTGGTCTTCTTACGCCGCGCATTGACAGGAGAATCGATTATGGCGGGGATTGCTAGGGACACATTCCCTTTCCTTACTATCAGTCCCCCCATTTCGCGGATTGAGCGCCGTCGTAGACCGCGGGATCAATCGGATTTCCTTCGTGAGTATCGGTACGCTTTGACGATCATTCGTCGGTTCAGTGAACTTTCACAGCCTAGGAAGACTTCTATCATTATTTAGCGGAGGGGGTCGCGAGGGATCCTCTACATGAGCGGCTCAACTTGTCGGAGGAGGAGCTTCGCTCTTTCTAGTCTTAGGCGCCAGCGGTGGATTACCTCAGTAATCCTGAGTTTTCGCTTACCTGGCGATTGGCTCGGGATCGGCTGCCTCTCAATGACAAGATCTTCATATGGTGCTTGGCGGATTTGCCAGACTGTGAACGGTGTGGCCTTGGTTTAGAAGAAAAGGCTTCGCACGCCTTCTACCATTGTCGCCGGGTCCGCCCTTTATGGGACCATGTCGGCGAGTTGACGGCTCGTCTCGTTCCAGAGCTCGTGCTCATCCATCGCGCATACGCGTGTGACAATGTGTCGCCGCCCCCCGTATTCTGGGATGAAACGAATGGTGTTTCTGACGCTGTTGGCCACGGCCCAAATGGTGATTTGGACGAGGCGACAGGAAGTAGTCTTTCGAGACAACCGTCTTTCTCATCAGGATCTGATCCGATTCTTTGAACATCAGCTCGATGAAGATCAGAACTGATAGAAAACCCTTGTATTCGACAGTTTTTAGCGAAAGGTGGGTGACTGAGAGGAGCTTGATTCGTTTGAACGGGACTAGCCTTGATTTTCTCTTTTAGGTCAACCTACGTCACGTCGGGGTGGTTTCCTGGGGAGCCCTCCCCAGGGGTTAGGTTAGACAAGCCTTATGTACCTAGTTTATGTGAGTAAGTGTTGTTCCCGGTCTGTTCCCAGCCACATCTTTGGTTATGATCCAAGTTGAGATCCCCAACATTCCCAGTTTGTTTTGGCCACTTTTTATCTCGACTAGGTCAGCTTTATATTTTCCTATATTCGTATAATTTTTTATCCTTTTCCCACTCCCTTAGCGAGAGAGCTTCTTGATTTTGTCCCCTGGGCAGAATACAGCGGCCTATCTGTTTTGAGGGTTGGACGGGCCCTAATAACATCAGTTATGTTTAGTTTACTTTGTGTTGATTTTTAGTTTATTATTGGGTTCACCCCCCTCCCCTCTCATTCTTCATTATTAGATTTTTATGTATAATAATTTATTATCATTAAATTTTTATGGCATTGGGCGCGTTTTGTAGGTGCCTCTTGAGAGGCTGCAGTATTGTGGTGTATGGAGGACTGAGTGGTGACGGATGAGATTTTATGGTGAATGTGGAAATTGTAATGAGTGAATGGGTCGTGAATCGGATTAGCTAGGTATAGGATAGTTAGTGTCGACCAGCCTCAACCCCTCCCCCTTTTTAGGCCATGTGCCACAATTGTATATTTCACACAATAAATATAGGGAGTTATTCTGGTGTCGATCACTATCGTCACTAACGGAGCCTTGTCCCCCAGGAGAATTCAATGGCATTGTGTTATCGTTACTACCAAGAGGGAGAGATATTGCTTCAGGGGAGAACTGCTCCTCTCTCTGATTTGATATCCCTGCGACAGGGACCAAATCTCTGAGGGAAACGTTCGAATGTCTCCCGTCGAGGTACTGGATGTACGCATAGAGAGTGTTCGCCTCAAGCAGTTCCACCTTACTCACGGGAGAATCATATTTGCTTTGTTGAACATGGTTTCTAAGTAAAACAGTACTTGAATGTGAGAACCACGAAGGGAGGGAGATCCTGGCCGAACTTCGCCTTGGGTATTTTAAAAACCTTTCCTGAGGTGTTGCATTAGTTCTTGTACACAGTAGTGTTCTTATAGCGTACAGGACCTCGATTATTACGTCTTCCCAATGTCAAATTGGAAGGTTTTGGTTTTCAAGTGCTAACTGTACGGTCTTCCATATTATGCCATTGTATCTCTCGAACTGTCCATTCCCTTGAGGATTGTATGGGGTAGTCCGGCTTACGGCCACTCCTTGTACCAATAGGAATCTTCCTAGTTGGTCGGACATAAAAGAGGTCCCCCGATTTGTATGAATATAAGCTGGCGCTCCGAATAATGAGAACAGTGAGCAAAGACAGCGTATGACCGTTGTTGCACTTACATCTGGACAAGGAAAAGCAAAAGGGAATCACGAGTATCTCGTCAACGACGATTTGTTTCGGGATTTAGATGGAAGAGGGCCCTTAAGGTCCACACTCAGCCTCTCAAATGGCTGTGTAGCTTTTACTATGGTTTCCGATTCGGGTTTGTAGAACCTTGGTTTTATTCAAGCGCAAATTTGACAATCATTTGTTATTCGTTTCACGTCCTCAACTGAAAAGAGCAAATTCCGCCTTCGAGCCATATGCATCATCCGCCTGATGCCTGGCTGACAGAGATCATTATGACATTTTTGTAGATCTTTGGTGCTATTTATTGCCGGCGTAACTTATTTATACAAATCATAAGACTGAGGAGGTAATAAGGTTGTTTTACCACAATTAGAAAATCTTTTAATTGCTTTTATGCATACAATATATTATGCATACTATTGTCATAAGGAATTTTTTCGATGAATAATGAATTTTTACAAGAATTTTCATTTTTTTTAAATTTTAATTATAATAATTTATAAAGTTTTAAATATTTTAAATTTCTGTATTAATTTGAAGCGGTTAGGTGATATTGTTATTAAGTAAAAAATATATTTATAAATCATAAATAGAAAAAGTATATGACAATTCAGCGAACCCGAATATTTTAAAAAGAATTTTAAATAGGGGTATTCCCGAGCCCGTAGGCACGGCCACAAAATGCCCGTAGAAACTGTAAAAACAGAATCGGGTTGGTCAACCACCCCGAACGAGCCTCTGTCCTTCGGCGGAGCCTCGTCCGGGCTCCTCTCTGCTCAGAGGCAGAGAGTTCGACCGTTAACTCGTCAACTGTAGTCAACATGTCAACGGTATTTAGTGTCCTCCCCACGAGGGACAGATGTGGCACAAGGCCGGGTTTAAAGTGGGGTATTCCCGAGCCAGTAGGCTCGGCCAAAAATAGCCCGTAGATCCCGTATAAAACGGGATCGGGTAGGTCAACCACCCCGAACGAGGCTCTGCCCTTCGGCGGAACCTCGTCCGGGTTCCTCTCTGTTCAGAGGCAGAGAGTTCGACCGTTAACTCGTCAACTGTAGTCAACATGTCAACTGTCTACAGTCCTCTTGCGAGGCATAATATAGTAATAAGTCGAGTCTATTTTGTCCATGAAGGTAGGTCCCCATAACATCCCCTTTCCCAAGCCTTTACCTCCGCAGGAGTCTCAATATCGTCTCCTTTTTGGGTTGCTGACGAGAGGGTCCGTGAACTTCCGCTTTCTTTTAGATCTTCGCGGTTCCGGAGCTGCTTTGGGTATTTGAATGTCGAAGGTGTCGTAGATGGTATCCATAACCTCTTCTTCCTGGGGAGTACTGCTGCAGTCATTCAACAGTAGTTTCCTGATTTGATTCAGGTGTCTCTTATGAGAGAAATGAGGGCCTTGGATTATGTAGACCATATTTCCAATCCTGTTTTATATAGTACCATGTTCCCAGAAAGTTGTATTATTTTTAAACATCTTAAAAAATACTTTTTCTCCTAGGCTGTACTTTTTCTTTGGTACAATAGAGATCGGACCTTGTTTTGTTTGTTTGGGCAGCAATTTATCGAAAATGGATTTTACTTTGCGCGCAAACATTATTTCTGCCGGAGATAGTGAAGCTGGCGCGTTAACATTTGGCGTGATCCTGTACACTTGTAAAAATTGCTGCAGGGCCTTTTCCTTTGGGGTGCCGCAAGCTTTTTTCAGGGCTCTTTTTAGGGTGTCAACAAAACGTTCTGCTTGACCATTCGACCTCGGGTGATATGGGAGGGTCGTAATGTGTCTTATCTCAAAAATCTCACAGAACTCTTTAAAATCGGTCGAAATAAATTGAGTTCCGTTGTCACTAACCAAGCAATCTACTACCCCAAAACGAGCGAATAGTTCGTGAAGGTAGCTTATTATTGTTTCCGTAGTGGGATTTTTGCATCGGAACACTTCCGGGCATTTTGAATAACTATCTACTACTAGATAGTAGAATCCCTCTAGCGGTCCCGTAAAGTCCACCAAGGTCGGTCCGTCTTTGGCCACGTTTTGTGTGTGATAGGTGGTGCTTTTGCCGCCAATGCAGAGCCCTTGCATGTGTTGACCATATTTTCGATGTCCTGGTCCATTTTAGGCCAGTATACGTAACTGCGCATTAGACTTTTCATCCTATTTTTCCCCGGATGCCCAATATGAAAATCCTTCAGGATTCTTTTCTGTAGATTTTTTGGGATGACGACTCTCTCGTTGTATAGGAGTACTTCGTCACATAGGGAAAACTGTCTGAAATGTGTTGGTCCTTTTCTGAAATTTTTGTCTTTGTTGTGCTAATGAATTCATCATTGCGGGCTTCATTCTTTATTTCTTGTAGCGTCACAGGAAGTTCTCTTATAGTGCTACACAATAAAGTTTTTATTCCCCCCTCCGTTCGTAGTGAAGCGATCACAGAATCTTCTAGGGGTTCCCTACGCCTTGGAACCAGTCTGGAAAGTCCGTCAGCGTGACAGATTTTTTTTCGAGGGGAGGTATTCCAACTTGAAGTTGTAACTTAGAAGAATTATCCCCCGCCTCCGCAGTCTATTTGCCGTATAACCGGGTAATCCTTTTTTGACCCGAAAATATGTATGGTCCGTTTGTAGTGTGAAAAATCTTCCGTGTATGTAACGGTGACATTTCGTGACTGCGTAAATGATCGCTAATTCCTCTTTCTCTATTTGGGAATAGTTTTTTTTTCCGCTGGGAGCAGGGTCCTTGATGCGTGAGCGATGGGCTTTTGCGTTCCATCTGACATTTTATGAAGGATACACGCTCCTATTCCATGCAAGCTTGCGTCGCTAGCAACTACGATCTCGAGGTTCAGGTCGTAGTGCGTCAGGAATAAATCCGATGTTAGAATTTTGATAATTTTCTCGAATGCCTCCTGGCATTCGGGTGTCCACTCCCAAACCTTATCTTTCCTTAAAAGCTCGTTCAGCGGGGCGCGAAGGTTATGCATGTTTGGGATAAACGCTTGATAGTAGTTCGCTAACCCCAAAATGCTCTGTAGCTCTGTGACGTTTTCAGGAGCCGGCATGTCCTTAATTGCAATGGCCCTTTCTGGGTCCGGTCTCCTACCGTCTTTGTCTATGATGTGACACAAATATTTAATTTCTTTCATGAAGAAATCCATTTGCTTTCCTTTATTTTGAAGCCATAATCTTGTATTCGTGAAAATACTTTGTGGATGTGTTCCCAGTGTTGTTCCAAGCTTTTACTGTTTATTAGTATGTCGTCTAGGTAAGCCGTTGAAAAATCAAGTCCACCCAACATGGTGTCCATAACCTGCTGAAAAATGGCTGGTGCGACTTTGAATCCAAATGCAAGCCTTTCAAACCTCTATGTGTAAATTTGGGAAGAGTTGAAAAAAGTCGAAACGGGCAAGACTCCTGCAATCGACAGCCTTCTTTACGAAGTGTGCTTGAGGTGATATACTCTCGCGTATATTTTTTTGCTTGCTGGCTCTGATCTATTGCTGGATGAAGAAGGAAAGTATTTCTCTATGCTACACTAGGGTAGTGAAGTTGTTACGCAAAATCTGTTATGACTAAACCCATTAGTCATTTTTATCCCTAACTAACACAGAGATTAAAGATTTTGGTCAAGATCTTAGAAAACTGCTTGTCTGATAGCCACTGAGCAGACTTGTGCTCTGAAAGTATGACGATACAAGATAACCTACATTTGGTTAGTATAATCGTGCACTCTGGTGACGACTAAAAATAATATCTGGTGAAAGACAAGATACAAATCGAATTACTTATGTAAATTACCATACTTCTCTCTACGGATCTTAACTGGAACGTGCTGATCTCACTTTCAACCTCTGACTAATTTTGCTCGTGTATTCAGCATCACACTGACATTTAAACTTATAAATCCCTGGACTAACATAATGGAGTAGTGCAGAACATCCTTTCGAATAAATTCCTATATAAGTAGGGAAGTGAAAACAAACTGTAGATTGACAGAAAATAACAATGCTACACACTTTGAGAGATTTGTCTGGCAAATTTTATGCTAACCTCACCAATCTAAAGCAATAATAGTAAATAGGTGAAATACTTCCCAGATCATACCATTTATGTTTAACAAATTTAGCACGAATACTAGATTGCACAATATCAAGAGGATATTCATTTTCAACTATGTTGTGTTTAAGCTCAAAACATTTACAAACCAATATCCAAGCGTTTTTTTTTTGGGGGGGGGGTCTAGAAAACATCATGTTTTTGTTGTTTGTCTTTTAAGTTAAGTTTGTAGGGGACCGGCGGGTTAATGCGAGGATAAAATCTCTGGACTAAGACTTCCTGCTGGCCAGTCCCGCTACATAGTAATGTTGGACTATGATGGAGTCCAAAGAAAGCAAAATAAAACGAACAAGACAGATATATATGTACAAAGCAAATATATATTAATGACAAACAGATTGATACAAGAATTACAAATACATCATTTAAAACATGAATAAAACGTTAGTGTCTGTATGGAAAGTTGTTTGTGTGTGTGTTGAGTTGAAATGTCCGTACGGTTGTGAATTTTGTTTTTAGCGTGTTCCCAGAATATGGGAAACGCTGGTTGTGTATTAGAGTTCACATATTGGATATGTTAGAGAAAGTTTTTGATACCTCGCCCCACGTGCGAGGTTTCGGTCTGCGGCCGAAATCGAGGTAGTTGCTCACACGTGGGCGTAAGCAGGAAAAAGAGAAAGAGAGAAGGATGAACGAGTATTTATACACGTGGGAGAGAGACCCCTGTTGAAAGGTTACGAAACGAAGAGGAGATAACCCGATAAGTTCAGGTTAGTGGGGTCGGAAGTCTCCATCCTTTTCTAAGAAAAGGCTAGCCACTTGCCTTATGTGTAGCTGAAGAATATGTCAAAATTAATAGGACGAAGTTCTTTCAACAAATTTTATTTTATCGTTTTATTTATTTTGTTTTATTTTTATTTTTATTTTTTATTTGTCTATGACAAGCAATTTGTATTTTAAGTGATCACTTTTTTCTGGAAGAGATTTTGTTGTCACCGCATTGGTTTTACAGGAAAATTTGTAAAGATAAATAGGTAAAAGTCTGATATTTTTTGCATTTTTCACACATTTTCTCACCAAGAGTAACCATAATTCCTTAATGATGGAGTATTCTTTAACGTTTTTACAAGTTTTTTTTTTATACTGACTTGAGGGATTGCCATCATATGTAACCACAATATTTGTCTTCTTTTTGAGAGTACATAATAGCTATATGACATGGTAAACTATATTTCCATTACTTGGATTTTCTTCCCATCATAATGGTTATCGTCTACTCAAAACACGGACAAAAATTATATTTTTCCTTTTCTTGACTCGCTTTCTGCAATACAGAAATACAATTGGTGATCCTCTCACTGTTGAGACGCAGCGTTATATTGCAACAAGTTTATATATTTTCAAAAATTAATCTAATTACCTAAAAGTTGGTATCCCGGAAATTTAATATACTATTGACCACAAGGAAGATTAGACTTAGAAATTCTGGGGTAAAGTAAAAAACATTTATTTATTTTTAAAAATGCGTATAACTAGAATACACCAACTGAAAACTAGTCATAAATTTATTTCTGTTTAATATATAAAAAGAGACAGACATGTCTATTCTTCCTGTGTCTCTAATGAAAAACTTTAACCATCTGGAATTTTAATAGATAATGAATGACGCTAGCAATATTTGATTGATAAGAGTCTGGTATAACTATGTTTATTCACATTATTATCAGAAGATTGTGAAAAGTAATTATTTTCTCCCACAAAAATCAGAAAATGTATAAATAGAATAAAAAAAGGAACAAAAAACAAGCTTTCATTACTGGATATATCAATAATGCAAAATATTGTAAACTAACTTAGAAGGCGCCCTTAAAGCAGACTTTAGGTTAGCTCCTGCAAGGGGGGTGCGTTTGAGCCTTCGGCCTTTAACCTTCAGGTTTTTACCTTCAACGTTCTATATACGTAAAAGTTTAGAATTTAGAAATAATTAAATTATTTTATCTTTATTCAACACCTTAATTCGGCATAATCTTTCTTCGTATACGCAAACGATCTCCGTAGTTTGTTTACATTCATTTTGCGCGCAATTTTTATTTTCTTTTACAATCACCATTCTTTATGATCCCTTCACGTAAAGTCACTCTTAAAAGTCATTAGGGAACCCGAACTATGCAATATTTAGAAGACGCCACAGTACGCGTACTAGAAAAGAAAAAGAATCATATGAACAACTTTATTTAGAAAAAAATTTAGAACTATTGGAATTGCATAAAATATGTTTTAAAATGCTATATATTATGCAATATAAATATATCGGGGAGCATCTTTTCTATGTTTTGTGATAAATAACTGGCTTATTCATTTTCTTAAATTGCTCTTGTTTGGTTTTGCTTTGTTTATCTCAGCGCTCAGATCGTTATATTGTCTTTACTCTTATTGACATCGTTCCAAGTATGACGTAAAATATTTTTATTAGATTGAATGAGATAGTTTGATTAACAAGGACAGAAAAATACTGATTTTGACATATCTTTTAGTGGTGTAATGGTTAACATGCTTGTCTCGCGCGATCACTTATGATTGACTTTTGATTATACAAGTTATAAGACTTTAGTACACGACTCAGGTGACCAATAAAGGAAGGAAAGGTGTCACGTTTAAGGAAGAAAGAGAAATTTACACTTCCAACTATTGCTATGGTAGATGAATTTTAAAATAGATCAAACGCTTGAATAAAGTTAAAAAGATTAGGTAAACCCAATTTTTTACAGATTTAAAATGGAAATTATTTTTCGCGAGTTCCTACATGTTTTTCAGTGAATCACGTTAACAACCAAAAACGGATTAAAAAAAAACAAAAATGCGATTTCCACAGCGAATGCAGAATTTGTAAATTCTATGCATATTCTGATATATATAATTGAAAAGTGAAATAGGGCAAAATTTCTTCTTGTTTTATAATATCAATCGACCAAATAGCTGCTAATAGTACTAGCAAAAAATCCCTGTGATATTTGTGGTACATAATCAATCAAACGTACATATACAAACACCTCAACAAAAACACACCTATTAGAAATACATTGTATTAGAATACTAGCGTCAATGTAGATGATATATAGATTTGTTGGCGTCAAAGAGAGAGAGGAAGAGATCGCTTGGCTTACCCGCAAATTTCATCCAAGTTTATTAAGTAATTATTATGGCATTAATTTTATTGATCTTTATTTAATGATTGGCAACTTCTTAATTCCATCCTTCTAAAGCATTTTATCTTTCTGTGCAAAGAACCTTTCTAGCTGTCCTTTTTGCAGTTTTCTCGGCGCGGAAACTTTTCTTTTTTTTTCTTCTTTAACAGAAGGCTGGAATAAATGGTAATCCGAAAATGCAATATATATGATTGTTAAGTAAAACTTCCCAGCCAACTTATACAATATTTTGTCTAATCACCAAAGAATAATGTGGTCAAACTTTCTCTCTTAATTAATCATAGATAATTTTCCTTAACTGATAATAGAAAATTATTTTTAATATACATCTATGAAAGTCGGCCTTTAGTAAATAATGTTATTAATATGGTTAAAACATTTCTCTTAACCAGCGTTCAAGCGTTTGTAAACTATCCACTTTTCATTGTCCGCCACAATTAGTTTCAAAAGCAAAAAAAAACAAAACAAACAAACAAAAAACGTTACGTTTAAGTAGCAAATACGATTAAATATTTTTCACTTATTCAAATTGAATAACCAAGCTGGTGCAAATTATTTTCAAAGCTTGATTTAAACATATTTAATGTGTTTGCTATCTTCCGCATCATATAACCTCTCCTTTCAAGTAATATTCTGACTTGATCTCCATCAATCTCGACTGGCCTACATTCCTTGGATCATTGTTCAGCGAGAAATCTCTATCATGAAATTTCACAAACTCTTGACACGCTCGAGCATTCACAGTTACTTCTCCATAAACTGCACAATTCATTTTTCCACCCACTCTTATTATTACCACCCCGTATTAAGCACTACAGATTATTCAGTTTCATTATAAAAATGTATTTGCTTGTTCTAGCATATTTTCAGGACACGCCACCCCATTTCATCATTTATATAAGCATCTGTCAGCTTTGAAGATTTTTCACTGTTATCATTTAACAGTCAATGTGTACAATACTTTTTGCTTAGTTTTGTTTTTAATCATATACCATTTATTTGTAGATGTAATTCACACAAACTTTTTTTAAAGTTTATTTAGGTACCTCCACTTTTTTCGCTAAGATTTTCGATATCTAAGGGTTAAAATGAATTTTTTTTAAAGAAATCGCATTTTTGAAGATTTCTTTTTAGCTTTAATTGAAATATAAAGGATTAAATTGACTATTTCCAGTAGGTAAAAAACTCTGGTGTATTTCAAATAAAAATTATATAGATTGGAATGTCAAATATTTGCTCGATTTCAAAAAATCTGTTTACTGGTGACCATGTCTTACAGTTTAACAAGATTTAAAATAAAATTAATTATCGGTTTTAAAAATCTCCCAAAAGTAAAAGATATTTGTGACGCGTTGAGTAAAATTAGCAAATTTAAAGTTAAATTAATCTGATTTGTAACAAATTTTACTTACTTATCGCATAAATAATACAAGCATTTCTTAACGACGGTCCTGTTTTTCTTATGTCTTATTGATGTTATCGATCAGCTCTGAAGTTTGACAGCTAGTACGGATGACCAGAATTGACATAAATATACGAAATCCAAATGAACGCATTTTTGGTTTTTAACTACCTAGGAATTTTTACAAATTAACATATTTTCAGCAATTATCTAATATTTTATTGACTTTTTGTTACGTTTGAAGACGCTTTCTGAAAAAAAATGTAATAACTGAGATGAAATAGCATGATAGAGGTAACTCAATAATTTATGAATGTTATGGTATTTTATTTATTATTAATTTATATTTTTTAATTTTAAAGTTGAGACGTAAACATGCAATGAATAACGAATTGCAGACAAGCGAATTTCTCTGAAAATGAAAGACAACTCTTACAACATTTTACCTTTTCATAATAATGCCACGTTTAAGCTACCAAAGATAAAAAGTCGGAATGATTAAAGTAAAAAAAATGAAAACATTTTTTTTAAATATAATAGTAAAATTTTCAATTTTGGATTCATAAATTTCGTTTCCACTTAATTACAATATTATCTAAAAGAAAGAAAGTAATGCAGAATTTTAAACGATTTTTAAATTATTATATATTATTATAATTAAAATTTAACAAAATAAAAAATTCTTGTAAAATTCATTATTCATCGAAAAAAAAAATTTCTTAAGACAATAGTGACCTTAATATAACTTATGTACAAAAACAATTAAAAGCTTTCCTAATTAAATAATGTCATAGTTTGATCACATTTTTATTTTACCATTTGGAGCAGATTTTCAGTACAAACAATAAAAGTTTGAAAAAATTGATTGATTTACATTCTCCAATGTGTCCTTCTTTTGTTTTAACTAATAAAAATTCTGGAAAGAAAATTTAATTTCGCGAAATTTAATGAAATTAAGGTGGGGGGGTAACATATGTAAAAAAAAAAATAATTTTTAACCAAGAATTTCTAAAACAAAAAATTTTAAAAATAATTTAATTCATCTGTGAATAAGTCCTGAAAGTTTCATTAAAATCTGACAATTATTTGATATTTGCAAGAATTTCCAAATCAAGGTGTTTTTCACCGAAAAAAAGCGTACTTGTAAAAACTAAAATAAGATTTTTAACCAAAATTTCAAATGTGTTGGAGAGGTTTAGAAAAATTTTTTAAATAATTAAAAAATACTTTGGTCTTTCCTCTTCTTAACATAAACATTTTGACAATAAAACTTTGTTTGCATTAAGAACGTGGCCTTTTCTCATCATGTTATGTTGTTTTTTCAGCGAGCATATTCGCTAATATATTTTCTAAAAATCATCAGTATGGATTGTGATCGAACCCCTATTCAATTGCGAACATGTGTATGACTTAGTCAGGATCCTGAGTTTCTTTTTTTTTACCTTTTTTTTATATATATATTTTCTGGGGGCCTTTGTAATACCCGTACATAGACCATTCCCTGGAGCAAAATAAAACTCTCGCCCAAATAAGGTTTTACATTTTATTCACATCTCTTCAAACGCAAGCAGACATCATTATGCGAAATCGAAATCCGTTTTTTAATATCAAGAATAAGCATAGACAAATAATATGCGCTTGCATAGTTTCTTTTACGTGAATTAACCCAAACAAAGATTGGGGGAGGGGGAGAGAGCGCGCGAGTGCGTTTCACGCATACATATTATTACTTGCTTATCAACTATGTTTTCTTTCCTCAGTAGCATTGAACGAAATGAGTTCTATCATTTGAATGGATCAGCGTCCAAGGGTAACGAACTGCATATATAAACAGTGTCAAACGCTGAGTCCTTCCTATTATTATTACTGCCCGAAATATCAGCAGTTGCTACATAACCGCCTAGGCCACAGGGCACATCCAACACTAGCAACAACAACAAAAATAAATCAAAATTCACCTATAAAGACATTTTTTTATAAATGCATCACAAGTATATAAATAAATAATTATTTATTTATTTTTGTCATTGAATCATCGATTGAAATATACAAAGATGAAAGCTTCTATTTTTGGTGAGTTTTTCATTTCGCTTCTTTTTTTTTCCGTTGATGGGAAAATTTCTAATTAAAAAAAATATATATTTATTGATAATGTTAATTCCCAAACTTACATACGTTATGTATGTTGTTGTTTTATGTGCATATGTGTTACTGTTGTAGTTGCTAGTGTGTATGCCGTACACACACACAGACACACACACACACAAAGCCATATGAGAAAGCAAAATGCATATGAAAAAATGCGAGTATGAGAAAAAATAATAATTTAAAAAATAATTTAAAATTAATAATTTAAAAAATAAATTTAAAATTAACAATTAAAATAATGTAAAACTTTTCTGTCTTTTTAAATACATTTACAGTTACAACTACAAAAATGAGTTAAAAAAAACTTAATCGTACATTACACGTTATTATTAATAAATAATTATTGTTTTTTAATTACCATTTTTTACAAGACCTAATTATAACACTGAGTTTGTGTTTGAACATAGTTTTTAATTCCCTACTCGCACCTCTAAAATAATATTTATTTGTTAAAAAATAATGTAAAAGAAAACGTAAGGAATATAATTGTATGCAGTTTTTTTCATATATTTTCTTTTTGGAAGTGTAAGAGTTTATTTACGTATGAACGTTGCCATGATAGTTTGCATCTATTTTAAATAATTATTAATTTTTCTTTATATATGCGATGTGCATTATTTCAATTATTTAATTTTAAAAGGCCATTCACACACATACTCACACATATACACAACCACAAACATATGATGTTATATGTAAAATAATACAGACCATAACGAAACATAATGCATAAAATAATATTCACAACTAAATGTATTTTTCTAAAATAAATACAAATTTTCTTTGATAATGACTTACGAAAGCCGTGAGTGCTCAAACTTCAATCTTGATATTAAACAACTTAGCAGAAAAGAGGATTTTTTTTTAATTTAAAAAGCATTTATTCAATCAAACTTGAGTTTATGCATGTATTTGCTTGTGTGTGAGTTTGTTTTTCTTGTTTGCTTTTGGTGCTGCTTTTTTCTTAGCGGAGCAGTAAAGATCATCAAGATTTGTTAATCTAAAATTTTGTAAACTCTAACCGGCATCATCATCATCATCATTATTATTATTATTATTATTATTATTATTATTATTATTAACACTTAAGAGCGCGATTTAAAAAAAAAAAGAAAGAAAAGACAGTGTTGATAATGTTCAACAATATTTTGAAAGTATGTCTGTCTTCAAGTTATATTTTTAAAAATATTTTTTTTCAAGTGTAAAAATTTACAAAAATTATTTGTCTCGTGGTAATCAACGCGTCAAAATTTTCAAATTGAAAAGCACGAAGAAAACTTATTTAGTTTCTGGAAAAATGTTGTTATCCAACTTGTGAACCCTGGCTTGACACTGATTACTAACAAATTTCCTGAAATTCCAAATTACTATCTTTTCCCATACTAATTTCCTCATCCACATCGCACAATTTTTATACACCACACAAAAAACAACACTTTGTCAACTAACTTTTTGGTGGCAATTGTACTGATTCTCATTTAATATACACAGCTAAATGTACTAACCATGATTTGATTGATGTGGGTTGCACAACGGAAAAATGAAATAAAAAATTAAAGGGCCACTGGTATTATGTCAGACGCAACAATGTGACATCTACGGAACTTGCAGAACGTTTATTACAAACGACTGTAATTTCGACAAACAAGGTGTACATTCTGAAATTTTTGACCATTAAAACGCATGACGTATGCAAGCTACTAACTTTCCGCCCCGGAGGAATGAACAGAATAACAAGAGAGTTCCATACTAAGCTGTTTGTTGATTAATTGGTCTTAGTAATTAACCAACTAACAGACAATTTCAAGATGATCATATTACGCCCGTTTTAGTTGCATGCCTTCACGCTGGCGACGTTTCATTTGTTTTGATGATTACCAGTACAGCCGATTTTTGTTTCATTACAAAACAAGCAACGTTTGTACAGAGACTTTATAGTACCTTTAGGTACCTTTCTTATGAAATTTTATCAGAAGTGTACATAAAATTATAGTATTTTATGTACATTTATTACATTTTACTGTGTTATTTGTATTTCCATTCATTTTATTATTAATTTTGATATTTCATTTATGGAAAAATAACACAACTGAGATTAATATAAAAATAAGATCATATAAATTTCATAAGATGATACTGATACTTGTAGGTACCTTCTCAGTTGAAATTGAAAAATCAAATAAACTTCTCCACACGTGTTTCGCAAAAGTAAAGGCCTTAACAGCGGAGAACAATGCTTAACTCAAATAACGCTTCTTAATTGTATTCTGGTTGATCTTCCGTACTTTATAATTACAGCCCGATTATAAACACAAAATTACATTTCTTGATTACTGCGGATCTTCTGATTAGTCAAAACGATACAGTTTACAACGGGCTAAAAAAAAGATCTATCTCATAAGGACACTTAGGAAACCTGATGCGGCTTTTAACTAATTTTATAATATTTTAACAACTTAAATGTAAAAATCTATTATAATTAAAGAAATAACAAATAATTGTATTAAAAATTCATTTTTTTTCGAAAAGATTTTTGCTTTCAGAAAATATTGTTCAAATTCATAAAAACGACTAAAAGCAAATAAAAGCATTTGAAATTAAATAATATCTTTGTTTTATTGAGTTTTGTATGTTACAATTCAGAGCTGATTTTCAGGTAGGTGGAGTCCAAATAAAAAAAAAACAAAAAAAAACATGATTTGCATTCCTCAAAGCCTTGTGCTTTTAACTATTGTAATCTCTAATCTGTATTTGATCGAATTTCTAGAGTTTTCATAAAATTAGTTATGGGGTGGGGGGTAATACATATAAAAAAAATATTTCTGCCATGACTTTAATAAATAAAAAACATACTTATAATAATTTCCATCATCTATCAATAGTTTCTGAAAGTTTCATTAACTTCCGATAATTATTTTTATTTTTGCAAGATTTTCCAAATTAATGTGTGTCATACAAAAAAAAATGTGCTAAAAATTGTATACGTTATTTTAGTAGTTCCAGTGATACAAAAAGAAACAAGGTTTTTTTAATCAAAATTTAGAATGTCCTAAAAAGAAGTAAAAAAATTTTAAAATAATTAAAAAAACTTTGGTCTTTCGTCTTCATAATAACATAAACATTTAGACGATAAAATTTTGTTTTAGTCAAGTTTGGCGTCTTTTTTATCATGCTATGCCATTTTTTTAGCGATTTCGTGGAGTTACCTATTTAAGCTTGTCACAAAATCTATTTCCACTGTTGACGCATTTCACCACCATTTCAAGTCAGAGCTGTCGTTCTCCAAATGAATATTTCGCTAGAATTTAAACTTTATAAACGCCATTAATAATTCAGCTATATATGAAAGTGCCAAGCACAAAGAAAAGTACAGCGATTTCGAAAAGGTGTTTCTAATTTCATCAAGAGAAGGCGAAAGTAGGATTTCTAGATACCAGTTATTTTAGTTGCTATGAATTGTAGGATGTTTATTTGTTTACATTGGAGCCTAGTAATATTCAGTTTCCATTGAGCTTATTTTTTCACATCCAGTTGTACATTGGTAATGTGTAATTATTGTAACTTGATCAAGAACGAAACTCATTAAGTCGCTATAATACCCGAAATACAGAGCATTGGCCATTAATGTCCAAACGACAAAGTCATGAGGTATTACTAGCAAATAAGAAAAAGTGAAGTTTCAATACTCATCGTCAACCATCGAAGACATCGCAATTTTTGACGGAAAAATTGAGTTAAGTGACTTCCTTCCCCAAAGTTAATTAGTATAAATACCTGTAAAATTTTCAACACGAGTAGAGTAAGATCCTAATGCTACGTAGATACGTGTTTATTATTTGGCACAAGTAGTAGTTTGAACTTGTGGAGACTATCAAGTGGAAAGGTGGGCGTTATCCTACGTTTTTTTCGTTCTTCATTCATTATTCCCTTGTTCATTCCCTTTCAATATACATATAATATATATATATATATATATATATATATATATATATATATATATATATATATATATATATATATATATAAAGGGTATATCAAAAATACTTTGACAAAATTGTATTGACGTGGAGTCTAGGTTACATTTGTCATTCGTATACATTTGTGGCCAGTCTGTCTTCAACACTTAACGTTGTGTAGTAGTGAGTTAACTGAGAAGTGTTCCATTTAACAATGGCAGGATATTCATATCATGAGCTGGCAGATATGATTTTTACATACGGTCTAATGGTAATGGAAACAAAGACGCACGGCTATGTCAGATTGCGTTTCCAGACCGATTTTGTCATACAAAAAAAAACGTGCTAAAAATTGTTATTTTAGTAGTTCCGGTGATACAAAGAGAAACAAGGTTTTTTTAATCAAAATTTAGAATGTTCTAAAAAGAAGTAAAAAACGTTTTAAAATAATTTAAAAAACTTTGGTCTTTCCTCTTCATAATAACATAACCTTTTAGACGATAAAATTTTGTTTTGGTAAAGTTTGGCGTTTTTTTCATCATGCTATGCTGTTTTTCTAGCGATCTCGTGGATTTACCTAATCTAACCTTTCCTGCTGCTGTTTATCATCGTGTTGCTGAGACAGGATCCGTGACACCACAAACTATGGATCGAGGAAGAACGAGATTCAATCGTACGCCTGACCACGAATAACACATTCTACAGGCTTTGAAAATCGATTCAGGTATCAGCAGACGTCAAGTGGCCCTAGTATGTCGTACATAGTACCGTATGGAGGGTTCATGCATGGTGGAGCTTCAGCACATTTTAATCACATTGTTCGCGATGCAATATCTGACATCTTACATGAATAATAGATACGTAGGGAAGGACAGGATCCATGTCCTGCACGTTCCCCCGACCTCCATCCTTTAGATTTTTATCTGTGGGGTCACCTAAGACAATTGATTTATGCAGAAGACATTAACAATGCATTGATGCTTCATCAACATGTAATCGTGGCCTGCAAAATCATTCGACACTGTGTGAGAGTATTTGAAAGGGCCCGCCAGTCAATGATCTGACCGGTGTATGCGTGTGTGGAAGCAAACGGAGGACATTTTGAACATTTGTTATAAGTTAAGGTACAGGGATAGCCTTTTCGACATATGTTTATATGGACATTTTACCTTGTATTGGCGTCAGGATCCCGCCTGCAAATTTTGTAAAAGTATTTTTGGATTGTATCTTGGATTGCATATTTAACAGCGTCTAGCGTAAACTTTAAATTTAATAACGCAAAAACGAAGGATTTGCGGACAAATGTTTTGTCCATGTTTTGTTGTGAGGAACCTGCCTCCAAAGTATGTAAAAGTACTTTTGATACATCCTTTATAGATAGATAGATAGATAGATAGATAGATAGATAGATAGATAGATAGATAGATAGATAGATAAAGAGAGAAATTGAGAGAGAAGCAAAGGAAGATGAACAGTAATGGATAGCAGTTAGGATCGAGAAATCGGAGATACGATTTCAAATTACAATCAAGTTTCGTTACATTGCGCAAACTCCATTGGGAAAGGTATGAATCCATATCTTCTACCTCCAGCTATGTGTTAAATAGTAGAACAGACTGGGTTCATCAGCTTTGGTTAGCAACTAATCAAGTAGAATGAGAACTCTGAAGTCAAAACATATACACACACCATGCAGCTAATGAAAGGATCGTGGAGTTTACAATACCAATCAATCAATCTCTCTCTCTCTCTCTCTCTCTCTCTCTCTCTCTCTCTCTCTCTCTCTCTCTCTCTCTCTCTATCTATCTATCTATCTATCTATCTATCTATCCATCTATCTCACTCTCTCTCTCTCTGTCTCTGACTCTCTCTGTCAATATATATATATATATATATATATATATATATATATATATATATTGCATCAACAACATTGATGTGTCCTTGGGCAGATTACTAATATTGGTCTGATATTCAGTTTCTTATTGAAATATGTTCTAACTTCGACTGGAAAACAAATCTCGACTTACAATGAAAATTTAAAGGATAATGCCACATCACAATTGTTAGATAGCTTTCATTTTTACAAACGTTTAAACTATACTGCAAGTCGATAATAAGTGATGCATAAAATGCACGTTGTCAAAACCTATTATTATTTTGTTCCATTAACGTTCTTCTTTGTCTGATGAAACGAGATTTCTAAACTTTAATGAAATAAAGCCGGTAAAACACTAAAGGAAGACATTTCATAGAATA
The DNA here is from genome assembly GCA_964036315.1 of Acanthosepion esculentum. Taxonomy (NCBI): domain Eukaryota; kingdom Metazoa; phylum Mollusca; class Cephalopoda; order Sepiida; family Sepiidae; genus Acanthosepion; species Acanthosepion esculentum. The sequence continues at coordinate 42,691,895 of OZ038507.1, read as the reverse complement.
TGGGAAAAACTTCCAGATGTTCATTCTAGAGACAATTGTATTTTTTTGATGCCAGATTAAATGCCTCGCTTAAAAATGAAAGCGAGAAAATGTTTATGCTTTCTTTGATAATAGAAAATGGATAAATAACTAATTTCCCAACTGAAACAAATATCGTGAGTAGAAATATATGCTTGTATACGTGTTCAAGGGGAAATGATCATAAAGAATTAATTACCTTAACAACGAGTTTTCATAGTCTTTTCTAAAATAGATCCTTGAACATGTATAAAACGATATCACACATGTTACTGCTCACAAACTCTAGCAGCAAAAGTCCATACTACATTTAATTTTCACACGCTATTCAAATTTTCATAAAGGTATACTAAATGCCATAATTATTAATTTGGTCGTGCTTGACAGTAAGTTCGGTTATCGCAAATGGTTATTATGGCCTTGTACCAGATTAAGTTACGTTTAGTAATATCTATTGTGAATATATTCAACAGCGTGAATTTATCTTATAAAGTCATAATGGTACACATGGTTGAATGGGGTCACAATCACGTAGTCAGATTATATGATTTATATATACGTAGCTTTAATAATAAAAACGTATTTTTAAATTAATGCGAACAGATAGCTACAGTCATCACTGTCAGTCCTAGCGGAAACGGAAGAGGTAGAAAGGAACTGTTAAAAGATTAGCGGCCTTCCATAAAGTCGGGAATGGCCAGACGAAATGGTTCCTTATCTGACTACAAAAGAAATTTCATCCCTTGTTCAATCTCTTATTGTCTCTCCAACTGATATTTTGAATAAAGCGTGAACCCAAAACGAAAAGGAACAAAATCTGTTGATTGCATTTCGACTTTCCTACCACTAGACAAAGAATATATTGACTAATGAAGATTAAATGTTTTATTACGTGCATCAATTGACCGTTTTATAAATTTGTTTTATTCTACTTTATGAACACACAAACACGCAGATACATATGCTGTATTTGTCTGCATAACCGAAAACACACGTTACACGTACACCGCGTGTGTGTGCGTTTATGTGTAGGATAATACCTGTACAAATGATAAATCTTTACAAAAAACAAGTTTTAAGCTGCTAAAGTAAGAAGCAAATGCATATATGCGTTAGGAAAATCAAATGATTTTGTTTCGTCCTCATCAAGGGGGGTGCTAAACATCTCTCCTTTTGTGCAACATACTTGCCTTCTTTTCTAATCACGATCACTCAAGCACACTGTTTTCTTTATTCTTTATCATGAAATCAGGCTAAATGAATGTTAAGGATGTGAACATGGGCATGCGCAAAAAACGCCACATTTTCAACCTAATATATCTACAGACCCACACTAAAACATCTGACATCTGATCAGAGTAGCACCTGAATTGTTTCTCCATTACAAAACTATTTAGCAAGAACGTCAGTCTCCATCTGGATCCCTCGTATTATAAACTGTATTTTGAGAAATAACCTCACGCGTTCGTGACCTGACTTTTTTCTTTTTAAATCGATTTGTTCACGGAAAAACAAAGAAATGTTTTCGGTAAAGTAAAATAAAAAGTGCAAAATCCTGGTTACGCCATCTCTAACACACATGCGTACACACATACGTACAAACACACAGGGGGGTGAGAGAGAGAATAAGAAAGATAGAGAAAGCAGGAATTAATGTATGCACGAATGTAAATGCTAGCTTACCTAAAAATTAAAATCTGTACCGATAAGTTAAGCAGGAAAATTTTGATTTGGTTAATATATTCAAATCTGGGAATGACCTTAAACAGCTACTTCACCGTAATGGTGCCTGAAGCACATAGATCTTTTCATACAAAATTCTTTGATGTATAAAGGAGCTTTTCAACTGGGTTTCCTTTTCTTTTCTTCCTTTCTTTGGTCGGTTTATTTGAAGGAACCTGACACAACCATTTGTTGCACTTAGTCAAAACAAATGGGTAATAAGACACGATTGCCTTCATTGTGGGCGATATGTTTCGAGGAGAGACGAAATAATGGGGTCATCACATGGTACAGGTAATTCACAAGTAGAACTGATTGAATTTCAGTAGAAACCTTTGAATATACTTCTCTCTCCCTCTCTCACCTTTCAACCATTCATGATGGATATACATATACATGTTGTTTATAGAGAGAAAGAGATAAAATACATTTTAACTTAAGTGGAACGTTTTACTTTAAACGTACTTCATTAAATATGATAGACATGCACTTGGTATGGTAAGCTTCATTTCATATTCTTGAATGGTTGGGGGGGTCACATTTAAAACGATAAATTTATACAACTGTTTCGACTTCTTGCGTTTGTTTATAGTTACTTATTAAGAAGATACCTATAACTTCGGAATGATAAATAGTATCACCTTTTTCTTGTCTCTTAATATTTTGCTTTATTTACGTTGGTCTGTGTCGGGGGCTGAGGAATGTCTGTTATCGCCATCACCTCTGTGTGGGTCGGTAAAACGCATCAAGATATTGTAATAATCATGTTTTAGTTGAATTTACCATTAAAACATTTCCCATGCGTATAAACATATGCATATGAATTCAAAGGAGTCAAAAAGGAGTCAAAAATAGTCTTTAGTTAAAGTCTTTGGATAATTGGTTCATAGAAAAAATTATTCACTGGCCGTCCGACCTATTGTTAATGTTCGAGAAGAAGTCGCCGACTCGTGTTTAGTTCAGCACACGCTGGTTGGGGAAAGTATGTAATCATGTATTTTCTTGTGTTTGAACGGCTCGGAGACAGTCACATCTCTGCTGCTGAAAATCGAAATATGTGGGTTTTTATAAGAATTTTTTTCAGAAAGTAGGATTGAGGAAAATAGGGTTTTAGTTTTCTCTGATTGGTCAAATATTTCACATGGTGATGTTAATTTCTAAACAATAGGCACTTTGATTTAAACGGTGTGTGTTGTATTGTTGAATTTTTTTGGCAAATTTGTAAATATTATCTGTTATTGACTAGAAAATAAAAATTGGGTGTATTTGGGTATGTAATTGTGTTCGAAATAGGGTTTATTTCCCATAGCGTCAAATAAAAATATTTGCAATATTGGTGCCTTTCTCTCGGATTTCTGTTTTATTTTTAAGCGAATTTTGGATCCAAAATTTGCTTGAAAATGAAACAGGACTAGGGACTTTAATTTAATTCTATAATTGAATTTGAAGTTTTTAGTTTCTGTTTTTGAAACATGGTAATCCCTTTGTAACGATGGAACTATATTTTTAAATTAGTAAATTTATAATATTTATGCTCTGTAGATTTGCATTGAGCACTGTTTTGTAAAAATAAAAATATTAATAAGAACACCGGATTATATATCTTACTGTTCTTTCTCTTTATTATATATATATATATATATATATATATATATATATATATATATATATATATATATATATATATATATATATTACAGGCAAAAGGTTTTGGGGCACCTTCATTTCTTTAAAAAAAAAAACTTAAAATCAATTATTTATTTTTTAAGCAAAAGATAAAATTTCGGTAACTAAAGTGCTTTTATTTTTCAGTTTTTCTCCGTGGTTCCTCTCACTACCAAAATGTTCAAATTTGGATTCGTCTGTTCACAATATATTTTACTAAATTATGAATATTTTGTATGAGAATTATTATATGTTGTTTTCACTATTAATCCACCAATAAACTTTTTAAGATGACTAAATGTTAACTCAGCACTGACTAATGTTGCAAACAAACGCTATTAGTTGTCTCTGTTTGAAAAAATAAAGATTGTACCGTTACGACAGTATTTAGATGTATTTTTTAATTTTGAAGTAATTTGCACAAAGTAGCAAAATTAAAGAAGTTAAGCATTGATCTGAAAGCACAAACTTAAATTTTATTTTAAAAAAGACAAATTGCCAAGAAGTTGAAGATTTCTAGACATGAAGTGCAATATTCGTTACAAAGGCAGTTAGGAACTGACGTAAATGCTGACAGAAAAAATCTGGAGCACCAAAAGTGACAACTGCTGCTAAATATAAGTACTTGATTATTGAGATAAAAATGAATAGAAGGAAAACTGCTCCAGAGTCGGTAACCAGTGTTGGTGTCAACAGTGAAAAATTGATTCAGATCATCGGGGCCCAGGGGGTGAATAGCCACCAAGAAACCCCTGTTACGGAAGGTGATTAAGCAGAAAAGATCGATATGAGCAAAAGAAATGTAAGAACTGAATAGCAAAATGTATTGTGGATAGATAAGTTCAAATTTGAACGTTTTTGGTCGTAAGAGGAGAGTGTATGTGAGAAGAAAGCCAGGAAAAAGACTGAATGATGAATGTGTGGTTCGAACATTTAAGTATGATGGTTGTTCTGTTATGGTATGGGATATTTTGAGGGAGAGAGTGCTGTCAAGGGAATCCTAAAAAATAAACAATATCATCCGGTTTTACAAAGACATGCTATACTATCTGGTTTACATATAATTGGAAAAATCACATTTCAACAAGACGAAATTATGTCAAAATTACCTCGAGTCAAAAAAAGGAACAAACTTTTAGAAATGATGACTCGGCCACCTCAATCTCCTGACCTCTCTCCCTTGAATCAATATGAGATGAATTGGATAGGGATAGGAGAGTTCGAAGAGAATATCCAAAAAGTGAGAGTGAGCTTTTTCGGTTTCGTGAAGAAAGCTTGGGAAGGTCTGGCAGCTACTTTTTTCAAAAACTGTTGGAAAGTATGCCAAAAATTTATAAAACAGTAATTAACGCAGGTGGTGGTTTTATTGACGAAAGCAAAATATGATGCTGTTGTGATAATATTTTATAGTTATGTGCTTATTTTTTGTCAGAATAAACGCAAATACACTGTAGGTACTGAACTTTTGTCTTTTAATTTAAATAAAATACAAAATATCTCAATTTAAGGTGTTTTTAAAGAAATGCAGGGTGTCACCAAACTTTTTGCCTGTAGTGTATATATTACAAAAATCAGAGAAAAATTTATATTGTCCGGGCTGTTGTCTTTATCTTTATTGTCATGTTCATGACTTTTCGTGAAGGACACATGACCCAGTGGATAAATGTGTGACTTGACACAAAGAATTGTGAATTCAATACCTGGCTACAGTAGTGGTGAACAAAATATTGGAGAGTTGATTTAAAGGGAGATAACTGAGACATCCGAAATAGACATGGCACGTAGAACCGCTAGATGAAATAAAGAGTTTGAAATTCCAATCACCTAAAGATGGCCGGAGCGTACAACGGCCGGAGCGTACAACGGCCGGAGCGTACAACGGCCGAAACGTCGTTAACATGACAATAAAGACGAGAGCAACAGTCGGAATAATATAAATTGTAAATTATTGCAATACCTCGTCTTAGAAATCAATGAGAAACTGAAAAAATTCCGTGTGACGTGTTTTGTCCTTGATGACTTCATCGGTTTATCGGACTAAAGATCGGATGTTTATGTTGATGTAACTACGCATGTGTACAAAAGAGAGGGAATATCAATAGACTTGCCAGTTGCATTTAGTTTCTGTTTCTTTTTGTTTGTTTTATTGCTTTTGTTTTTAACTACTCCACATTATGATAATAGAAAATCTGCCAAGAATGACGAAATGTTGTAAGAACCTGAACGTAAATTTGCTGTGGATGATCTAGCGATTAAAACATTCTCTATACACCTTCCTCTTAATAAATTGCTTCCTCCTCCAATGAAGGTAGCATTTTCTAAAATTGAAATTATAATCAGAATCATTACGGTGAGCAACTAATGCACTGAGTGTGTTGTTTTGTAAAATTTCCTTTTTTCATATATCTTTTATTTAAATTCCTTGAGGTTTCTCCTATGTATTCATTGTGGCAATTATTACAGGTACTATAGTAAATTCTTACTCCAAGTTTTAGCTTATTATTTTGCCTTCTTTTCATGTTTTAGAAGTAGTTATAAAAAAAATTTTTTTGTTATGCTTTGAAGACTTGCTGTCATTTATCTTTTCTTTCCTTATTAGCGGCTCCCATATGGTATTTATTTTTATACTAGCCTAATAAGGAGGTTCTCATAGCATATTGGGCAGTATGTATTTGGATAAAATTGAGTAGTACCGAAAATAAAAACTAGATAACATATATAGACATGGGCAGTGGAACGAGAACTGTGTAGCCCCACAGATGAAATAAAGAGTTCAGTTAAGAATTCCCAGATCGATATAACCTGAAAAACACCGGAGAGCATAACGATCGAAAGGTTGTGATAACAACTACAAAGATGCGGACAATAGTTTGAATATAATTAGTGTAAATACTCAATGCATTAGTTGGTCGCCGTAATGATTCTGAGAATAATTTTGATTTTCAAAAATAAATTTTGATTTTAAAATGGTATTTACTTTTAATGAAAACACAATTGACTAAGATGAAATTGTATAGAAAATGTTTTGATCGCTAGATCAACCACAGTAAATTTACGTTCTGATTTGTACATTTCACCTTTTTTGAGAGATCATCTATTATCACAATGTTAGATAACACAGATGATAAAAACAAAGAAAAAGAAACTGAAGACCCAAACATACAGAAAAAATAAAATGAAATGTTAAAGTTTAACATGTCAGCGCCCCCTCTCCTTCGTGCACGTGTAGTCATATCAACATAAGCATCACTTTAATTCGATGAAGTAGGAAGGACAAAATGCGGCACACGAAAAAATCTTTTACACTTTGTCATTGATTTTCTTTCTCACACACGCACATACTGACACACACACACTATATATATATATATATATATATATATATATATATATATATATATATATATATATATATATATATATTGTGCGCGTGTGTGTGTATGTGTTGTGATTTATCGCGCATGAAAATATACAACTAGGAGGAATGGGTTGAGGCTGGTCGACACTATCTTATACCTAGCTAATCAGATTCACGGTCCATTCATTTATTACAATTCGCACATCTACCACAATAACTCATCCATCATCATTCAATCCTCCATATACTACAATACTGCGCACACACACGGAACCTACAAAACACCCCATGACATAAAAATTGTTGAGTATAAAATTATATATAAAAATCTGTTAATGATAAGTAATGCAGATATGAACCCAAAAACAAACTAAAACATAACAAAATTACACAAAATAAAAATAACTGATGTCAGTTGGACACGTCCAACCCACAAAGAAGTAAGAGAGGCCGCTGCATTCTATCTTCAGACAAATATCAAGAGGCAAAAAGAAAATAGGGAGGTTGGGAATCTTGTATGAATCATAATCATAGAGGAGACCGGGGACAGGCTAGGAACAACGAGGGACAGATGTGGCACAAGGCCGGGTTTAAAGTGGGGTATTCCCGAGCCCGTAGGCTCGGCCAAAAATAGCCCGTAGATCCCGTATAAACGGGATCGGGTTGGTCAACTACCCCGAACGAGGCTCTGCCCTTCGGCGGAACCTCGTCCGGGTTCCTCTCTGCTCAGAGGCAGAGAGTTCGACCATTAACTCCTCAACCGTAGTCGAGTCGCCAACAACACTTACTGACATTAACTAGGTACACAAGAAGGGTCTATCCTAACCAGTGAATTAGAGGGTCTTAAAAAAAGAGAATCAATACTAGCCTCGATCACACGAACCAAGCTCACCAGTTACCCACCATTCACTGAAATCTGTCGATAAAAAACGCTTTCTATCAGTTCTAATCTTCATCCTGAGCTGATGCTCGAAGAATCGGATTAGATCCTGATGAAAATAACGTTCACATCACAAGATTTCCTCTGTTCACGTTGTCCAAATCATCATTCGAGCCATGGCGTCAGAAACACCATCCGTTTCACCCCAGAATACTGAGGCGACGCATTGTCACACGAGTATGCGCGATCAATGAGAACGGGTTTTTCGGGAGCGATACGAACCATCAACTCGCCGATACCCAAGGACAATGATAGAAGACGTGCGAAGCCGTTTCCTCCTAATAAAGGTCACACCGCTCACAGTCTGACAAATCCGCCAAGCCCCATATGAAGGCCTTATCATTATAGCCTATTCCGAACCAGTTGCCAGGTAAGCGAAAACTCAGGGTTGCTGAGGTAATCCACCGCTGACGCCCAAGACAAAAAGGAGCGAAACTCGTCAGCCGACATGCCGAGCTGGCCGCGTAGTGGATCCTAATTCACGATAGAAAACTCTCCTAGAATGAGAAAGTAAGTGATAGTAAGGAAAGGGATCACTTACACTCTCCGCCAAAATCGAGTCCCTCATCAACACGTGGCGTGATTCTTGCGTCCCACCACAAGAGGAAGAAGAGCAAGCGCTCGATCGCTTCCTTGAGTTCCTTACAGAGAGAATGTACAGACAAGCGGTAAAGGACAAAAGGAAAGACGTAAGCGGCACACGCCTCAACCTTGCCCTTCAAGGACAACCTCCTTCGGCACCAAGTCTTGACCGCCGCGCCAACCTTTGCCTGTACTTCTGACCATTTTTTTCCAGCTGGAGGTCAGGTCCAAACCACACTCCGAGAATGCAGACAGAATCATCAATTCAACGAAAAGGCCCCAGAAGATCAACCCCATTCCAGGCACCTAACCGCAAGCCGGAAGACTTGTTGCGGTTAATCTTGGCCCCCCCCCATAACCTTTTCGTACCGCTCAATCGCCTTCAGTACCACCTCAATGTCGCTGCGGGACGACACGAAAGTTGATACGTCATCGGCGTACGCAGAAACTCTGGCTCGAGCCCCGCCAGACTGCACGCCCTGTCCCTTAACCGGCGAAGGAAAGGCTCCAACGTCAAAGCGTAAAGTGGACAACCATGACCAACCGACCGTGACAGCATAAAAGTGCGCGGCCGCTTTTCGTACACCTGTACCACAGCACTTGGTGGGGGGGGGTGACGCATGAGGCTAATCCACTTGCAGAAGTCGGGTTCGAATCCGGCGACCTGCAGGACAGCAGCCAGGTAGCGATGTTCGACCCTATCAAATGCCTTGGACTGATCCAAATTGATCAGCGCGGCTTGCTCATCGTCTTTTAAACCCTCTAGTATGGTGCAGATCAGATGAAGGTTGCTCTGAATTATTTGACCCTTCACAGCACAAGTCTGCTCACGTCCCAACAGAAACTCGGCAACTGACTGCAAACGCTTGGCCAAAATCTTTAACTCTGTGTTTAGCAGAATTATGGACCTGTAATCATATAAATCCCGCCCAATACCTTTGCCTTTTTCAACAGCGTGGTCACACCCCTGGAGATCCGGTCGAGGATGGACCCCTGTCGGAACCAGCTGTTGAACACGACAGTCAAAATCGGAACAAAGATGTGCGACAATCTCAAGTACAATTCATAGGGCAAACCATCAAGTCCCAGAGATTTGCCTCTACTGACCATATTCATTGCCGCATAGACCTTGCCCTCTGTGACCCCCCCCCCTTCACAGCTAGCCGCTTCAAATAGCTGCGAAACTCTTTGTCACAGAGACCAGGCCCCTTGTTAAACCGGTTCTCGAAATGCCGCCGAAACGCCTCAGAGTACGCTCCTTCAGGGTCTTAAACCTCTCAAATGTAGCGACTGGAACTCCCTTCCTTGCGCAATTCTGAGCCCATGTTCACAGCTTCGGAAGACATCTTGCTTAACTTATGCCTAATTACCTGATCCTGGTAGCACTTGCAACAACAAAAATGCTGTAAATGTAATAAAATGCATGAGTTTAAAAACTGTCCAGCGAAAGGGAAACACTGAAAGAAATGCGGGAAAATTAATCATTTCGCTGTAGCTAACTAAACTTCTGTAGCAGAACTAAAACGGATACAATACAGACAGTAAATAAAGAAAAGAAATATTTCCTAGGAGAGCTGATGGAAACAAATTTAAATGACCCGTGGCATAAAAATTTGTAAAACAGCGGTGAAATTTAAAATCGATACAAGCGCCGACATTATCTCGACTGAAACTTACAAAATCTGATGAAAAAACTATATTAAAACCAGTAAATAGCATCTTCACAGGTCCTGGCGGAATAGTCCAATGCATTGGAAAATTTTATACCATTTCAGAATGGACAAATATTATTTGCAGACATATTGCATTGAATGTGTAAATGGAGAGAACTTATTGTCTAGAAAAACGTCTGTAAAAATGAATTTAGTGAAACGTTTAGACAAAACAGAACAGGGAACTTCATTTGACACCAGAGGGTGTATGAACAGAAACCCAGTGAAAATAGTTCTGAAAAAAAAAGACACTTCACACTACTGTGTAGCAACAGCTAGGAGAGCACCACTCTCTGTTTTACCAAAGGCGAAGGAAGAGTTGAATAGACTAGAAAACGAGGGAAATGTTGAAAAGTTTACAGAAAAACCAACCGATTTGTGTGCGCCTAAACTACCTCTAATAAAAAGAAACAGAAAAGTCCGAATATGTGCAGATTTGAAGAAGCTGAATCTAGCAGTGAAAAGGGGACAGTTACCAAATTTAGACGATATTTCGCCTAAACTACATGGAGCTAATTTTTTTCTGAATTGGATGGTATCAACGGATTTTACCAAATTCCGTTAAGTAAAGAAAGTTATCTACTGACGACTTTAATTACTGCTTTCGGAAGATATTGCTTCAAAAGATTACCTTTTGGTATAAAATCAGCTCCGGAAATCTTTCAAAGATGTCAGAAACAATTATAGACAATGTTCTAATCTATGGTAGGAACTATAGAAGAACACGGCGAAAGACTAAAAAGCTGTTCTTAAAACATTACAAAAAGCCGGACTCAAGAAAAGTGTGAATTCAAATAGACACGACTAGAATATTTTGGACACATAATTTCTGGAGACGGAATTCAACTGAGCAAGGAAAGACTAAACGCCTTTCAGGAGTTGCCTGCACCTATAAATTTATATCGTATATATCGTATAATCGACATGGTCAGATACTTAGGAAAATTCTTACGAAATTTGTCTGAAACAATACAACCAATGACCGAATTATTGAAAATGGGCACTAATAGTAATAATAGCATTTGCCTCACGGACACTCAATAGCACTGAGAGGAAATACGCACAAATTGAGAAAGAGTGTTTGAGCTGTGTATGGGTATGTGAGAAGTTTGACAGATATGGCACTGGACTTGAATCCTTTAAACTGTTAACGTACCATAAACCACTTATACCGTTAGAAAAATACATAATCTGTACAATACCTCATTACGATGTCAAAGACTTCTGATGAGACTGAGAAGATATAACCCAGTAGCAGAACACGTTGCAGGTAAGTCACTATTTTTACCTGATACACTATCAAGAAGTCCTTTAACCGAGACTAATAGTAATACCTTCAAAGATGCGGGCGTATGCACAGATTGCCTGGCAAGAACCAGACCAGCATCAAATAAGAAATTAATTGAAATGCAAATAGCCCCTCAAAAAGACACTGTATTACAGGAAATAATACATCTCACACTAAGTGGATGGATACACAAGGAAGGAAGAATAATAGAAGGCATAATTTTCGAAGTCGGAATGAATTGTCAATTCATGACAATTTACTATGGTTTCTGGATAGAATTGTCATATCTGACAAACTTAGACCAGAAATATTAAGGAGACATCATAATGGTCACTTGGGACTAAACAAATGCCGAGAGAGAGAGCCAAAGAATCGGTGTAGTGTCCATATTTCAAGAGCTAGAGGAGTATCTAAAAATGATCGTTCAACGAATAAAAAGGAAAAAATAAAAGTAACACCACTTACTTAAGGTCCATGGCAAATAATTAGTACAAACATTTTCACTCACTAACGACACCAGTATATTGCCGCAATATATTATTTCTCAAGATATATAGAAATAGCAAAGCTTAATCCAATGACAAGCGAATTCGTGATAGAGGAGTTGAAAAATTTCTTCTTACATTGGGGAATTCCTATTGAACTTGTTATGATAATGGGAAACAATTCTCAAGTTAAACTTACAAAGATTTTGCCGACAGTTATGGATTTAAACACTGCATCAAGTCCACATTATCCTCAAGCAAATGCAAAACGCTGTTAAAATTTAATTTAGGAGCAATCGGACACATTTCATGCATTAATGTCATACCGGAGTACGCCAATTCAAACCACAGGGAAGGAAAATAAGAACCACATTACCTTTACATCCCAAAAAGCTATTACTAAAATGGCCCGATTTCACACAAATCAGAGAGAGAAACAAATTGGTAACAAACAGAATGGAAAAGAATTTCAACAGATTCCATGGTGCCAAAAATTTACCATCTCTAAAAAGAAGAAATAAAATTAGATAAAGAGAAATATTGGAACACTGAAGGAAGGATCAAGTCAGTAGATACTGAAAACAGGTTGTATATTGTGACAACTAATCATGAGGATTTCTGAAGAAAACGGAAACATATTTCATTTTCAGGTTTTGAAAATAGACTTTTGAGAAATAAACCAATTAGTAATCTTTACAAAGATCTTTAAACAAATAATAATACAAGAGAAAGTACCGTAAAAACAGGTCGGGTACGAAAAATAGAAATTCTGAAAAATACAAATAACTGATGACACAAAATGACTGAGTTATCACCCTTGGACCTTAACCAAATCAAACTTTGATTTGTAATTTATTAGGTCATCCCATAAGTTCTGTCCGAATTTTAACGTTTTGTTAAAATGAACGAAATTTAAAGAGTATTTTATAATGTCTCACGGAGCTAAACATTATTTTTATGTTTACATGCATTTAAACTGATCAAATTTTATTTCAGAGAACAATAAAATCAAATTTTGTTTGATTAAAACCCTGCTAACATGGAAGTACCCAAGAATCATTTGAGGCACATAATGCTTTATGAGTTCAAGAAAGGAAACTCAGCAGCCGAAGCGGCTAGAAACATTCACCCAGTTTATGGAGAGGAATGTGTGAATGAAAGAACTTGCAGAAGATGGTTTGTAAAATTCAGTAGTGGAGATTTCACCCTTGAATATGAAGATTGAACCGGATGTCCAGTTGAGTTTGATGAAAAGCTTCTTGAAGCAGCCCTTGAAGAAAATCCTGCTTTATCAGTTGAGGAATTTGCAGTGGTTCTCAGTTCAAACCATACAACTGTTCATCGTCATCTTCAACAACTTGGAAAAGTTCCTAAACTTGGAAAATGGGTGCCTCATGAATTGTCTGAAAACAACCCCAAATCCCGAGTTGACATCTGCTCTACTCTCCATTCTCGCCAACTTGTTTCACCTTTTTTGGATAGACTTGTGACTGACAACGAAAAATGGATCTTTTATCGAAATGTTAAGCATCGTAGACAGTGGCTTGGTAAAGGGGAAGGACCCCAGCCACAGCTGAGATGGGAACTTCATGGGCAAAAGGTTCTTCTTTCAATCTGGTGGGATTGCCAAGGAATGATCCACTTTGAATTATTACCACCTAATGCAACAATTAATGCTCAAATATACTGTCAGCAATTAGAGCGTTTGAACCAAGCTTTGAGGAAAAAAAGACCTGCTCTAGTGAATCGAAAACGGGTGATGTTTCATCAGGACAATGCACGACCACACACAGCAAGAATCATGTCACAAAAGATCGAAGAACTTAATTGGGAGAAAATTCCTCATCCACCTTATTCTCCCGACCTTGCTCCTTCAGACTACCATTTGTGCCTCAAATGATTCTTGGGTTAGCAAGGTTTTAATCAAACAAAATTTAATTTTATTGTTCTCTGAAATAAAATTTGATCAGTTTAAATGCATGTAAACATAAAAATAATGTTCAGCTCCATGAGACATTATAAAATACTCTTTAAATTTCGTTCATTTTAACAAAAAGTTAAAATTCGGACAGAACTTATGGGATGACCTAATATTTTGTATGTGGCAGTTTGTTCAGAAATTTAATGTATTTTGATATTCGGTAAGTTGCATGTTCGAAAGATTGAGAAATTTGCCAAAGGAATTGAGCAAGAATATGGATTCTTTTTATAAATTGACAGGATTTTTTTTTTCAATTTTACATTTGTGAGAGGTATCTTAGTTTTGAGTGATAAAGTCCAGTTGGTTAGTAACGTCTATTATTCGACCGTAGTGGATGACTTCAAAGTTTATTTTGCAAAACAACAATGCAAAACAAACTTTTGATTAAAATGAGAGAAAGTTTCGTCATTTAATGCTCTTTTATTCTCGGAAAGGAAAAAAACGCTGTTTCTTCTTAGTTGGTTTGTATTCTAAATTCATTTTCCAGCAAAATCGAGAACATTTCAAGAGGCCTGCAGTTGTTGATAATGGCCAAATCAAAAAACTGATTCGAAAATAATCCAGGTCACACGACACCAGACACCGCAGAGATACTCCTTATATCTCATATAAGCATAAAGAATTTGAAAATACTTGAATACTTAAATTGCTACAATGTTTGAATGGCTCAAGATTTAACGGAAAAATCTAATGGAGCGCATTTCAATCAAATGCAACAAAACCGACACATTTTTGAAAAAGACAATCACAGGTGAAAAAAATTATTGTTTATAACAATGTGGAGTGAAAATTTCCTGGACAATGAAATACCAGTCTGCACTGAAGAAAGTGTTGCTGTGTATCTGATAAGATTAAAAGGGCATTACAAGCTCCTTCCGCAAATTCAGATATTAAATTCAGACAATTACTATTCCCAGTTGAATCATAGGTATCAATCGATGAAAACCATCCGGAATTGGCCAATCAGAAGGATGTCGGTTTCCATCAGGACAACGTCAGAACTCACGTCTCTCTGCAGACCGAGCAGAAATTGGTACAGCTTGACTGAGATGTCCTACTATACCAGTCGTATTCACCTGACCTTGAATCATTTATTTACGACTTATTTCGATCCGTAAAAAATTAACTTAATGGGAAGAACTTCAATTCTATGGAAGCCTGTAAAAATAAACACTTAAACCAGTTCATCACTTAGAAAGATGCCAAGTTCTGAGGAGATGGAATGATGAGTCTGTCTCAAAGATGGTGAAAGTTAGTGGAACAAAAATGCACATATGTTATTGAATTATATATGTATAAATATCCGAATATTGTCTTTGAAATTAATTTGAAAATGCTATAGACTTTTGTTTCAACACAATACATATGAATATTTTGCAGTTCTAATATAACAGATTTTTTTTAAACAATGCACATATTTTCTGGTTAGGATCAATTATTAGTTGTTGATGCCTCAAATTATCCTTTTTTTCTTTGCAGTCTTTCTGATAATTTGCAAGACAGTATCTAACGTAAGTACCGACCACATTTTCTTCTAATTTGAAGGTCTACAAAAGATTTAACAAGTTAAATGGCACTCGCCAGTTTGTATGATATTTAATAATTAGGTTTTAAACTGGAAAATTCAGAATTATATCAGTCCATGTTAGATTCCTAAAAGTTATTAAAAATGTTCGACTTTATCTGTTTGGAAATTTGATTTTAATGCAAAAAAGAAAGAAATATTGACTTACATGGTATGTTTAAATAAACGTTCTGAAATCAATTTGAAAAATGTAAATGAAATCTTTCTTTTTTTATTTACAGTCCCAAAAATGTTTAAAAACTTCTTCACGTTAATTATATCAAGAAACTCAGTATAATAACATTTCTCCAATAGTTTCAAGCGCACTAGCTTGTTTTCAGTTTTTCAAAAATCAAGTATTTAAAAACCACTTCATATATTAATTAATTAAGTACACGTGAACAAAATGTTCTTTTATGCAAATGTCTAATTAGCGACCCACTGAATCTCATTTCAGGCATTATTATATAAATGTATTTAAGTGACATGATCACTTGGTATTGAATAGTTAGAAAAAGAAAAAAAATCCAATGAGCAGTAATTCTGTGAGCGGAAATCCTTTATCAAACCAATAGAAAGTCAATAGTAACTCAAATAACCACTCTTTAAAGCGGAGGTATACAGAACTTTAAGCAGATGGACTACAACAGCAGAGAACCACACCGGTGTCACTCATATAGGATAATAACAAGAAAGCTAAGCTAAAATTCTCTAAGGATAAAAAAAATTGGATGGTTGAACATTGGAAGAACGTTGCCTGATCTAATGAGTCAACTTCAACTGCGACATTCAGATGATAGGACCAGAATTTGGCGTAAACAGTATGAAAATATGGATTCGTCCTGTCTTATATCAGTGGTTCAGGCTAGTGGTGGAATAGTATGAGGAATATTTTCTTAGCATACATTGGAGCATGTGTTACTAAAAAAAGATTGTTTATATGCCACAGCCGACTAGGTCTTGCTGCTGAACCCGTGCCTCAGTTTGCGACTACCGTGTACCTATCCTCTGGTGGCCATTTCCAGAAGGACAACGCACCACGTCACAAATAAAAAAAATAGAGGCAGATTGATTTATGGGACAAAGCAATGAGTTTTCTGTGTTTAAGTTGGACTCCATAGTCACCGAATTTCAATCTTTTGTGATGTGGTGGAAAGGGAGATTCGAATCCTGAAAATCTACCCAACCAATCCAGAAGAATTGCGGGATGAATAAGAGCATAGACCTAAATTTAGAAAGTATGCTTCCAGAACATCATTGAATTCATGCCAAGAACTGAGGAAGTTCTCAAAACAAAATGGGGTCCAACCAAATACTAGAAGTGACCGGTGAGTGCATATAAATTTATATATGTATGTATAATTTTATGATTTATTTTGTTTTATTATTATGTAAATTGAAATTTGTTATGAAATTATAACTGGAAAGGCGTTTATAAATGGAACATGTTATACTAGAACGTTAAATTTTGGTTAAGTAAAAATGTCAAGGCTATCATATTTGTCTCTTTTCAGGCTTTAGATTGCCCCATATTGTTTCAGGGAATTAAAGGCCATAGCGCTTGCCTTCCCACATCTCCAGATTATGTCTCTGGCGGTAAGTTTTCTTACATTTTGATAACCTAAAGTCTAGCATATGTAAGTAAAGAATTCACTATCAATGACTTAAGCATCTCATAGTCACTTTTTTAAAAATCTCATTTTATATTTCTTTATGGGATTGAATAGTATCTCAATGTCAACGATATACACTACCGCACATACATACATACATACATACATATATATATATATATATATATATATATATATATATATATATATATAGGGGGAGACAAAGGGATGCCGTGTATTAGCTGAGAAACTTTATCAAGGCAAATATAAGGATTTTATTTTGTGATAAGTATTTATATACAAGAGCAAAATTTTTTTTTTTTTGGTATAGCATGCTTATTTATCAGGTGAGCACCCCTATACGAACAAAAATCGCTCCATCGCACAAGAATCACTTTTTCCGGCTGTGCCAATGCCATAGTTCTGATCACAACAAAATAATAACAAACGAGTCCTCAGGGAGACTTTGTTCACTGACAGAATGTGGTATCGTATGGTCTCTAACAAGTTTGGTTACCCGTAACTAATGGTGGCTCTATACTAACGTGTTACATAAAAGTAAATCCTTTATTTCTCCTCCCTCTTCATTCAATTTGAGGTGTTAACATCTTCTGCTGATAAAGCAAAATGTTTTGGTCGTAAATTCTCCTCCAATTTTACTCTTGACTCATATGGAGTATCTTTGCGTGAATTCCAATTAAAACTGAGTCTATGCTGTGTGATTTGCATATAACTATGTGTGTAGTTTCTGCTATCATCTTTAAAATGGATCTCCACAAGTAATGAAGAGTTGATGCTATTCTTGCAATAATCCTTAAGAATATGTTTCTGAAACGGCTCCTATTCTCTCTAAACTCTACAATACATGTTTTGCTGCTTCTTGCTTTCCTCTTTGTTGGAAATCCACTTCTGTAGTTCCTGTTTTTAAGAACTCAATTGAACCGTCTGATCCTTTTATCGAGCTATTAGTACTAGTGGCTCTAATCAACGTTGAATTGTTTAAGCATCTCATCTCGTAGTGTTTTTTTTTTTCAAACAATATTGCTCATGCTTCTCTAGGTCAACTGCTGATTTGTTAACGGTTATTGTTGACGTGGTTCGTCAAGCTTTAGATAAGAATGAGGAAGCTCGCGCTTTGCTTTAGATATTTTAAAGCATTTGACATGCTGGACTTCTTCACAAACTGAGGTGTTATGGTATGTCTGGACAGATTTTTGATTTTATTTTTTTAATCATTTCACCCCAAGAAAGGTAATAAAGATGCAAATTGTTTCTGAGTGTCAGAGAATATGAGAAATATACTATTAAGGTGAGAGGACAATAAAAGAAAGAGGAATTAACGAGACAGAAAATAACGATCGACATTGCATTTAAATTTTTGAAGATCAAAATTGACTGGGAAGCAAGAAGCTAAAAGAGAGTTCCACAAGAAATATAACGGTAACATCTAGCCATTTCTGCTGTAAAATGATGAGACCTTACTGGCAATCGAGTACTGGGCATAAATTTATAAAGTCTATGTACCATAGAGGAAAATTCATCAGAACAATTACCATAAAAATATCTATAGAAAAGGCACAAGAAAAGGATGCCAGGTCTTCTTGGGATTTTATCAAGAATCTGAAATATATAGCAGGAGCACCAGACTATATGTGGCAGCAATATTCGAAGCAATGACGAATAGTAGACTTATAAATATGTAAGATAGATTCTGTCGAGAAAAATTGTCTAGCACGACACAGTGAACCAACTTTCTGAGCTGAAGACTTAGAAATTGATTTAATGAACTTTTTCCACTTCCTATCAGCAGAAAACGTTAGTCCAAGATGGCGAAATGAGTCACTCTCCTGGAGGTTAGTATCAGCCTTGCTGATAGAGAATAAAAAGGGTTAACTCAGACGATTAAAAGGGAGCAATTTACTTTTGGACGCTTTAAAAATAACATGCCGCATTTAACAACAGTTTATATGTCATTTTTTTTAGATCAGCTGCCAATTTGACTTTATCGAGCCGATCAGCCTTACTATTAAGACAGGAGTAAATAGTTGTGTGTTCAGCATAAATACTGAGTTGAGAACTGATTACATCAGGAATGTCATTTATGAAAATTATCAGCAGGAGATATTAACACCTCAAATTAAGTGAAGGGAGGTGGAATAGAATACTTACTCTCATTTAACACACTGTTACAAAGTCGTCAGTAATCACGTAAACCAAACTTATTAGAGACAATAAAGACTTAGCCTCTTTGAGTACACGTTTACAATTATTTCGAGCAGACACAAATAAGCGTCTGTTGTAGTCGGAATTATCACGCTAGTACACTCCGAAAAAGTGATTCCTGTAGGCTATAATGACTGAACATACCGGCGTGAATCAAGGAGAACATTATGGTTTCATCTGGTATTTGCGAGAAGGTATAAAACCATCAATGCCAGCTTTAACCCTAGAAGAAACCTCTATGGCACAATTCTCAATAGGAAGAGTGGGAATATCAATCCAAAGGGCGTCACGAAATGAATTCTAATCAGTACGCTGATCTCAGAAAGAGGTTTTATGAATAGGAGGTTCCCTTCTAATAGAAAACTCAAAAGAAATATCAATAGATATTACAGCATGATCCGAATTTCCAAGATAACGGAGTTCTCATGCTAAAAACTAAGAGAGACGGTAAAAAAACAAATCAAGTAAAGAAGAATGTTGATCAGGTTTATTACGTAAACGAATAGGGAAATCCACTATTTAACTGAAAGGCTACAACGGAAAAATTAAAAGCCTGACTACCGGCAACATCAGTAACATTAGAATGCTTAAGCCATGTGACATGGTGAGCATTAAATGTAGAACGAGAGCAATTTCTATATCATCAGAAATTTTGTTTAATATATTGCAGGCCTGAGAAGGAGGGCGATAAAGGAAAAAAGATAGTTAACAGAGTGCAATAACGAAAATCGAAAGCGCATAAAAGAATCATCTCGGAATTCAAGAGATAATTCCCTTACAATTGAGAGATTTTCCCGAATATATTTCCATGCGTATGTATACCATAATCTTTTCGGAAAAGAGGAAGATAGACTAGAACAGAGAATTCATTGGTAGCAATAGAAGTTTCACAAAGTACGAAGACATCTGGAGACTGTTTCAAGCGAAAATATTATACACTACAGAAATTGGAATGAATGTCACGAATATTAAAGAAAGAAAGGGTATAGGTGATTTTGTGTTTACTGGTTTACACGTATTTCTTTTCACTGTATTTGTCATAAAACTTTGTTTTAAGAAGAAAAGGGTCAAAATAATTATCACTATCATCTATGGATATAAGAAACTGGCAAGATGGTGGCTAAGATTAAACATAATATGGCCTTAGGGTGGCCTACCGGAAATACATGCAAACACACTTACCCATGCGCGACACAGCACAACAAATACCCCGATATTAAGCAACTGTTGACCAGCGAAACTTCTCTAAACACTACCAAAGAATTCTGGCGTCTTATTACCAACAACCAGAAAACTGCCAACTCGGTACCCTCATAATGAGAAGCCGCAGCCACTGATCACCAAAAAGTTAAGACAGTTAAATCATTAAAACCATGGTAGGAAAGAACCCGTAAACCATATCCTGTACAGGAAACAATGGATAAGCCTCTACTCCCGTTAAATAAACATGGAAGGAGTACTGGTGGATGATAGGTAAATCTATCAACTCCTATAAATCTGTTTACAGCACTGGAAGGTGTGCGATTTTATCGAGACACCATCACTAAGAAGGTTGCTGTATAAGGCTCGAGACCCTTTCCAAGCCAAGGGGACTTACTAAATTTTTAAAACCTCTCTTAAGGTTATCCCAAGAGTTGAAAAGTAATATTAACATAAAATTAGATCACTTGATCTAGTTAAATTTCATAAATAAAATAGCCACCACCACACGCACGCACACATGTATATTTACACTAGATATCGGCATAAAGATTTTGTAGCGGTTTCAATCCGTACATTTTTTACTTTACAAATGTGTCAGCAAACGAAAAGCAAACAAGAGAAACAACACAAAAACTGTTTTTATAATAATCTTCAATTTACTGTATGACATACAAAGCAATAAAGTGTGTGATTTTTATATAGTAAGAGTTGTAATTAATAGCAGGAGTTACTTCCTTTTAACTGTTATTTGAATTAGTTAAGACTTTAAGGAAGATATATATTTTTTTATCTGGACTCATAGAAAAGATTTCAGTTCATGAAATAAAGTTCAGTCTCAATGAAAGAAATGTTCTTCGATAAGAAGGTGTTGTAGGCTGAAGTTCGGTGTGAGATGAGTTCAAAGAAACTTGTTGATTGAGAGAAAATGTAATCTTCGCTTGAATACCGAAAAGTTGAATTAACTTGTCGCTTAAATTGTTCACTGAAGAGAGATGAATATGAGTGAGAGAATTCTGGAAAGCTGAGATTATGTTGATAAGAACTTTTAGCTCCAGAAGATTCTGAAGTATTATTTCTCGCTGGTGAAAAACTGGTAAGAGTTATGATTGTTGCTGAGGAAAATCTCACTGTTAGAAGTTGAATAAATTTCTGTGTAAGGAGTGAACGAGATGGGTTCAGAGATGTGCAATGTCCGTACGTACGTTTGTGCGTGTGTCACAGCGTTTGACCAAAAGGGACAAACGTAATCTTTCTAACGTTACATCTGATATGTGTGAGAGAAGGCAAAATAGGAAGAGTTGAAAATGTCGCTGGTATTTATAATGTTGCCTACGTGATAAGCTCGAAACACATAGACAGATTTTGGGCGGTAAATTAATTTTTACCGTACAGACGTAGTGGAAAACATGATATTAGCATTAATTGACCAATCAGGAGTCAGAGAAATATCAAGGCTCTGTGATCCCCTTTATTACAGATTTTGTCGATCGCAGTACTGTTACGTAGGAAATGTATTGGAATCATTTTAATCAATGGAATTAGATCACAAATAAAATATTATTACATTCTGTTTAAATTATGAATTATAGAAATCAATCAATAAATATGAAAAGAATATGTATATATCTAATAAATAGTATAAGATTATTGTCAAATATATTATGAGACAATGTTTTGTTATTGTTGATGTCAACACGTATTGAATAAATAATAAGTGGAAATCACCTATACAAAAATTATTAGTTAAACAAAAGTAAAGAAAAAAAACTTTACAATAACAAAATCTTTTATCAAATCACGGTTTGATGAAAGTTGTCTTGAACGGACTCCCTTCGAGATCTTTTTACATTAATCCATATGTCCCCAGGGCTCTATCCTTGCATCGACTTTGTTCCTATCTATCAACGACTTTCCCGATGACCAGAAATTCTTGATTTTGGTATTTATGCTTATGACACACCTACTTGCTCCTGATAATTCTGGTAGATTTGATAAGGTCAAATTGGCAACTGATCTAAAAAGAAATGTCCTATTAATCTTTTGTTAAGTGGGGCAAAATGGCTTGTTAATTTTAATGCTTCAAATGCGAAACTGCTATCTTTTACTCGTTTTAGAGAACCTTGTTTGCCTTCCATCAGCATGGTTGATGGTATTGTCTAGGACAGTGACTCCTTGCATCTTCTCAGCTTAATGTTTTCTACTGACGTAGGGGAACGATTATATTGAATCAATTGCTAGGTCTGATGCTATGAAAGTTGGATCACTATTCTAGACGATTTTTCTCTCCAGAATCTATCATAAATGTTTAGAAGTTTACATGCATTGGTTACCACATTTGGTCTGATACTTCTGCTATGTATTTAGAGATTCTTGATAAAATCCAAAGAAGAGTCTACAATGTTATGATATCTCAGGTTCAGTCACTTTTCCAATACCGTAACGTAGCTTCCTTTTCTATAAAGATTTTCATGGTAATTGTTCTGATGAAATCGACTTTATGAATTTAAGCGCGGTATTTGATTGGCAGCTACGTCAAATCAGTTTACAGTTGTTAGATGTGCCATAACTTCTATGCTAAGAGTTTCTTCTCTCATACTTCTCGCTTGTGGAATTCTCTTCCAACTTCTTACTTTCCAATCAATTTTCTGTATTTAATATTTGATTGCGGCAAAAACAACAAAATATCATTCTATTAACATCCTTAAGGAACGATGATTAAAATTAAATACGTGACTTCTACATTGTAGGCGTCTCTAAAGAGGACATAAATCTTATTTTGAATGAACATAATAAGTACAGGGCCTCAGTGGATCCCCCAGCTTGTAAAATGTTGAAAATGGTAAGACTATTTCTTTTTTCACTAAGTGTTCTGTATATGTGGATATATGGTTTTTTCGATCATTATATAAGTATATGACTTTTGTTTAGCGCAGCTATCTCAAAACACTTATGGAACTTCAAAAAGACAGACTAAAACACATAAAAAAATAACATGGAAAATCAGAAAAACAGCACCGGTTTGCCTGAAAACATGCAGCCTTTGTTTAGAGGTGAAAATCACAATAGCCACCTTTCTAAAATAATATTAATTTTACCGCTCATTTTCAAATACATCCATGAAAGACAGTTCCTATTATGCTCCCTAAAACCACATAAATAAAATTTAAAATAAATAGATTAACTCAAGGTCAAGATTATAAACAATCTGAAAACATTAATCTTATAAGTCACTAAAAACACCGGTTTCCTCCGCAACCTTTACCCATAAGCTCCCAATTGACGATATAAAGAGAGTCTATGAGGAAAACCACATGGTCCGATCATTGCATACTGAGTTAAACTGGCAATCCCCATGTAGAACTGTGTTCTATGTCGACACTTTTTATGTTTACATGGATTCTATCGCCGTACTGAGAACATCCCTCTATAAATATCGCAAAATTAAAATATATATATATATAGAGAGAGAGAGAGAGACAGACAGACAGACAGATCGCACCAGTAGTTATAAGCGACTTGTTTGTATTGTTTTTGCCGTTTGTTTTTTGTTTTGTTTCTTTTACTATTTTATTTATTTTTTACTTTATTTGATTCTTTTTTCAGTACTGGAATGACAATTTGGCTTATGTTGCTCAGAAATGGGCGCAAAACTGTAAATTCGCGCATGATCACTCTTTCACCCGATATCTCCCAGGTAAGACAGATGTGCAATACATGTGTACACGCACTATATAAAAACTTTTAATACTGCCTCAACAATTAACTGGGATATAATGGATAAGAGATTGCAGAAATGGTCTTGATTCCCAAATAGCTCATTGAAAGAAATTCTGACTGATCATTTGATCAAAAGTTGAGAAATGGGTTTGGTCAAAGATTCCTCCCGCATTATTTCTCTGATACACAAGTAGAGACAAAGATCTTCCTTTTTATCGGAAAAAAAAACTAAAAATAAATATAATTTATTTGTTAAACAGGATTTAAACACTACATCTATGTCTCTCATTTTAACAAATCTCTAGGTTAAATTTCATGTAAGTGTTCTGGCATGTAAGTGAACAAGCTGCGATCTGCTAGCGCAGTGGAGTGTCTCTCTCTCTCTCTCTCTCTCTCTCTCTCTGTGTGTGTGTGTGTGTGTGTGTGTGTGTGTGTGTGTGTGTGTGTGCGGTCGCTTGCAAAATAAAATTTTATGAATGGGTGCATCTTGCCAGTACATTGGTAGAACTGCATCACAGTGTTAGTTTGGATAAAAATGTGTTTCGAATTTTACAGCAGATTTTCTATCCTTTGGTGGGAAACAAACCACAAATTTTCTTTCTCTCATTTTGTCAGTAGTAAGTAGAGAACTAATTATTAAATATTGAACAATGTACTAAATGAAATAGTTATAACTTCCTTTTGTCGATCAACGGTTTCATTTTGTGGCAATGTATTTTAGTAATCAGGACTGTTCGTTCTCTCGGCACAGATGAAAGAGAAATATCGAATCTGTGCACGTATCCTTGATTTTAATCGAATTCTACCTGAAAATATGAGTTACCTGGCTGACAAAATCAAGTAAAATTTTATATCGATAAACCACTAGGGCGTATCAAATTGTTTTATTTTAGATGTATTGTTTATTTTCAATAAACTATGACAAATTACTTTGATGTACTGTTATAGAAAAGATAAAATTTGGTTCATATTAAACTTAGTTAAACCTTCTTTGAACACTTACTTCACTTTGATGCTTATAAGTTTATGGTATTCACTTCCTCTGAAATAAATTAAAAAAAATCAAATCCTTTATCATTTTAAATTCAGATATCGTTTAAAAATTTCCAAGTGTAATGGTGTTGTGTTAATATAAGTTACCCCCTGTTATATGCATTCGTAGTTGATAGAAGATTCCTTTTTTCTTTTTCATACTGAAAATGAAATTAATAAAACGTACAACAATGAGATTTTGAGACAATTAATGACAAAAATGTCTATTTTTCTGTCGTAATGTTAGTTACAGTATTAGTTTTGTGTGTGTTAAATGTTCTTTATTATTTTGTTATTTGTCTCTTTTTGTTTCTTTAAAAGTTTGGGCTTACTTGTTTATAATTGTTCCGAGAATTTTGTGGTTAAGTGAAGCTTTTATAACAGTCAACTCTGGATTTTATCAGAGCGAAGAAGATACGTCTGTGTTGTTCTTTTTACTACTGCCACCCTGCTTGTGGTGGAAAGATTGTTTTTATAATGATTAAATTTTAGATCTTGATTTCTAGAATGACGAAATATCATCATCATCATCTATCGTCACTAGTGGAAAGGTTGTTTTTAGAATGATGAAATTTCAGAACTTTATTTCTAGAATGATAAAATATCATAATTATCATGAATTATAACAAAGCTCCGAAGTTGAAGTGAAGCCTTTGGAGGAATTGCAATTACGATATAAGTTGTTCAATGAAACGTTTTTCTTTTCCTGTTGACAGGAACCTTCATGGTTGGACAGAACATAGGAAATGGGTTCGACAAGTGGTCAGGTTGTATTGCTGCTTGGTACAGTGAGAAGAAAGATTTCATTTACAACGGAACAGTCGACTCGACAAAAGTTGGACATTATACACAGGTAAGAAGCTATGCCATTTCATTTCCTCATGTGTTGAGGAGTGGAAATGCTTGCATATTATTGTCCTTGGACCAAACTTGAATTAGTTCAAGAAATTTGTATCTACTTGTAGTACCTGTCACTTTGCTTGAAATGTTGCCACAATGTTCGAAAGGTTAGGAGGTTGTAAGGATAATCGTAAATAACGTTTGGGAATTTGGCTCAGATGCGGATATTAGCATTTCGAGCCTAAATCCAAGCTTCGAAGACTAAATTTCAAAACAGACTGGCAATAAGACTGACTCTACATAATCTCATTGCATTCCTACAATCAAGTGATCTGTATGCATATAAAATATTTGTAATATCTATGTGAGATTTTTATTGAAAAAAATAATGAACATATGATCACCTTGAAGCTAAAAGTAGCATAATCAGCAACTAACCACTAAAAACAGATAACTGAATTCAAATTTCATCAGTGCGCTTGTAAAAGGTGTAAGTACGATTTTCCTTGTCCTATTACCAGTCATATTGACAATATGGAAATGAGAGTTATATTGTGTAAGATTTCCTCTAAAATGTTAACAAACTAGTATAAAATAAGAACTAATATTACCTTCAGAAATGTGTTATTCTGATTTCTCTGCAGAGAGTTGTCTCATCTTTTTGAAACATTATAAAGAAGCAATTTCAGCAATATGAAATATTTTTCGCATCAAAATGTTAATTTTCTTTCATTCTTAAATTTCTTTTCGTTTTTCTTCCTAACAGCTTGTATGGGAAACAACTTCAGCGATTGGCTGTGGATATGCTAAATGCAAAAATTTCCCTCTATATGTTTGTAATTATGGCCCAAGGTAGGAAGGTTTCAAGTTTCATTCACCCAATTTTATCCTGTTTCTTTTTTTTTTAAGAAAGTTGCATATGTTGTGCATATCAAGTTAAATATTATGCATGTGTGAGAAGTTTTGAGAGGAGCGATAGCCAACTTGTAATGCATGCATCAAAAAGGGGTGCACAGCGTGATTTAATGTAGCGCATTAGATCTTAGTGATTTTTGCCAATTATTTTACAATTGACTCGCGTAAGCTATGGACTTGTGCTTCATTTATTCATTGGGATTATTTTCAGTTTAGGTCATTTTTCCAAAATTTTCTTTTTTTATTAAGTTATCCATCAAAATACAAAAGATCAGTAAGAGAAAATAAAAGTGTCGAATCCGGCACAAATCCTCATTTTTTCCAATTATGAAATGAAGATTCAATTTCATCTTGACTTCATTGATATTATTTACTAAGTTAGGAACAAATTATTCTTGCTCTGTAGTTTAAATCATTGAGATGACTGATTCAACTAAAAATGCTAAATCAGACACGAAAATTTCATAGTTATATATTTTATGCACCCATTTTCACTTATTAAGCGAAAAGATTATGAAAATACCAAGTAATATACAGAAAAATCTTGTTAACTTGAAAGATGAAAATAGATAAGCTTTTGACGTTAATTTCTTGTGATCCCCAAAACTAAGATATTTTGCTCAAAATTATACGAACCATTTCAACCTACTGATATAAATAATAATTTTCAGCTATAAAATTGATTAAAAACAAAACAAAATCACAAGTTGCGCTCTGTTGTGGATTTGAATCAACCTATAGCAAAGAAAAGGGCGAAGGGGGTGTTTAAATATAAAAATATTTTCGTGTATTTTACAACAAATGTTTTCATAGTGTGTATGAGTGTTAAAGTTCCCACAATCCTTTGTTTGTAGTTGTTTTACAAGATTAAAAGAAATGTGATTTCTTCGAAAGGAGAGCCAAAGGAGTAAGTGAGGAGGAAAGTTTAAGTATCCTGTAGTACGGTGAGGAGGACGGGTGAATGTGTAAGGAAATTTCTTTAAAGTCCAGCGTCGTGATCTGTTACCGTTGTCTCTCCTTACTGCTTTGTCCGTCTAGAAACAATGCTTAAATACCATTCAAATGGTCACGGAACATTTTTTTTTTAGCGGGAACGCGACCCGTTGGTTGAAAAATGCTAAATATTTATTTTCAAAGCATTAATTATTTAACTGGAATTATGCGCAATCCCCCGACCCAAAAAACATTTTTTTGACTGCCTTGGTGTCTTCGCTCCATATCTCAATAAATAATTTAAATTAAAATTACACCAAATCGTAAACAGATTTAAAATTTCATCTTGTTTTTATATTAAATGAATAAATTATATAAAAATACTAAATATATTTAAATGATTTTAAAGAATTAACGGGATTATACGATTTTTATGGAGCATCCGAACTGATTTGTTGTAAAATTGGATGTATAGAATATGAATTGTTAGCTATCTCTGTTTTCTGGTATATGGTGAGTAACAAGTCATGTAACTCTCGTTGAACGCCTCTGAATTCATTCACAAGATAAAAATATAATTTCAATAGTAACTAATAATCTTACTCTGAAACTGAAACAAAATAACTACGAATGGCATCTGCCATTTTTTTCAGCAGTGTTTTATGGCCATCCACCAATTTTTAAATATTTGTCAGTCATCAACTAATGATAGACATCGTGTATCTCCATGGCCAGTGAAGTGCGTACTACGCAGTAACCTCCGATGAGGTTGGATCCCCAAAAAGGCTAGTTTCAGCAGCGTTTTTTTTTTTTTTTTGCTTTTTTTACTTTTTTTTTTCTACCTAAGTTATATTGTCAATCATCAACTATAATAATAATCGACAGGGCCGGTGCTTACTACCCCGAACCTCTCAACCGCGTGTCAGTAGTGCAAATTTCAATAGTGCTTATTTTTTTAAATTGTAATTTTCTTTCTGAACAGTTCTTTTAAATCAATTAAGAGGTTAATGTATCTCGGTAAAATCATTTTTTATTCAGAGATCATCCACTAAGGAGGATCTCTGGTGTTTTTTTCTAATAGTAATACTAACCAGAAGTCCACGTCTAGTAATTAAAATAAAATTTTTAGAACCTACTTTTTGCATTTCTAGAAAGATAAAACCGAGAAAATTGTTTAAAAAAATAAAAAGTGTTTAAAGATTTCAGTCCATGAAAAATTTTTCAGAATAATGAAATACTGTTTTTAAAACAAATTTTATAAGACAATCCCGTTTGTGTTGTATTGGAATCTTTGTAAATCTTTTTCTTTCAGCGGAAATGCGTCGGCGATTAATCTTTATGGAAATGTAAAAAATTGCGACTTTTTCGAGTTAAAATATTGGTGGTTATTACAAAAAGAATAACATTTTCTCAGATTTTTTTAAAATAAAAAAAATTATTCATTATAAAAGTAAATAATTAATGAATATGTACTGAAATATTTATTTAAATTGGAAATTCCCTGATTTTTGGCAATTTAAAAAAGGCGCTACAACCCCCCCCCCCCCCCCCAATTGTCCTTCGAGGGTTTGTGCCTCGAGGTTGGGAAACTTTGAAATCGACATGTAGTAGGGAGGGGAGACCGTATCAATTTTTGAGGGGTGGAGGAGACCATAGAGCTCGCCTAGATTGTTAGAGAGGATTAATGTGTAACCGTGATATGCAATCCATGTTGACGAGTTTATCAACGTTGGCAAAAAGGCAATAAAGCTTGTTTTTCTGCAATATATTTTCCAGGGGGATTTGCATGAGGATAATTTATGTATATTACTGTTGATAACCAGCACCCCAGCTACAGAAATATTCAAGTAAACTGGTTATTTTGTGTCGGTGTATGCATGAACGGAGAGTTCGTCCATACACCGATACAAAATAACCATGATTGGACGACTTTCTCGTTTCACTACTCTGGTCAAACAGGTTGTGTCTGAATGTGATTCTATGTACTGTGTCATTAATACAGAAATACTGGCTAGTCGAAAAATGTCGCTTGAACTTAACAGTGGTTTGGAACAGCTCTGTCAAGAGATGAACCCGGAGCACAAACGTCTTCTCTTATATGCACCAGTGAGATGGCTTTCTAAAGGTAGATCGCTGGCCAGAGATTTTGATTTACGAGAGCCGCTTCATAAATTTCTTTTAGAAAAACAGTCACCATTTGCAACGTATTTCACTTCAGGAGAGAATGACAACTGTCTTCAGGTTGGCAGATAAAGTGGAAGTGTGGGGACGCCGAGTGAAAATAGCGGTATTTGACATGTTTCAAACGTTAGCATGGATTTTGGAAGAGACTGAGCCTGGGCCTTCATTCTCCCATCTGCTGGTTGATAACCTGTCTCTGTTTTTAAAAGAGTTTGAACATTATTTTCCAACATAAAAAGACCCGAAAAAAAGGAATAAATGGATCCCAACCCATTTACGAACAAGCCGGGTGAATCTGTGCTAGTAGAAGACTAACTGTTTGAGCTTTCAAATAATGGTGACCTTAAAAGTATATTTCAAACTTCAAATCTCCCAACGTTCTGGATTCAAGTCAAGGCAGAATATACTGAGATCGCCATAAAAGCACTGAAAACCCTGCTTCCATTTCCAACGTCCTATCTTCCTGAAGCGGGATTTTCCTAGATGGGACTGTCTGGTTTTCGGAAAACAAGCTCAGGGCCCCCACTGATTCTGAATTATGTTGAGTCACGTTTAGCAGTATAAGTGTAATAATTAAATTAAAAATAAAATTATCCCATATGTACTTCATTGTTCATTGTGTTTTTTATGCGCGTGACCGACACCGATAAGCCCCATGGAAAAAGGCCCGTGAAAAAATTATCTTGCATAACACCCTCCCGTGGCACAAAATGGTTGGGGACCGCTGTATTATTCTGTATGGATGTATTATATAGCCAAGATTCAAACTCTCGGCCAAAGCACATTTGAATATTTGTGTAAGGAAATTGTTTCTAAATTTCCAAGATAAGCGTTTCGCATAAAGGTCTGTTCTCAACTAAAAAATAATTCTTGATAGACAAGAGTTTATGTGGCGAATACGAAATAAAAATAACTCTCTTTTCTTCACTGTTTTCAAATTCGCGAGCCTGTGCGAAAATTTATTTTGATCAATAGAAAAGGGGATTGGCTCCGGGCTGAAGAAAAGATCAAGGCAAGGTTTAACGAACCTACGTGAAAATTTGTTTTGACCAGAGGAAAAGGGGGCGGCTTACAAATTAAGAAAAAAAAGTGACCAGCCGATGTGAAATCGCTTTTTGAGAGTTCGTTCGTTCGTTCGACGCGTCTGAATAACGCCAGTGTCAAATTACACGCTAATAAATTATCAGCTTCTAATGAGAGCAGGGTAATTCCAATTCACTCTATTCATCTCCAAAGCTAAGTACCTTAAATATATCTTTTATGTTGAATGCAACCATATAACTTTTATGTGAAAAACGAACTCTCTCAATTTGTTTTAAACATTTTGGAATATTACTTTAATATGAACATTTTCTCTTCTTGACAATTCATCGAAACTACGAACTTTAAATGTTTGATTCCTTTTCCTGAAACAAGCTACTAACAACTTCAAATGTATAATTCTTCACCATGTTAAATATAACACGTTTGTTTCGCCGTCATTATTCCTCAGATCTTCAAATACATTATGATTATTCGCAACTAAAATACTGAATTTAACTTCGTATCTTGTTTTATAGGTTTGGCTTTAAATATAGCTATTATTGGGAGAAGTCATATATCTATAAACATATCAAATAGAAAAAAATTATTAACTCCACATTGCTGAAAAGAACTTGTTTTAATGGTACTCAAATGCTGCTTTTGTTGCTAATAATACATTTCATACTATTTGGTTACAAGATTAAAAATAACCAATTATTTAATCAGTTATTTTAAACTAAAATTGTCTAATGAACGAGGTAATTAAACAATCTTGTTTTTATTTTAAATGTCTTTAGCGGAAACTACGCAGGAAATATAAACCGTCCATATGAAAAGTGTAAAGAGAAGCAACCATTGAAAGGTAAATTCGATTTTCTTACATAATCTCAGTACTTATGATAAATCTCCATGAGTTCGATTTGAATGAGGTTTGCAATTTTGATATCTTTGTAATAACTTGCATGAGTTAAGATTGAAAAATACCTTTCCTGGGTAGGCATATTATATTTGTATATTTATGAATTAAAATCGGGATATAAATGAATATATATGGAAGACAACATTAATAAATTGAATTTACAAAATAGGAAAACTTATTTTTGCAACACATTTCGTTACTTCATGAACTTCATCAAAGACAAAATGCAGAGATTTAATAAAAAAAAACTGCATTTAGACACGCAGAAAAAGTATTGATGAGAAAGTAATATGTTCAAATTAAAATCTGAAAATATCTGAATGATTTCAACATTATGGAAAGGAAATTATGGGGAATGCATTGGATTAACGTGGTAAGTCGACATATTATAACAAGAAGTATGTAGGAAGGAGAATGGAACAAGAGATCTACAACGTAACAGGTTTATTCACCAACTGACTTACAACAGATAAAATATACAGGAAATATAAAATTAACCCATTTTTAGAGAGTTCTTTAGGAAGGAAGATAACTGCATACACAGTTTACACTGTAATATAGGTATGTCCAATATTTCGCTAAAAAGTGGTATACCTTGACGACAAAAGGTCCCCAAATTGATAAAACAATTTTTAACGTTTAAATATTTATGTTGTTATTAAAGAGGAAAGACCAAAGTATTTTCTGAATATTTTTTCAGATTTTTTAATCCTTCCTATAAATGTTAAAAATTTTATTAAAAAATCTTGTTTTTTTTCGAGTCAAAAAATTTCGTAAAATCGAACTTATCGACATTTCTGTCGGAAAGATCATAGTTTGTTAGTTAAAAAATCATGAAAAATCAATTACACCTTTTTCTTTTGTTATCTTAGGAAATTTAGAATGATTAAAGTATACTTAATGTAATTTGAAAGAAACATTACTTACATTTTTAGCAGAAAATTTTTTAAGAGAGATATTTCCAACCAGGGTGGTCTATTTTCACAGGCGTTGATTGATGTACGTCAATATATTCACAACTTACGGCACGGAAATTTATTGGATGGTAGCAAAGAAGTGATATAATTCGTTCTAATTTTAAGTGAATCTGGTTAGTAGATTTTTTTTTTTTAAATTCACTTTCAAATTTATTTTTTTTTTTTTACCTTACGTTTGAGGAAGAATTCTGCACTGAAAATCAAATTTTACAAGTAAAAATAAAACAGTAAAAAAAATTCATTTTTTTAAATTGAGGTTTATTATTTCAGTCATGAAATATTTTTCTGAGAATATAAAAATTACATGAAACACCATTAATTGAAACGGGTTAACTTAATGAAATGAGATTTTATTTCTTTTTTATTAAGGCAGATTTTTTTCTATTTATTAATAATTATATGGCAGTAATTTTAATATGAGTTTTATTTTATTTATTAATAAAATTAACATGCTATGTTGGTTTTGTTTTGACTCAACAAGTATTTTTTAGTTTGAGTAGTAGCGAGCTAACTCCAGAAAATTTAAACTCCAAAAATCGTTTTAATTGATAATTTGTCGTGTGGATAATAATTCCAAAGTAATGTACAATGAATTTATGCATTCGATTTCAAACTTGAAAATTTGGGTGGACTTCCAAGGGCGTTTTTTTTTTTTTTTTTTTTTGTAATTGTAAATAGTCGATATTTTCTTTTATCCCACTATTCGATTATATTTGAATAGAAAAAGAAAAAAATTGAAAATAATACGACGATATTCAGAAAACTTGACAAGCGTTGTTTTCTTGTTACTGAACGAATCAAAGCCATTTCTGAAGTAAAAAAAAACTTGCTTCTATCAAAGGAAACTACTCATGTGACATTATTTCAACAATGTGCATCCGTACTTTCGTTGTAGACGATTTTAAATACAATTTTGGAATATTAAAAATTATTTTTAAAATAATTATGGTTGTCAGATTTTAATAAGCTTTCAAATTTATGATCTTTAAAAAGTAGAGAACATAATATATCATTTCCATAAGGTTGCAGAAAGAACTTAATGTATAAATATATAACAACCTTTTGTCATATTGTGTACTTAAAATTGAAAAAAAAAGAAAATTAATGTAAAAATTCATTGTTCATCAAAAAAAATTTTTTCTTTCAGATAATAATTACCTTCGTATATATTATTCAGAAAAGCCATTAAAAACTTTCTTAATTAAATATTGTCTTAGTTTTATTGGGTTTTGTATTTTTACAATTGAGGTAAAAGTTTGGACAATTTCGGACATTTTTTTAACAAAAAAATCGATGATTTAGATTTTTCAGAGTTTTGTGCATTTAATTAAAAAAAATAATTCAGGTTGCAAATAAATTTTTTTTTGTGTTTTCATAAAATTAAGTTCGAGGGGGGTAACAGATATAAAAAAAAATATTTATACCATGACTTTCAAAGAGACAAACATTTCTAAAATAAGTTCATTCATTTCTGAATAAGTTCTGAAGTTTTCATTAAAATCCAACAAGTAGTTAATTTTTACAAGAATTTCGAAATTAATGTCTTTCAACTGACAAAAAAACAACTAAAAAAAAACGCTAAAAAGATCAAAATTGGACATACCTACTGTAATAGAATGCTAAGTGATGTAATTATTGTTATGTTGGTAATCTGAAATGAATTTTTGTAATTCTTATTATTGCTACTAATATATATGCAGTAGTAAATTAATCATTTTCATTTACGTTTGTGGTTGTTCAAAAATATAAGCACTCTCGAAAAAGCATTTCCCTAAAAAAAATATGTACGAAAACCCGCATCGTATCGCAGGATATTTTTTTAAAATTAGATTTAAAGTTTAAAATTTCAGCGTCTCCTTCCATTCGTGCGCATGTGTAGTTATATCAACGGAAACATCACTTTAGTCCGATGAAGTCATAGGACTTAATAAATTTTTGTGTCCGACGAAACGTATCACAGAAATATCTTTTTTTCACTTTGTCAATAATTTTCCTAATAGTGTTTTTGTATGTCTTAATAAATTATTTTATTACTTAAGAAGGACAGAATTTTTAAAATCAAAATTTTGGTTTAAATTATTTCTCTGTATAAACAGTACATTGGATAAATTATTTTATGTAATCCAATTCGTGTGTACGAGGAAGAAAAAGAAAGCATGTCACTTTATCCAGGAAATGATTTCAACATGTTCTGGTTTGTGAAACACATTGATAAATTTCAGCTCTACAAATATAAGCGTTGAACAGTGCTGAATTCAATTCCTTACATTGTTATTATCAGTTACAGCATGTTTTAATGTTTAATTTTTTTTTTTTTTGTAATGTTATCCGGGGTGATTATTGAAATAATACATAGAACGGCAACTTACAATGTATAAGGGTTTATTTTAAACAAGAACAGTACAAGTAGATATTTACAAGATCGTCTGAAGCTGGAAAGCAAGGCAGTATTTACCTGACCTCCCCACAAGGCAGGATGTGGCACAAGGCCGATTTTTATGTGGTGGAGAGAGATCCGAATTCATGGACACCGGAAAAAAATTCCCCGTAGACCCCGCATACACGAGGTCGGGTTTGTCTACCTTGTAACTGAGAGAGTTTGGGAAACACACAGACATTTTTTTTTTTTTTAATTGAAATTGGAATAGATTTGAACAGCGAAATTAGATCAGAACAATTTTGTTTACTGATGGGAATCTGATCAAGCCCATTTGGAATTGGGTCATTAGGAAGACCATGGAAGATGATCGAGATAATTTTTATCGGTTAAAATTTGAAATAGAGTTTACTAAGGCTATGAGGAACTTTCAAATTCACATGATTTTGGGTTGAAGGCAGCACTCGTGATAATTGCATGTGGGCCAAGGGTCGATTTATGATCAGCCAGGTTTATCTATATAAACGCGCACAGAAATCTGTTGACAGAGTGGTTGGCTCGTCTGCCGTCGAGTGCAGTCGAGCTGGGTAGAGAGGTGGGAAAGTGGAAGTGACGTCAGAGATTGGGACCTAACGCCCGCTAACATATTTTGTTGATATAAGTACGAAGAAGCGAATTACTCCTCCAACAATCTAAGACTGCTACTGCTACTATTATTACTACCACTGGAAACGGAAACGTCGAACAAGCTACTATTATTACTACCACTGGAAACGAAAACGTCGAACAAACTACAATAATCAAAAGGTTGTTTTGGGGCTCATCGAGTGCAGTCGAGCTAGGTGGAGAGATATCGGAGACTGGAAGTGACATCAAGGATTGGAACAAAACCCCCGCTAACATGTACTGTTAATATAAGTACCGATGCTTCTGCTACCACGAAGATTACTACTACTGTTACTACCGCCGAGGAGAAACGCAACTATAAACTTTAAGCCGCACACAGAAATCATTTCTCCATCGCAAGAGTCGTATATCGTTCTGAGACGATTTCACAACAAGCTAATCATCTCTCTCTCTCTCTCTCTCTCTCTCTCTCTCTCTCTCATATATATATATATATATATATATATATATATATATATATATATATATATATATGTATCCAATGTATGAGTTTTTACGTTAATTATTTTCTTTTCTATACTATTCTTTCCTGCTATATAAAATACATTAACAATTCAACCATTGAGTAGTTGTTTTCCGGCTTTCGGCAGGTACTTTTTTTTGTTTTTTGGTGCATTCTAAATTTCTTAGCAAAGACTCTCCAACCGTGTCTACATCTGCAGTCGACCGTGAATGGATGAACATCACTTCTGCTTTCTGGATCAAACCAAACACAACGTGGGCAGGAAGCAGGATTAAACCAATGGACCGGTCGAATGATCTACGGATGCTCAGTGCACCTACGGTCACTCCCTTAAGTTCGGTTAAGACCGAGTAGACACATCAACCCAGAGATTAAGACGTCGGAGGTTGAGGGGCTGGGGCGAAAGTGTTAGAACTTCCCCAGACGAGACTCTGCCCTTCGGGATAGCTTCGTCTGGTTTCCTCTCAGCTCGAACAGCATAGATGCTGTTATTCGTACTAGAACAGTCCATTTAATAGAGGTGTGTCAGTTCTTTGTATACTGAAAGTTATCAGTTCTTTCCCTGCAACAGTTTTAACGCTTTATAGTTTAAAATCTTAAACTTTTAGCATATATTTTATTAGCAAACACCTTTATTTCATTTCTCTATCTTCTGTCTGGCTTGGTACTACATTTGTTATTTATTGAGCCCCAATCACACAGCCTTTTATTTAGTTAACCTTACTTCTTACTTTCTGTACCATCCATGATACTTGTCTATTTCATATTTTTCGGCATATTGGTAAGGTGCTTTTCATTATGTCCGCCAATCTTTATACGTTGTTTTATTTGTGTCATTCTTTAATGTTATCACCTGCCCTAAATAAATGTATTTCGGGACTAGCTCTTCGTCTGCTCTTCATATGCTCTTTTCAGAACGTTACAATTGAATATCAGTTTTGTTTTATTTCTGTTTATTTTTAAACCTACATTGAAAGTTGTCCTATTTCGATGATTAATATAATTTAGCAATACTTGTACATAATTAAATGATTCAGATATTAAAATGACCTCGAATGGAAATCGTATTTAATGTAAATATTCTAAATACCTTTACACGCTTTATCACAACGTATCGGCAGTTGTGTCCTTCGGTTTATAAATCAGGTGCTTGCCAATCCTAGTAACCATCAAAGAATTTCGAACAAAAACAATTATTTCATATACGGGACTAGATTACTCTCGTACCAGGGACATATCCTAGTTGCTGTTTAGTGCTCTTCGGTTATTGCTCGCCCCATTTCACGAACTAACGCTTTAATCCAATAGGCCCGTGGGACAATTCTGAGTTGAGGACGTGGAGCATTAAAACTAACCTGACTTGCCCGTCAGTTCTGTTGCTGCTACTTATCACGCTTGACTACACTTGCTGCTGTTGCTGATAATATCAGGACTTCTAGAGCAAGAACATCATCATTCCCTGGGGGTTACCAGATCGACAAGCACTTGAAGGCCGGAGGACAAAACGGTCAAAATTTGTGATAAAAAACATAGCGACAACAGTCCGCGTGTAAATATTGTAAATAATGATAACTTCTCATCCCAAAAATTCAGACAAAAACTTTTATATAATTTTATATATACTCTTCTCTCGTTGTGAGTTAACGACTGTCGAGTGTTCTCAAGTAAAGCTAATCAATGTAGTTTGTTATATTCTGCTGCGTTTTACTTTCATTTGTAAGTGATCTATTGTTGAGTAACCACCCCTAAAACCTACCTGTTAGCGTGACTGATTTTTGTATAATGTGTATTTAGTCTGCAAGTACTTCTGAAAATAGGTTTTTAATAATATGATTGGATGATTAATCTTTTTATAAAGTAAAATTAATATTCCTAGACTGAAGTTCCTAAGCGCCTTTTCCGTATTCATTGGGTAAATACCTGTGTTAACCCTTTATGGAATTGTTCTGCATTTTTCATAGTCTGTTACAATACCATCTTCCTCTATACATTCCGCGTTTCATATTTTGAACTGCAAATATCATTTCGCCTATTGTTATCACTAGGACATCGCTAGTGTTTGCTGGAGTGACTGATTTTTTTAAGAAAACTGGTTTGCATTGTATAATTTGGCCATCCTTAACATCATGTCCCTATATTTTGTAAACATTTCTCTTTTTCAGTGCAAGCATTTCGTGTTTATCTGTATAGGTCGCGGATCAAGCAAGTTTGAAGCTCTTACAATTTGTGATCGTTTCTCCTGGCTTTTTCTTGGTTTTTATTCGTTCTTTTATTGATTAGTTTCTGTATTTTTAGTTTTAGTGTCTATTTTCCAATTTTCGTCAGTTCAGGTGTTGATCTGAGTGTTTCGGATTGTTATTTCCGTTTGTATTCCCTTTATTTCTGCTGTCAAATCGCTATTCATATTTTCTGTTATTCTCGTGATTTTACAAAGACTGGGGTCTGTTGTTGATTTCGACCTGGAATTTGGTGATGTTCTCTCCAACCCATTTGGTAAGTACCGTCACTGATTCGCTAAAAAATGAACATACCATGATGAAAAATGTCTCAGACTTAATAAAAACAAAGTTTTATCGTCAAAATTGTGACGCCTTTCGTGGCGAATTTGTGACAAGTTTTGTAACGACGTTCTCCGATCGCCCGTCGTTCACTGCACCTGTGATGACATCCAAGGTTGATTGTATCTGAATATACGCCCAACTCACTATTCGCACAGGTCTGTCTTGTTGGCTGTAATCGCTTTCAACAAATAATAATGACGACAAATGTTTTTAAAGACACTGATTGGTAGTTCACACCAATACGATTTCTCACTTAGCCGTCTATCTTTTTCTTCGGCTGAATTGCTATCTTCCTATCGGACCTGGTGCCTTCCTTACTGGCCTCTGGGCTCGGCGACTTTTGATTCCTCACTGCCTATCCTTCTGTCACTGGCCGCTAGGCAGCTCTAACTCCTCCAGTCACATGCCTACTTCTGCCACGACTGGACGCCTTTTCTTCCGACTTTCTCCCTCTCTCTGCTTATATGGATAATCACCCCACCATCCACTTGTGTACCGGAAGTTTTGGAACCACATGGGTGGTCAGATCTTCAAAAGACTACTTTTTTAACTATCTAAAACCATTGATAAAATTCAAAGTAGGACTGGAGACATGAATCTTGAAAACCACTGACACTTAAGTTTACTCAAATATGGACTGGAGGAAAAATTCCTATGAAACTCAGATAACTAAGAAGACTTAAAAGAAAAGAAATTTATTTTCTAAACATTTGTGAGAAATCGTATGTTACAAATTATTATTATTATGTTATTATTAAGAGTAAAGATCAAAGTATTTTGGTTATTAAATTATATTTTTTTATCCATTTTAGAACGTTCGAAATTTTATTTAAAAATCTTGCTTTTCTTGCGTCAGCGGGGGGAGGGCAAAGATTAATATAGGAAATCTTAACATATTTTTTCGATGAAAAACATTAATTTGGAAATTCTTGCAAAAATCAAATAACTGTCAGATTTTAATGAAACATTCAGAACTTATTCACGAATGAATAAAATTATTTTAGAAAGGATTTTTTAGAAATATTTTTAGTGATGTTTTATTAGAAATATTTTTACCAAGATTTTCTTAGTATGTGATACTATTTGTTGTTACCGCGGTAAAATAAAACCTAAGAAAGTTTTCTTATGAATAGAAAGTGTTATGTGCTGAGACATTGAAACAACGAGGGTTAATACCGAAAACCCGTGGAAAGAATTGAGGATTTAATTCTCACATAAACGACTTGAATTGTATGTCGAGCAGTTTGAACAATGGAAAAGTGACACAGACTTAGGGGGCGATGTTGATTGATACACAGCTGCAAATGCAATCTGTAAAGCGAAAATATCATTTTTCGTAAACAACGAATTTGGAGTTGATTCTCCTGGTCGAAAATTGAGTTGAAATACCAGAAGTGGGTGGATAAGCTACCCACGCTCACTGAGGAGGTAAGAGGTAATAATATAAGAGAGTGGAAGAAGGGAATTTCCCGGAATTATCGAATTCTCTTACTTAGCTAGTTTGGGCAAATGTCGATAAATACGAATGCATGAAGCGAATTTGGCAGAGGAGTCGCAGAAGAGAGAATAGAGGCAGAAAAGACCAGAGACAGAGTGGCCCACGTGATTATCTGCCGACGAAGGCCTACGACTTCAGTCTTGTGACAAACATTAGCAACAACAGCAAACCAGATTTTGCCAGGTCAACAACGATGGTATCACTTCCGATTTAGATGCGGGTTGGACTGATAATTATTGTATGTGAACTCCGATATAAACCAATTATTGTACGGAGGACAGTATTTACTTTTGTTCAATTTATTCGAGTGTTATTTTTTCATGTACGTCATCGCCCAGCTTGGACCAGCCCGACACGAATATACCTGCGACGATTCGATCTTGTCTGCCTTATGATCAAACTTAAATCACAACGTAGAATAAGGTTAGCTCTGGATTGAAGTAGTCACTTCAGGGACCAGCAGCGGTTTTGGAAGTTTTGGACGACCGGCAAGGGAGTTGTACGTTTACATTTGGTGCCGTGACCAGGATGAGTTAGCCATTTTGCTGCCAACTGCCCTGAAAAAAGGTGCTGGTTCTGTAACGAACCAGGACACTTGAAGAGAAATTGCCCTTACAGAAAAAAGATGCGATGTTGGGCATGTAGCCGGGTGGCCATTTTTCCGCCAACTGCCCCTATAGAAATAGACAGGGTAAACGCAGGGAGAGCCGGGGTGCACCACGGCGTAGAAGACAGCCGTGGACCCTGCGCTGCAGCGATGATGAAGAGCCATTGTTCTCAGAACCCTTGTCTGAATGCACAGAGGGACATCGCCCCATAGGGAGGAGGCCAACATGTTTTCCCTTTTGACCCAAGTGAAGGAACTTTCCTGTGCGGCTGTAGTAAACGGAAAGTCAATGACGGCCTCGATAGACCCGGGGGCGTCGGTGTCCTTAATAGAAGAGGAGCAGTACAAAAGCCTAAAGATGCAGGGTGGGTTAAGAAGACCTGATATAGACATTGAACAGGTGGACGGCAAGCCAATGAAGGTAACAGGAGTGGTAAGGCTCCCGGTGAAGTTAGGAGGGACAAACAATGTCCACAAATTCTGTGTGGTTCCAGATTTCAGTGGGGAGATGGCCCTGGGTGGAGATTGGTTGCACGAACAGGGGGCGAAAGTGAAGTTCAACCCCTCACTGTTGACTGTCAATGGTGTAGAGGTGCCCTTAGGGAGCATCCCAGATAGGTCAGCGCCAGTAGTGGTTCATGAGGACATAAAATTACCACCAAGGACAGCTGTAACAGGTAAGGGTAGGATGGTGTCGACGGAAGGAATAGGAGAAGGAGTTTTTCAGCTGACCCCGGTAGAGGAATATAGCCCCGAAGAAAGCGAAGTGGCCATGTGTGAGTCCATGGTGGACACAGCAGAAGTAATATTTGTTATGTTGGCTAATCAGGCTAACAAAACAATTAAAGAAGAAAAAAGGGGAAGAAGTAGGAAGGGTTCTACTATTGAGGTCTATCCAAAAGAGTAAAATTCATTCAAGAAAGAAGAGAGAAAAAGAACGAAAACGATGTCTCCTGTGAAGAAGTCCTGGGTTTTGGCTCGAAACCTCCCAAAAATGGAGAGAAGCTGAGTGATTGAGAATGAAATGCCTCTCTCCCAGCTCCAAAAGAAGTTGAGAGAAATCAATGCCTGCTGCTGGAGAGAAGGAAAGAATGAGACGAAGAATACCTTACAGTGAAAGAAAAGAGGAGAAGCGGACTCTATTGTGGAGTGATATCGCTGCCTGCTTCTAGCGAGTAGGAAAGAAAAATGAAATAGTGAATAGCTCTGTGAAGATTCCCTTATAGTGAGAGGAAGGGGGAATGGAAACCATTGGAGAATGATATTATAGCCTGCTGCTAGAAAGAAAGAAAGTAACGTGTTATATAGAGAGAATTTTATCGTTTGGAGTTTAAAATAATGTGTTTCTTGATGAGAAATGTTAAATTGAAATCGGATTTTAGAAGCTACCTGTTGAAGTAAAAACTTTTTCTGGAGCGTTTTAAAAGGAAAGAAGGCCGTAGTATTTTTTCTTTCGTTGCTCGAAGGGGTTGATCAAAGAAGTACTTTATTGCGTTATGAGATATAGACTGCCGGTTGGTTATGGGATAAACGCCAACTGGTGAGATCAACCTTGGACGTAAACCCCACCCCGCTGATGGGTGTGGGGGTGATGTGATGTTAGCCTGTAAGGTCACCATGATGTGAGGTGTTTTTGAAACACAAGACTTAAATATCTGGCTGATATTGTGGATTTAAATAGGAAGAATATTTTAGTAATAGTGGGGGTTATTACCAATGAAGTGGATTGGATGAAGAATTAGCCGGAGGCATTTGCTGGGCCAGATAAGGAAGCTGGAAGAGTGGCCGACATATTGGACCTGTCGTGAGGCGGTGGTAAAAGAACTTGGTAATGCAGGCTCTGATCGATAGTGGGCGTTCTCATTGCTGATGTTGAAGAATCAGTAGATGTGGAAGGCAGACATAGAGATCATCCAGGTGGATCGTGGCTCCCTGAAAATAAAAGGGAAATGATTTGACTCCTGGTGAAAGTAGGAGGGACGAAAAGTGCCCGGAAGTTCTATGTAACCTCTGATTCAACAAGACCAGAGACAGGAGTGTGGCCCACGTGATTATCTGCCAACGAAGGCCTCCGATTTCAGTCTTGTGACAAACATTAGCAACAACAGCAAACCAGATTTTGCCAGGTCAACAACGATAGTATCACTTTTCCGATTTAGACGCAGGTTGGGCTGATAATTAATTGCATGCAAACTCCGATATAAACCAATTGTACGGAGAATTACACTGTGATGGCTAAAAATTGCGCTAAAATCAACAATTTTAGCAATTTCAAAACGAAAACTCCTTCCAGTCAATGTAAATTAGTTTTGAAGTGCAGCATTATTTGCTTATTGGAAATATTAATTTTAATCTATTATTTTAAAATTAAAACTAAAATAAAAATTCAAGAAAGATTTTTCATTTTTTTAAATTCATTTTAAACCCTAGGTGTCGCGAATTGTTTTAACATTTTTCGTATCTCACATTATTTAAACACCAGTTTAAGAAGGGATAGGCAGAAGAAACCTGGTCGTATATTAACTATAGGGGAGTCGTTGATTATGGCACTTTCAATGCATCGTCATTTTCCAGGTTAAAATTGTGATCGTGAAGATTCTGGTGGCATAGCAATGAGTTGAGTGTGCTGTCCATGCCCCTTTTTATATTCATGTATTCTTTTCTTTAAATTTTGGGATGTTTCACTACTATATTGGAGGGCATTACATCCTATTTGGTAGACTCCTGCTTCTGATATAAAATTAGTTATTTTGCTTTGATTAAATGTTTGTTTTGGAAGTGTTTGCAATCATTTTTATATTAAGATTGGCTAATTTTTTCAAGTTTATGAATTATATAGTTTGTAAATAATAGTGTGCTTAGTTTTATATTAATATATTATTTTTCTTTTGGGGTTTTGTTGATTTTGTAAGCTTTTTTGTCATATGAAATAACTGGGTTAGTGGAGGATTTTGTAAGCTTTTTTGTCATATGAAATAACTGGGTTAGTGGAGGATTTTGTAAGCTTTTTTGTCATATGAAATAACTGGGTTAGTGGAGGACTTTAAAAATATATTTAATGTATTTCTCTTCTCGTCATGTAGATATTAAAAGAAATTAATTTACATTAACTAATTTTTGTGCAAAATAAAATAATTTTTTCTTGATAGGGGCTGGAAAAATAGAGAACGTCCACTCTCTTACGCCGAATATTAAAAAAGAAAGACTATACAATGACAAACACGACTCGAAACTACATCATGAAATTTGAAAGGTACAAACATTTTTCGAGCGTGCAGATTCTTTTCAAAGCTTCAGATTCTGAGGGTTCTTAAATAAAAACCTATGATTATGCCTGATTTTATTTTATTGCTGGGATGTGCGCAAAAATGTATGAAATTGATTTTATTTGTTCACATGCGGCAGACGGATTAACAGAAGGCGTTATTTTTATTATTTAAAATTTTTTTTTTTGACTTCTCATATGTGAATTCACTTGTAGGTTTGATTTTGTTTAGTTTATTCATTAGATCTAATAATTTCTTCGCCAGTGTAGATTTGGTCAAAATAAATTC
Organism: Acanthosepion esculentum; assembly: GCA_964036315.1. Taxonomy (NCBI): domain Eukaryota; kingdom Metazoa; phylum Mollusca; class Cephalopoda; order Sepiida; family Sepiidae; genus Acanthosepion; species Acanthosepion esculentum. The sequence continues at coordinate 42,647,257 of OZ038507.1, read as the reverse complement.
CGTTTTTCTGGTGACGCTGAAACATATCAAAATAATATATCAGCAAAACATATCAAAATAAGAGTTTTCCAAATTAAGACAATTTGGAAATTCTCAACCAAATTTAAATCATTCTATCAGGTCATCCCATAAGTTCTGTCCGAATTTTGAATAAAGAAAACAAGTAACCAAATGTTACATTTAATTACAGATTCAATCAACAATGTATTTTCCCTGATTATTTATGACTTCCTTCCATCTATTAACAAGCTTAACAAGCTATATATATAATCTGAAGATTACTTCAGTGTGTAAAAACTGATAGTCAGTATCCAGTGATGATTCTTAAGTCCGAACTGTCTATGTCTACAATGCTATCTCCAATAGTAATATTCTTTAAACCAAATATATTGTGTCATACCAACAAATGTGTCATTTTTTTAGGAACGTCAATTATTATTTGGTTTTTGTCATAAGCACTATTTGACAATATGAAGCTTTGAATACAAAACGTTGTAGCAGTCGTACTCTTCTTTAAATCTCTGTCAAACTAGTACCATATAAAATTCCAGAAATTATTTTGCTGGTTACTTGTATTTGTTAAACTTAGAATTAAATGAAATCCTTCTTAGGCTCATCCAATTATTTATATAACAACACCACAAGCAATTAAATTATCCGTTTGCTGCATGAGGCAGCATGCCATGCAGTAATATTCATTTTATTAACCTCAAATTCAACATTCCAACCATTATCTTTAAATTTTATTTATCAGTTTATCTCTTTACGAAATAATAATTATTTGTTGTTATTTTTTATTTTAATTTCATCTTGATAATTATTAACAAGTTATTTTTGCTTACAGATTGTAATGGTAAATTCTGCAAGAATGATGGTACCATCAAGTCAAATTCTTGTGAATGTAACTGCAAGCCATACAAACATATTTATGGACCTGATTGCAGCAGTAACTATTACGTTTTTGTTACAAAGAAACATCATTGTCTTTTTTGTTTCTTTTTTCTTGTTGTTGAGGAGGAAAAGGAGAAAAGGACAATGTTTACCAAAATCACTATTATTACTAACATTGTTTTTCTAACAATTATTATTAATCATTACAAGGCCAGGATACTATGATTTCTTCAGTCATATATAATAACCATAAATTCGTCACAGTGCTTCTTTTTGTGAAGAAGAAAAGTTATTTTCTACAGGGTCTCCCTTAGAAAACATATTACACTAGTCGAGATTATGTATTTGATCGTCTTGATCAAATACATAATCTCAACTAGTGTAATAGGTTTGTTTTCCAATAGAAATAAAAACCTATTACATATATATATATATATATATATATATATATATATATATATATATATATATATATATATTAGCCAGTTTAACTATGTCATAAAAATTGTGATTATGATAATAATGATTACTATACTGATTATAATAGTAGTAATAGTTGTATCAATAGGATTGTTTGAAAGTTATAACAGAAAACGTCGCTTAAATTGCAATGTTCTGTATTTCTTACTATATTTAGCAATCTTCGTCTTGTCTTTTTTAGAATTTTTATTTATTTTTGCCTTTTCTGAAAGGAAATTTATATTTCCTTTGTTTTTCCGATGATCTACTTTTCATATCTTTATTATTGTAATAATTGAGCCTGTAGTGGACCCCCTGGAGGGGGTGCTATATAATATGGCCTGTACACTCAAATAAAAATAGTCACCAGGGGGTGCTAACGTATATAAATCAAAGCCGTGAAATCTGACAGGTGGAACAAAAATGGACAACAGAATGAGAATATTTCAAATTAATACAAAAAATTTATTTACATCGGATACAATGATATTGATTCGTTTAAAGGAACATGAACAAACAGTGAATCAGGTAATGGAAGCAGAATTAAGGTTTACTAAGAAATACTGACCGGCTAGAAGGCCTAGATCTGTGACTAAATGTTAAAAGTAGAGTGCATGTAAGTTGGTATGTAAAGCCACAGTTTGAAAGTTCAGTTCACATTTCCAGTGAAAGTGTTGAAAAGTTGCTGGTTAAGTCCAACGGTGAACCTTCCGTAGTATTTTAACCGAAGTGTATTGAATAGGTTGTTTGGGTCTGGACGATATAGCCAAAGAGAAGAAGGTTCCAATTAAATGTCCGGTGCTGGCGTTGCGTAGTTGCTGGTCAAGTCCGATGGTGAACCTTCGTATTTTAACCGAAGTATATGGAATAGGTTGTTTGAAATCTGGACGATATGAATGCAGCAAGCTCCTAAACCAGATGAGTTAGGTTGACAGAAAACCCGGAAGCAGGGACATAGTGTAATCAGAAGTTCAGGGCTGTTGTAAGCAGGTCCATTAACGCCGATCAACCAGGTGAGTTAGGTTGAGATAGAGATGCGGGTTTCAGAGACCATGGTGTAGCCGGAAGTTCAGGGCTGTTGTAAGCAGGTCCATTAGCGCAGATCGGCCAAGTGAGTTAGTTCGAGATAAGGGATCGAAGTAATGAAGGCCAGGAATTCCGGAAGATAAGAGTCCGTGGTAGCCGGCTAGGAATGCCGGAAGTAAGGGTCCGAGGTAGCCGGAAGTAAATAACGGCAAGAGATGCCGGAAGATAAGAGTCTGTAGCTGGAAATAATAAAGTCATTAGGTTTATTATGAATCTAAATGAACTTGCTATCTTAAATTGAAGAGTGTGCAGCAACGCAATGAAGAAAAGGTCAAGGTCAAGGTCATGAAGATATATAACGTCTGCCCTTGGTCACGTGGACGGAGTAGCGAAAGGCTACGATAAGCCTGATCAACTGGTCTGAGATGATGCAATCTATTTGCGTCTCTATTTTAAAGAATACGTTATTGCCATTACTTATCTTAACTCTCTCTCTCTTTTACACTCAGGTACTGTTTAAAATAAAACTAACTTTCCTCGGAAGCAATCATTGTTTTATTAATTTTGTATGTTGCTTGTAAAATTGTAAAGTTCTTTTAGCATAACTTAACAAGAAAACAATGTGTCGAAATTATTTACGGAACCGCTTTCATTTTGAATTTATGTTCTCTTAGTACAATGAAAAATATGAAACCTGAGATTAATTATTTTCAATAAATTTATTGTAAAATTTATAAGAATTTAGCTTTGTAGCTTATTACAAAATGCTTAACAGAATCATTAAATTATAAAAAAGCGGTACTTTTTAAATTCACTCAGCAACGATCATAGAAATGATTTAAAATCTTAATAGTACTTGCTTCGCTTTCAGCTAATTGTACGGTAAAAGATGAAGGTCCATGTGTAAAGGTGTTTGTTGAAAAATCTTGCTCATTCGGCAATGTTCCTGCTATGTGCCCCTGGTTGTGTAAGACATGTCCTTGTAAGTATAAATCATTTATGACTATTCTCACTTTTTGTTGAACTCTTTGCGAATGCAGTCGATGTTATGCTAAAAAATATTGCTGCAATAAATTTCCCTTATTTGATGATACTATAAGCATAAGTAAGATTTAAAACCCACGTTGTTCAGTAAGATAGAAATATAGCTTTTTAAAGTGCGTTTTCTTTTGGTGTTCTCATTCTGTACCCAGAGATCAAAAGAAAACCAATATTAATAACGCACTGAAATGATGAATAGTATTCAGTAAAGTCAAATAACATTTTCACTTCTCTGTACACTTAGTACATATTACGCCAGTGAATTTTCTGTAAATCTATGTTTACCAGGGCAAGATGAAGACAATGTAATAATGTTGATGGTAATTTTATCAGTTCCTTATTTATAATATATTCAGCATTCACTGACTGAGCAGTCAGTGTTGTTGTCGGTTGAAATTTATAAAATCTTTCAAAACATTTTTCAGAAAAATAGGTTTCTCAAGTGCAGTAGCTCTTATTACTCTCTCCAGTATTGATGGAGGAATCATTTTTTATTTGAGATGGTGTTGAACATAAGCATCTTCATTATGTCATTATTCTCTCTTCTATTCATTTTCGTTGTTGTTACTGTTGAAAGTCCTCAAGTGTTGTGGTTTCTGTTCAGTTTTTTTTTCTGTGGTTCTGTAACGCGAGTCCATGAGGTTTGTAGAAGGATGGTGTTCGCTAAGACCTACGGGCTCCACTTTCAGGCTAACAGAATTTCTGCCAAAATGTGCTCAATAGATAACTACATCTATAATATTAAGAAAATTAACTGGTTCTATATTTAAATCTTGTGACGTTTCTAACGAAACTCTAGCGGCTAGCGTGTTAAGAATTTACAAGTTAGAATTAGCATTCGTTCGTTCAGAATGAGTATAAATAATTGATATAATAAGTTCAATAGATTTATCGAACATTTGGCCAAGATGAGCATTTCGACGCGAAACTCTTGAGTCAGAGAACCAAATAAGTCACTTGAACTTTTATTTATTGTATATAGCAGAAACAAATTATTTTAGATTTATTTGGTTATTTCTCATCATAAATTTTTCTTATAAATGTAGTATTTACTCGTGCCGTTTACCTTGAACATAAATCTACTATATAAAGTACTAATATACTATTAATATAAAATTTAACTTGAATATAAATATGATTCGTACATCGTTTACATTGTATGGGTAGTAGATTAAATGGTTTGTTTTTTCCTCCGGTGTAATATAATGAAATATTAATAATAAATAATAAAATAATGATAATAAATAATTTAATTGATTAATTAGAATAAAATAATTAAGATTTCCAGTTAGTTCAATGGCTTTAAATTATTTTTTATTAGAAATTACTTTCTTTCCTTTTTTTACTGTGCTCGTAAATATATTCAACATCAATGCGGTGAATGGGGATTTGCAAATTTGAAAGACAGTTTTTGGTGCCCCGGCAAATGATTTTGCGACTTTTACTCAATGGAAATTCTCTCAATAGATTACATTAACGAACGATAGAAAAGAAGTAAAAAAAAGCCGTAGCGAGTTCTTTAGGCTCTTACTCGATTCACAGGCGTAAATGCGAAAGATCATCGGGATCGGAACAGTTTTATCGGTTCTGTTTACTGGCTTCTTCTCATTTGGCTCATTCACATACTTTACAGTTAATTTCAGTCTGTTGCTTGATGCAGTTATAAGACGAGTCGCTCATATAAGTGATATCACTTTTCGTTCATCCCTTTTGCAATTAATCAGCTTGATTGGTAAAATAGGATGTTGATCGTTTAAGTGATAATGTTTACCTCATAGTTCGTATACGAAAGACATTGTTTAAAGGTTTAAAATAATATTTGAACTGAAAGCACTCTGTAGTGTGCAACACTATGTGGAAGATTACAGAAACACAGGCATATAATAAAGTTGTAACTTATGCTACAAGTTATCAAAACGATTAACAAAAGCCAAAATTATCTAAAGAAGAAATCTGAAATAGAGCCCACTAAGAGCACTAAATACTCCAAGAGCAAGGAACTTAATGATTGCTTAAAGCAAAGAGCAAGGAGGTGGTGCTAATAGACTGCGTCTGCAAAGAGGGGGGAAGATATTGACTTCACAATTAATGGATTAGGGCACTATCAACATCAGAGTAACAGGAAGACCATCATGGCGGTTAAGACCTGGAACGAAACTGACAAATCAACGAGAAATGTGAGGACAAAAAGCCAAAAGCTAAAAGACAGAAGAAGAAAAAATGAAAATGATTATAAATTAATCTAATTTGAAAGGAAACGATCAAAACATAGTAGTACTGAAAATACTTGAAAACTGAATCTCTAATTACTGCATCCCTGAGCAATTTCAAAAGGACAAATTATATCAAAGCTAAAATAGACAAGACAGAGCACAGTAGTAAATGTTGTTTGTGTGACGACAGACATGAAACTGTCAGCGATATAGTAAATGAAAATAAGAAATTAGTTATAAAGTATACAAAAATAGACATAACAGGTTAGGAACATTGTTCTATTTGGAACAGTGGTAACCACTGCAATTTGACCATATTGATAAATAATGTAACATAAATCAAAAGGTGTCCTGGATAATGAACAAGAAATGTCCTATTCGTTTATAAATTTATTTTTTCATTATCCAGGAATTCAAGCAGATTACAAATATTTGAACTTTATCAGAAAATTAAAAAATTGTAGAAGACATTTAAACTCATCAGGATTAGAAAGCTAAGAACAGTCCTGAAGAACGTTCCGAAGAGGTTGAAGAATTTTTATGTGTTATTTTGCTAAAAAGGTCATTTACAATTGCTTAGCTTAAACAGATGTAACATCATTGATAAGATGCTAAAAATCCATTCTCTTTTCCATTTGTTTATTGGAAAATCTTTCTTGAAATCTTTATATACTGAAATAAATTAATGGATATAGTGCATTTGTGAATACATTGGTTGTAAGTTTGTTCGAATTTAGGTGATGTAAATCCCTACTCAGAAAGTCAATTCGGAGATTTTGGAGGAATATAATCTTCCATAACAGCTCATAACCTTTTTTCCAGAATGAACCTAGCCATGTAAACTTCTTCAGTATAGAATACTGAAGGAAATTTTTTTTCTTGGTAACTCTGAATAGAAAATTATAGTCATTATTCGCAACATATCGGAATTAAAGATGCGATGCCATTTTAAAGTCTGATTTAAAACCAATATGCTGCTATTGATATTTCTGCGCTGTTTTCATCTTTTGTTTTTATTTACCAAAGCATTTCCTTGCGATATTTTAATTTATTTCTCTTGCCTTTTTTTACTTAAAACAGACCTAGACCAAAAGAAATCAGGTAAGTCGCTGGTTTTTTGTATCTATTTCATTCGGATGAATTCATTGGGTTGAATTCACTCAAAATTCTGCTGTGTATTTTAATTGAATTGGTGGAGAATTAAATTTTGACAAAGTTTTAAAGAGTATAAATACTTTAAAAAAAAAATTCTTGATTTAATGGTTCATGAAGAAAAGTGATATATTGTTCGTTGCCTCACTCAGAGGTCACGAACATTGAATTACATTTGAACGAAGTTTGATTTTGTTTCCTGAATTTGTATTTTCTTATTTCCAGACTTCCATGATTATTCCATATATTTTTTGTTTTTCTTTCTGTCTTTTTTAAAGACGGGTTTTTATCTATATAATTTTGAATACATATTTAATTCTACAAACACTGGTAAATTGGAATATTTCCTTATCGAAGGAAATAACATTATTATATTTTTAAGTTTAACTCACTCACTTTTATCCATTTAAATGTCTATTAAAGAGACTAACTATATATAAAAACATTCGCCTATTGATAAGTAACAAATATCTGAATAGATTTGGATGACTTTCGTTTTCCTAATTTATTTTACATTATCTGTATCAGATTTATTGTGAAATTAAAACTGTGAATAATAACATATACAATCTGTAAAACCAGGGCCGTGCAACTTGATCTAACTCTGTTCAGCTATTTCGGTCTTTTACAATCTATTTATTAATGAATACCAATTCATTAATTATTTTTGAAAATGGTAGTGTATAAAACATTATTTCTCTCGTAATTTAATTCGTAATGCAAATGCTATTGTATTGATGTCAGACTCAAAAACAACTCACTCTTAGACAAGGAAGTCAATGAAAGGAAGAAGAAATTACTATTGACTCTAAAAAGACAGAATGGTTACTGCAAGGTGGTAGTAGGTTTCATGGTGGTGGCTATTTATCGTCCGCTTATTAAATAGCAACTATTTTTTTCTATCGAACCAATTAAATTTCTTAAACAGTATTTTTTTTTTTTACGTTTTACTTTTAATTTTAACCGAAGACGTTCTCTTAGCTTTCTCTCTTCTCCTCTTCCTCTTCATTATTCGCATTGTACACAGTTTTGGATATTTCGCAAAACCTTTCGAATTTATCGCCTTGTTGGGTTGTTATTGGATAACATCTACGTACCTCAAAGAGCTCCCAAACATAAATACAAGGTGCCAAGAGAAATAAAAAGGAGGTGTGCAAATCAACATTTACCATTTTCTTAACACGAACTAATAAAGAACACAATAGTACAATATATGAATATAGTACTTACAATGATGGGGTTTTATAGCTAGAGAAAATAGCTAGCTGTAGATATTGTGTGATAGGTATTTTATTTACTAGAATTTTGGAATAAAACAAACTGATTCAAGGGTTATTATAAATAATATATTTTTATTTATCTTGATGAGCGAGTCCTTTGGTATTCGGCGTCGCAAAAAAAGGCGGACTGGTAGCAGTCTTGAGAAATATCCGTTTCGGTAATTTGAAGTAAGACTATGATAGGGATAGTAGTAATCTCAGAAATTAGGTCAATGTCAATCTACTGTGCTTTCTCAGCCCTGAGAAGAACGGAAATATCAATAGAAAACGATATCTTAACTGCTTCTTCACGTGGTATCATTCATTTGTTACGTCCTCTCCTCGTCCCTTCTGTCTCTAGATAAGAGATGTCAGCTTTATATCCTTTTGACCACGCTCGAGAATTTGGGGCGAACATTGGTTTCTCTTTGTGTGAATTTTTTAATTGGCCAAATTATTTTATTTTCTGACATTCCTTCATTTTTCTTCTTCTTCTTTTATAACGGAAGTTATGCGTGGAGCCTCCCTGATTTTTGGTATTTTTCAGTCATAAGTAGGCTCTGCTCCTGCAAACTTCCGGTGTTTTTGGCCGAGTTCGGCCTTTTATTCTCCTTACTCTTTTTATTTGAGGGTTGCCTTTTTGAGAGAGAAGTATAGAAGGGGATTGTTAGGGACGCGTTCCCTAGCCTTACCATCAGTCCCCCCATCTCGAGGGTTGAGCGCGGTCGTAAACCCCGGGATGAATCGCATTTCCTCCGCGAGTGTCGGTTAGCCTTGAAGGCTATTCCGCGGTCCAGTGACCTTTCACGGCCTAGGAAGGTCTTCTATCGGGGATTAGTGGAGGGTGGAGTGATACGCTCTGCTGTTCGGAGGAGGAGTACCGCTCCTACTGGTCTTGGGCGCCAGCGGCGGATTATCTCAGTAACCCTGAGTTTTCGCTTACCTGGCGATTGGCTCGGAATCGGCTGCCTCTCAACGGCAAGGCTTTCATATGGGGCTTGGCGGATTTGCCAGACTGTGAACGGTGTGGCCTTGGATTAGAAGAAACGGCTTCGCACGCCTTCTACCATTGCACCCGGGTCCGCCCCTTATGGGACCATGTCGGCGCGCTGACGGCTCGTCTCGCTCCCGAAGAACTCGTGTCCATTGATCGCGCATACGCGTGTGACAATGTGTCGCCCCCGTATTCCGGGGTGAAACGAATGGTGTTTCTGACGCTGCTAGCCACGGCTCGAATGGTGATATGGACGACGCGAATGGAGGAAGTCTTGCGAGGCAATAGTCTTACGCATCAGGATCTGATCCGATTCTTTGAGCATCAGCTCAGGATGAAGATTAGAACTGATAGAAAACGATTGCATTCGACAGTCTTCAGTGAAAGGTGAGTAAAAGAGGCGAGCTTGGTTCATTTGAACGGGGCTAGCCTTGATTTTCTTTTCTAGGTCAACCTAAGTCACATCGGGGTGGTTTCCTGTGGAACCCTCCCCTTGGTTAGGTTAGACAAGCTTAAGTGTACCTAGTTAATATGAGTAAGTGTTGTTCCCGGCCTGTTTCCCGGCCATCTTTTTAGTTATGATCCAAGTCGAGATTCCCAACCTCCCTAGTTTGTTTTGACTTCCTTTTCATCTCAACTGGATCAGCCTTTTACTTCCCCATGTCCGAGTTATTTTATCTCTTTCCCACTCCCTTAGCGAGAGTGCTTCTTGATTTTGTCCTCTGGTCAGAATACAGCGGCCTCTCTATTTTGAGGGTTGGACGGGCCCTACTAACATAAATTATGTTTAGTTTAAAAATTTGTTGAATTGTAGTTTGTTATAGGGTTCATCTCCCTCCCCTTTCATCTTTTCATGATTAGAATTTTATATATTTTATTATCATCAAATTTTTATGGTGTGGGCGCGTTTTTGTAGGTCCCCTCTGGTGAGGATGTGGTATTATGGTGTATGGAGGATTGAATGGTGACGGACGAATTCTTGTGGTGAATGTGTCAATTGTAATGTATGAATGGGTCACGAATCTGATTAGCTAGGTATAGGATAGTTAGTCAAGACCAGCCTTTACCCCTCCCTTTTTTCGGCCTTGTGCCACAATTTGTACATTTTTGTACGAATAAATAACGAGAAGTATAGAAAGAGAAGTTCAGAAAGAGAGAAAGAAAGAGATAAGGGTTTTAAACGAAAGCGCAAATGAATTATTATTATTTATTATTATTTTTGTTGATATATTTTATTTTTATCGGGACTCACTACAAATACTTAATATCTTTTTTCGTTATTGTATAGTTTTTCTTATTCACCATCTCTTGACGTTGTTCGGGATATGTCCGACCACTACCGTGTCTAAAATTCCGACTGGTTCTCTATTGCCAACAGTTTTTTTTTTAAGCTTATCATCCCAAGCAAGGCTGGAAGCCACTAGCACGCAAGGGGTTACAGAAGGTTTGGAGGAAGAGCAGATAGGAGTGGTAAAGGAGTGGATGTGGAGAAAGATAGTGGATCGATCAAGGCAATGGGGTTACAAAAGATTTAGAGCAGATAGGAATGAAAGGTGAAAGGATGTGGAGAAGGGAAGTGGATAGATCAAGGCAACTGGAGATGTCGATTGACGCTACACTTAAACCGTTGGAGACTTGTCTAAATATTGTCATGCATCAATATTTTAGTCATTTAGGGTTCTTATTCCATCTCCCTGATCCTCAGTTGCTTGCTCAGCTGCTATTGTCTATAGGAATCACTTCTTCCGTGTGTACCGAAGTGACATATCTGATTGAAATAGTCGTCTCTTTGTCTCTGTCCGTAATGAGTGCAAGCGTGTCCTCAATGAAGCAAAGCTATTATTTGCTAAAAGAATCAAACAACGTATTGATTCTTGCAAGTTTAGTTCTAAAGATTATTGGCGGCTCTGAAAGAGTGTACTGAACAACAGAAAATACCTCCTCTATTCAACCAATTTGAGGTCCTGACTTCCTCAGCTGATAAGGCTGAATACTTTGCTTGGAAATTTTCATTCAATTTAACGCTCGACTCATCTGGAGTACCCACTCCTGATTTTACCCCTAGAACTGAGGCTCTAAGATGAACATAACCCCATCGATAGTATTGGACATCGCCTCTAAATTAGACTGCCATAAGGCAAGTGGCGGGGATGTGATACCAGCGGTAGCCCTGAAGAAATGTGCTCCTGAACTGACTCCAGTCCTGTCTAAACTATATAACTATTGCCTCACTGACTCTTGCTTTCCAGCCTGTTGGAAGTCCCCATCTGTTGTCACAGTTTTCAAGAACTCTGGAGACCCTTCTGACCCATCTAACTACCATCATATCAGTCTTGGCAAAGTCTTCGAGGCTTTAATCAACTCCAAAGTGGCTAAACACTTTACATCCCATGATCAGCTATCTGACAAGCAAAATGGTTTCCGCTTTGCCCGGTCTACCGCTGACGTGCTCACGGCCATTACTGAATTTGTATACCAAGCACAATAACGGAGAAGTTCGATCTATGACTCTTGATATCTCTAAAGCGTTCGATGCCGAAACTCCGCGAGAACGCCTCCCTGCGCCTGCTTGGTCTCACACTTTCCACTGACCTGAGGTGGAACAACTATATTGAACCAGTAGCTTCATCTACCGCAAGGAAAGATGGCTCTCTGTGTCGCACCAGAATGTTTTTCTCTCCATCTTTCATCTACCATTCGCCCTTGCATTGAATATTGCTGCCATATATGGTCTGGTCCAGAGACGGATATGCAATGTGACAGGTCCTAATCTGGCATCTCGTCTACAGTCACTCTCTCACAGACGTGCTGGGGCTTCCCTCTGTCTTTTCTACAAGTATTTCCATGGCAATTTCACTGGTTCCCAAATTGCATGAATTTAAGCGTGCTACTAGGTTGGCATCTTGGTCCCACCCTTTCACTGTCGAAAAGGTTAAATGTAGCCATCTCTTCTACTCCATCAGTTTATTATCCCGCACTCCCCGTCAGTGTAACTCCCTCCCTCTTACTTGCTTCCTTGATAGCTATAACCTTCAAATATTCAAATGTAATGTCAATCGACATCTTCTGATGCCTTGATCCTGATCCCCGTCCTTTCCTCAAACACCATCTTTACCCCTGCTCTCACTTTCTGTAACCCCTTGTGTGCTAGTGGCACTCCTGCCTTACCTGGGGTGATATGCTTAAAAAAATATTTTATTAAAGTTGTTTTCTACCTCCTGGGCCGTGGGCCCAGTAAACGGTAGTCAAGATACATACGTAAAAGGAAGAAGATAGTTTAATATGGAACAAATATTTTTCTGTGTGATATTTCCAGATATTGAAAATTCCCACAAAAGTCAACTCTATGAAAAACTTTGATATTTAGAAGCAATTTCAAATCCTCTATATCGTTCTATTCGCTATATTCAATTTTATAGTTATCTTTCTAAAAGAAAAACTACTCGTATTTTTTTAATCAATTCACCCCAAGCAAAGCAATAATGCCACTAAGATGCAAGGGGCTACTGGGAGTGAAAGACAATGAAAAGGAACTGAAAACCCAATCCTAAACAGGTAAACCGCTATTCCTGTTCAAAAGACCGGTGAGGAGTGTGAACTTGACAATAGGCAAATCTATCTGCTTCTATTGTGTAGTATAAGTAAATGTTTAGTAAATAAAATTTCAGTGTTCAGATGGAGACATTAGACGTATAGAGTTGAAGTAGACTTTAGAAGGAACCGCAAACCGAATCAACAAGGGATAAACCTCTAATCCTGATCAAAAGACCGAGGAGGAGCGTGAACCAGGCCTTTTGCAGATTCAATTCTACCACGTTTTAGCATTTTTAGTATTCAATTAAAGTTTATTTGTTGTTTTTAAAAACATTCCCAAAACATCCTGTGGATCAATTTTGCTTTTATTCCTAAGTCACTAGTTCGTTTTACGTTTGTTTTTTTTTATTTCTTTAGATTTTTTTTATAAAAACTTTAAATCTAATCAAATATACTTGAATTTGCTGTTCAGTTGATTGCTGACTCTTTGTATGACTAATTTTATTATGCAAGTCGTTTTCCAAATAGAATTAGAGTGTATCAATTGATATAAGTTAAAGTTTTCAGGATCTATTTATTCCAGTCGAATTCATTACATTCACTTACGTGCTTAAAACATAGGGAAAGGTATGAATCCATTTTCTCACCCCCCAGCTATGGGTAAATAACAGGACAAATTGGATTCTATATAGCCTTTGTTGGCAACTGGTCTAGAAGAAAAAAACTCTGAATTCAAAACTGGCGAAGCAGATATTATGCAGCTAGGGAAAGGATCGTTCGCATTGATTCGATGATCCCGACTGCTGTCGATTGATGTACAATATATCATGTGAGTTTCACCTTATAATATCCATCTTTATTAAAAAATATTATTGTTAACGTGTCTTGAAGGCATCGAATTTTATTATGCAATATAAATTCGTATATATAAATAAATAATATATACCGTGTATAACAGCAAAATTGTTCAAATCATTTAGCAGCATAATTGTCCATCCCACAAAATGTTTAATATCTAAAAAAAACACTAAACTAATTGAGTTTCCTTTTTCCAGGTTTTCAGATAAGACGTTTAACCTTGTTGACACCATTTGTTGTAGGAACCACTGAAAAACCTGTTGAGTTATTCACCTAGAAAGAAAACGGGTTAAAGTCGTTTTGTGTCAGCCCTACTGTATGCCCAAATGAGCAATGGTGAGAGAAAAAAGATCATTCAGGCCTTTCTTCAGTAATGGTACCATCTTCCATCTTCAATGTCCATTCAAGAACCATCAAGAGAATGTTGAATTAGTTTAAAAAGAAGGAACAGTAGAGAGGAAAACTGGGTCAGGAGGTCACAAAAGGAAGAAAGATCATCATTTCAATTTAGAGCTAGAAAAGATCCAACTCAATCTATAAGACATTTGGCACATGAGAGAGGTGTTTGAGCTATGACAGTCCAAAGAGTAGTGAAAAAAGACTTGAAAATGAAATTGTATGTGAAACCTGTCAGGCATCTTGTTACTTCAGGACAGAAAATTCAAAAGGGTGAAGATCATCTTGAATAAGGAATAAGTTGGAAAATGATCCTGGAATAATATATATGAATTTTAATTCAATATTTCATGAGCTTTCGATGCTTAGCTATGATTAATTAATGAACATGTCATTTTTGTTTATGATCAATTTCATCACGATTCTTCTGTTAAGCTTGGAGTATAATTTTACATTCTTACTGCTCAAAGAAGAGTCCAATAGTTTTATAAAAACATCAGAGAATTCCAGTAAGATATTTTTAAACATTTCTATGGTGTGTGTGTGTGTGTGTGTATATATATATATATATATATATATATTTGACCATATAACTGAAGAAAATATTATTTTATGTTAATATGGCTTCCTAGAAGAAATAACAATTATCATAGCAGCAGCCTTAATGTCTTTCAACTATTGATTTTCTTAATTTCTACTGTTTCATTATTAACATTACTTGCAGCAGATTCCAGAGATCTTCTTTGCTTGAATATTGTTTTCCATTCTTGCATACATCTCTTTTATTGATGGCTCATAAAATCTTTATTTGATTAATATCTTGAGTGGCTGGGAACCATGCCATTAATTTGGTGTTTTTAAAACTTTTTTTTAGCATGGTTGGCAGTAGTCCTCTTTGCAAAATGTTATGGAGGATTGTCTTGCATAAGCTTACTTTAGCATAAAGCTTCTTGTTTGTGACTTGTATCAATCTAAGAACATCTTGTAAGAACTTATAATAATTCTGTACATTTATCTCAACATCATCAATAACGAAGGGACCTATCATTTTACTGTCCTTTAACTCAAATTATTCCACTTTGCCTCTGTTGTCTAAGTTGGGTTAGTTGTCTATTTCCATGGACAAAACTTTAGTCCAGTCATCAGAACTATCTAGAGTCATTACTAAGAATTACTGTTGAAAAATAATTTGCAGCAAAGTTTAACATATGTACCTGCACAAAAAACAAAAACAAAAAAATCAGTGTGTTAAAAGAACATTTTTTTCTCTTGACACTCCAGAAATTGCCAAGTATAGAGTAAGCACTTGACAATTTTGGATTTATGCATTCTCTTTTTTCTTGAGACTTTACAACAAAAGAATTAAACATTATTTATTTTATTAGATTATTTATTTACAAGAATACATTTATCTTCTCAAGTTTATAAAAATATATGGACCAACTACAATACAATATTTATCATCTTCCATAACTTTTTTAGTCATAAATTTAGAAAACTGTTTGTGAAGAAGGGAAAATGAAAACATAAATAAACACATAACTATGAGTAACTGCAATTATAAATTTTGAATGAATGCATTTTCCAGGAATTTCTTTCATTTGTTCTCATCACAGAAATTCACTACAATAAGTTGGGAGCAACTGGATTTATACTTTTTTTCTCAGAAATTTGCAACAAAAATGTTAAACATTTCTCTTTGTGGAAGTTGGGTTGCTTTCATGGTTTTCACCAATGTTCAGTATTATATATTTTTCTGTTACATTCACAGCGCCAACTTCAAATATGTTCTTGTTGGACAATTCACTTTTCTTGCTTGTTACCCTTTTATTAATCAAAACTTTCTTTAACCAATATGAAAATGAACTGTTTATACCTCCAAGAAATTTTCTAAAAATTTACATTTTTAGCTTTCTAATTTAAAAAATGTTTACTATCCTTACACTTTAATTTTAAAAAAGTTGAAAGAGCTGAAGAAACAGTTCAACTCTCATTGCTAAGCACTTCTTTTAAAAGTCTTTTATTCTAATTTTGAGAATTTTATCAAGAAAAAGATTTACTGTATACAAAAACAAAAATCAAAATTTTTTTCTTTTGTTTGTATAGCATTTTCTTAAGAGTCATGTGTTACATTATCTTCATTTCAGTGAGTGATGAGTAAAAGTAATTGAAATAAACTAAACATTAAAGTTTTGAGCACTTAATTTGGGTTACAGTTATCAGTAGGATTATCTGTTTAACTAATTATTTAAAAGAATTATATTACAAACATGAAAACATGCACATTCTTCTAGAACATTAATAGATAATATCTATTTTTCATTCTCTTTCTTTTCATATATTTTATCCCCATTAAAAATTTGTGGTGAATAGGAAGTTTTTTGGATGTCAGTATCACCAAAATGAATATATGTAGTTGGCTTTAGACATATTGGTGGTCACCAAAATGATGTGGGTGAAGAGGTTGTTTTCCTTATACACACTGGGGTTACCAAAATGATGGGGGTCACAGCAGCAGAAATTAGCCTCATGTTCACAGAGATAAAAACATATTTGACAGGAAATAAAACATACAGAAATAACAGGAAAGCATGGTAAATTGTATGCTAATTTCATACAATTTATTTTTTTGTATCCTGGTGTGTGTATTTTTGTTTGTAAATGTTTCATGGTACATATAATGAAAAGAAGTTACTTCATATTATTACACACTGTGTCACAGAGAGAGAAGTTGCACATGTGTTGCCTGTCCAACAGCTTTTGGCGAGATGTCCATATTTTCTGCAGGAAGTTTTTGTTGCAGTATTTTCATTATTTTTATTTTTTATTAATTTATTTTATACAAAGTTTAAATGTTACTGTCTTATTTTATTTAGAATTTTATTTATTATTTTTTTTTCATCTTAATTTTAGTTGCTTTTTTTTGTTGCAGCTTTCATTGAAGCTGAGAATGTTCTTTATTTCACTGTATTGTTCTATTTGAAAGTCTTCACCTTTATGTTGAAATTCTTTTCCAGATTAACATATTCATAAACTATATGTAAATGTGCTCATGTAATAAGTTTTGCATTGTGTGAAGTGTTTTTGTTATTTTATTCTTCTGAAGAAAATAAAACTAGCCCTAAACCAACAACCATGTGGCCATATTGGTCAACAGAAACATCTACTATTCTCTCAAGCAAACCAACTTGGCCAGGATCTTCAGGTATTGAACTTTCTGAGATGCCAGCTCACAGATATTTAGCATCGCTCTAATTGCTTGATGTCTCTGCTCAGTTTTTTAAGCTTCATAACAATAGCACTATTCTTATTTTTCAGCAATGAAAAACTGCATCCTTCTGTAATTTATCTTTTGCAATTGTTTCCTTGCAGCTTTGTAATCACTGTTGGTAGCAATTACCCATTTGCAATAAGGACTAATAAGTACTAATAATACAGCTACAAGAATCAAATTATAAAGGCTAAATTAACATGCATCACAAATGGATTTATTGTTTTGGAAAAATAATTGGAAAGTTAAATGTTTTGCTCTGTAAATCATACACCGATCATAACTGTACTATGATTCACCAATAATTTAGCTTATGTGTAAACTGGTCATTAGTGATCTTTGCTTGGTGTTCGAGTTCCTCTGCATATATAAGGAGGTAGTCTTGGATGTGTAAAATAACACTTTAGGAACACGTGAATGCAAAAGTCCAGAGAATTTATTTCTTACATAAAATTTGAAGAGTATACAAAAAACAAAAATATTTTTAAAAATATCCTTTCTGCAAAAGTTTGTCCAGCTTAAACATTCACAGTAAATATCAAGTTGAAAAATGTTCTTAGTTTTTAGATTGAAGCTTCTAAGATATTTTTCAAATATAATGAAACAAACCATTAAAAATGAATATCCTGTTTATTAATATTATAGGTGAATCAGATTTGTTTTCCGAGACATCTTAAACTTGAATAATTTATTCAATCAAATTACATTAAGGAAATTAGGCTCACATATGATGTATGGCAGCTTGTTTTATAAAGGCTTTCAGCATAACTGCATATTAATGCTTCTAGCAATTACTCATATTTATAATGTAAACAATAACATTCAAAATAATTTTCCCTATTTTAACTAATTCATGTAACCGTTTCATTTAGATATTAAAACATCTTCACAAATAATACATTTAATAGATAAAACTATAGTTTGAAAACAACTTTTTTTATTTAGAACAGCAATAGCATAGCAAATAATTTAATGGATAACACCAAATTATAATCATCTCAAATATATTGGAACCACATAAAATAATTTGAGGGAAAGGATCAACTTATTAAGACTGGCTCAACTGCTCACAAAAGTTTAAAGCTTGCTGAGCTGATTCTTTTTTGTTTTTAATAACTTAATGTTTTAGAAAAAAAAATGTTCCATTACTATTAGATCCTATTTTATTTCTCAAAGTGTAAATTTAACTTAAATTTTGTGAAGAGGTAAATAATTTAAACAAAACCGATATGAATGTATATATATTTAGAAGAAAAGAAACTTGAGAGTTGACTAAATCTTTAAAATGCATAAATAATGCTTAATTTGTTAAGTAATAAAGAAAACGTCTTTATTCAATTTAACCTTTTGACATAAACTTAATCAAAAATGCTGATACAGTTTTTGATATAATCGATCAATTTTCTTTCAATCTGAAACAATCAGATGCGTGCTCCACAGGACGATCAGTTTAATGTGCCACAGCTAAACTAATAATGCAAATTCCAATAAATAAAGAGAAAAACAGAATTAGACTGGAAATAGAACAAGAAGAGTGCAGCTTTGTCAAGGTCACCGGAACAAGAAATACAATATAAATGATTTATATCAGAAAGAGCTACAGAAATACAGAAAGATGTGCACTTATGTTTTATAGATTGCATAAATCATTTGGCGAGGTAAAGCATAAAGATCTATTTAAAATGTTAGGAAAACTAGATCTATTTGAAACTTACACTGAAGCAAACTGCCTGTATATGGTTAAAAAATGAATTAAGTAACTATACAAAAATAGAAAGGGGTGTGTGATAAGGATGTGTCTTCTCCCCAGATTTATTCAACCTCTACAGCAATGATATCCTAAGGGAACTAGAGACCCTACCAGAATTTATTATTAGTGGGCATAATCTCAACAATATAAGATATGCAGATGCCGCTGTTGATGGCCAACTTGGAAATAAAACTACAGGACTTCCTAGACAGTGATAAAAAGCAAAAAAAAAAAAAGGACTAACCATCAATTGCAAGAAAACAAAAGAAAAAGCCAAAGATGCAAGTTATAAATTGGAGATAAAAAGCACCAGGCATGTGAAAAAGTTCAAATATCTGAGAAGTATTTTAACAGGGGATAGAACTGATGACACTGCAGCCCGATCATGCATTGGACAAGTTAAAGAAGTATTCCAAAAACTAAGCAGTACTGAGAAACAGAAAAATTCCATTAGAAACAAAGAAAAGAAAGGTGGATTTCTATGTGATATCCATCCTCTTATATGGCAGTGAATATTGGACAATCTCTCCACAGATGAGAAAAAAACTAGAGGAAATATGGTTCTATAGAAGGATACTGAAAATTCCATAGATGGAGAAAGTAAGCAACAAGGAAGTCTTAAAATGGCAACAAAAAGAACACTTCTACTCAGAATCAGGGAAAAGGCGCTGAAATTCCTTTGACAAATAATCCTGATGCTGTATACTGAGGGCAAAAGAGAGTAAGGCAGGGAGCCACTTATGTGACAAGCTTGTATGAATGGATGGTGGAACAGGGGGAAGGAACCTTAACAAAATGCAGAAAACTCCTAAGAACTATACAAGATAGGCAATCATGACTCTCCACAACTTCGTATGTTCTCAAAAAGGACACAACAAAAAAAAAATGTTTATTTGTCTGATGCAAGTTTGAGTTCAAGTAAAAAGTTTGTATTTCAAAGGTTAATTTTTCAAACCAAGCAGCAGGCCTTTCTCACTTGGAAGATTGGTGTCATTTCTACCAACATGTGGCTTTACACAAAATTAAGTTTCATAAACATGATGACCTCTGCACTTAGAGGAATAAGGAGGAGTACAAATGTCTACAACTAGGATCAAAGGAACTCAGATACATTTACTCACATGAAACACAGGGTTGTTGTTTCTGTGCATGCATACAATGATCATAGAATTCTCCAACTTAGTTACCTGTAGATTCTGGATTCTTGCACTTTCACAATTGGCTTTGAAGTACAAATTTTCTCTCCTTGTATAAAAAACAACCTACAAAGCAAACTGAATTTAAATAACAAGAGACAGAGATATTAATTTAAGACAGATTCTTTATATATTTGTAACAGGGCAGTGGCGCTGGTTGAGTCATACTAGTGTATGGAAAGTGGTTAGTGACTTGAGGTATTGAGAGATTTGATAAGGAGTAGAGATATTAGGAGAAAAATATGGGAGACTGGTTAATCAGATTGGAGTCTGATGAAAAAAAGTTTGGTTTAAAAATATTAATTTAAACACATAAAATACTTATAAAAAGGGCTAAGTAAAATTTAGTAAGCTCCAGCATAACTAATACTTCCAGCCCAATTCTAGAATCCCAAAGAAGTTGGCATGTGAAGAATGGATTTGCTCTAAGTTCACAGGATTTTAGGCTACTCTAGGTTTTATTTTAGAAACCTATTTATTGTATTTGCATTGATTCCAAATGTACATTTTGGAAACTCAAAAACCCAAGTCAAAACTGAAAAGTACTTAAAGTACAGCAATCTGGGTTATTTAACAGGACATTCTTTGTTTGAGAAGCTAATTAATCTTGCCTATTTCCTGGACATAAGTCTACATAAACAGAGTACATATACACGGGAATCAATTAGTAGGAGTTTGGAGTCAGACAGTTGCAGAGAAGTCAGAGAGTAGAGTAAGAAAAGTTGAATGCACCACAAGAACTGGCCCATTCAAAAAAAAATCCATTACAAAAGTAGACACCACTAGCCTTACTTAACAGACAGATGTTTCTCAGTGCCAGAAAGATAGAAAATGAATGATTGGGACAAAACAGCCCCATAGCTGTTGTACAATTTCACCTCTAATTAATTTATTGATAATTTTTCTAGTACAGTTTCTTCTGTTGGCACATTTATGTCCTTTTTCAGCAGGATTGCCTGGTATTGAGGAAACAGCGATCAAAATCTCACTCAGATCAACAAAGCCACGACTCGTGATTTTCTCATGGAAAAAAAGAGATTAATTTCATTAGATGACACAAATCCTGGTGAAAGAAATGAACCAGTGAAATTGATTACACTAAACACAGACTACCTTCAACCAAGTGTAACACCCTGATATTATATTTGAAATCTAAGCAGGAGTGTTGTATTTTGTGACCAGCACAAGTACAGGTTATGTTAGGCGGTTATGCCCAAGGTTTTGGTTATATATATTCATTGGTTTTCTCTTCCTTTGAATTTTATGATTTTGATTTCTTCTTGTAAAATAATCCAAGCTTATTCATTACATATTCAATTTCCAAGTAATTTCTATCCATCAGAAAAAGACGTGTTCCATAACAAAAATAGAAAAAGGAATGATACTTTATCCACAATTACTTAAAGCCTGGAAGAATTATCTCTAATGTTCACCATTTCCATATCTTGATTAACAAAATATTTTATCAAATATGAAATGGATGTGTTTGTTTATGCTGAATATAAAATTGTTTACTTCCTTCTATATATTCACTTGAAAAACCAAAAAAGTTTTTATACTTGCAGATAATTGTTGTTATTTATCTAAAAACAATTTCATATTAAGCTCGGCAAATAATCTTGGATAATTTTCATCTTGGTTGAAAGAGACAAATGCTTACTCTACCCAGAATATTTGCCCATTTTGATTTGCACTATGGTTCAATCATTTTTGACTCCTGTGAGGATAGAATTTCATTTGTGACTTATGACTTTTATGCTGACATCAAATATCATGTTCTTAAAAGAAGGTATTTATAAATTAGAAACATTTTGAATCTGTAAAGTTTTTGAATATTTATGATATATCATTTATTCTGGAAAATATCCAAGTTTAAAATGTTTCTGTGTTACAAATGTCAACCAAAGATTTTCACTATGAATGAATGTCCACTTATTTTTGTCTTGGCTAGGTACTGCTGTGTTCAAGCATTCAATGATGCCCACTTTGTCACTGATGGTGCTTATCCTGATGGTAATGACATAACTGCAATGGGAATTGGCTTTTGCAATGATGAAACATCCAGAAAGAAAGAAGTGTCCTTATTTTTTGGCCTTTCTTGAAGAATTAATTTTTTTTTTTTTTTATTCACAATACATTAGATGAAATTTTTTTTAAATTTGCTTTATTTGCTAATTTTTTAGTAGTTTTTTTATCTTAAAATTTCACTCAATTTTTTATTTGCACCTCATGCTTATATGTGAAGGAACATTAATCAACTGTAAAGACAAATAAAATGAAATTAGATGTGTCCTCTAATGCAAAATATTGTAAAACAATGATTCTATCTGAACAATTCAAAACTGATAGAAAACTATATTAGGACAATCATTACTATTATACATAACAGGTAAAGTGAAAATGAATTGGTAGAATAGAAGTAGATAAGTGCTTAAAAGAATAATAATAGTTAAATGCAAGTAATAAAGAAAAAAAAGCATTCCTATTTTATGCAAAATTTCTGTGTGTGTGTGTATATATATATAGATAGAGAGAAGATATTTACGATTCCAACGTAATAAATTATAACCATGGAATATTAGTGTTTAAGACTTTATTATATATGTGTGTGTATGTAGGTACCTCCAAAGATTCACTAAAAAAATAAACATACATGAAAAAGTGCATCAAACTTAATAAAAACAAAGTTTTATCATCAAAATCTTTGTTATTAAGAGGAAAGGCCATTATTATTAAATCATATTTTTTATCCTATTTAGAACATTCAAAATTTTGGTTAAAAATTGTTTTTCTTGCATCAGTGGGTGACCATAAATAAGTATAGGAAATTTTAGCATGCTTTTGATAGCGGAAAACACAATGATTTGGAAATTCTTTCAGATTTTAATGACTTTCATGACTTATTCACAAATGAATTAAATTATTTAAAATTTTTTTAAGAAAACCCTAGTAAAAAAAACTTTAAAAAACCCTAGTAAAAAAAATTTTTTCTGTTAGCCCCTACTATTTAAAATTAATTTTTATGGCTTATATTAATTATAAGAACTCCTTGGAGAATTTAAATCAGCAATTTTTATTTTGTAAAAAATGCAATAAAATTAAGAAATTTAATTAGAAATGCTTTTAATTGTTTTATGAATAAAATATAGTATGGAAACTATTGTCTTAAGAAAAAAATATTTTTTTCAATAGTGAATTTTTACAAGAATTGTTTTCATTTTTTTTTTTTTTTAATTTTAAATCTTTTAAAATTCTGTATTAATTTGCACAGGTTAGATGATATTAAGTAAAAACTATATTTACTAATCATAAATGTGAAAGCTTACTAGGAGTTGCTGAATTGTAGTATTTTAAAAGGAATTTTGAATTTTTTGTGGGTGTATAAACATGCCGATTTTTGTAAATATGGACATCCATACATAACATTATCACAAAATAAGAGCAGTAACTATAGCAAATTTAAAAGTCAAAGCACCTAAAATTCAATAAAACATTAGATTGTGGAGAATATTTTCCTAAATTTTTAAGATTACTGGGTAATTGAAAATTGCATAAAAAACAAAAGGTGCTCATTTTATATTCAAGTAAATTTTATAGATATGTCTCCTGTAGAAAAAATTAAAAGTTAAATTTCTGGTTGTCAATAAAACTACAAGTACCTACCTCAATGTTAAAAAATGTATTTTTGCAATATTTTTTAACTAAAAGTAATATTTGTTTAAAATCAGATTAATTAAATTTTAAATCAGCTAATATTCCTTAAATAAATATTTTATTTTTTTTAAGATTTTATAATGTGCTGACAGATGACTAAAAAAAATAAAAATTTTCCAATATCCAGGTATATTTTCTTCTGAGGTACCTATATATATATATATATATATATATATATATATATATATATATGAGAGAGATAGTTTAAATCTAAAAAAATTAATAATGGATATTTTTAAAATAAGAGTTAGCTAGTTTGTCATACATGCCAACTTGTGAGTGTAATGAGTAAGTAAATTAAATAGCATTAAAAAATTTTTTTTTCAAGCAAAAACTATTTTCTGTTTTCAAAATTGAACCAAAAATCCAATAAGAAACATGAAAAAAAACTTCTCCAATTAAGCTACACCTTATTAACATGGATACTCTTATCTATCAGAATAATGTATATATTGTTGCTGAACAGCAAGGACACTATTTATGTTTAATAAACAAAAGAAAAATATAGCAATATCAACTTGTATTACAATATGTAAGCAAAAAATTAGTCTCTAAAAAGCCTACATGAATTGTTTTTAATGAAAATTGATTGAATGAGACTTGATGGAAAATTTACCTCAACTCCACTGTTGAAAATGGCTGTTTTCTCTTACAAATATTAATAAAATAATATTAAGAGTTATTCTTTAATGCTACTGAAATGCAAAGATGGTAAATTTTTATCTAAATTGAATTATGTAATTCTACTCAACTGGTTCAATTTGTTATGATTTATATGATTTCTGCATTTAAAAATAAAAGCTTGATTCATTTATTCATTTTTTTTTGCTGTTTCGGAGTCATTTGCCATCAAAAAGCACAGTGTACATGTCTGTCCATCCATTTTTCGATCTTGGTGAATCATAAGCCACCTAAAATAACAGGTAGTAACTACTGTGGTTACACACAATTAAAAATTCAATAAATGACTTAAAGTTACCAAACAGAGTGAAAGACTTAAAAAGCATCTTTTTATTAAAGGTTTAACTTTAATTTCGCCTTTAATCGCAACTGATATTGTCTAATTAAACTGTAATTAAAACTTAAGCAGGGCACAGTACATTGCTTACATGTTTTTCTTTCTTTCTTTTTCTAACACACTGTGACGTATTCTAAATATTACATAGTTCTGCTTACCTAAAGTCTTTTATGAGTGACTTTACGTGAAGGGATCATAAAGAATGGTGATTTTAAAAGAAAATAAAAATTGTGCACAAAATGAATGTAAACAAACTACGGAGATCAGCTGCGTATACAAAGAAAGATTATGTCAAATTAAGGTGTCAAAGATAAAATAATTTTATTTCTAAATTCTTATAACTTTACACTGAAGGTAAGAGGCCAAAAATCTCTCTGCAGGAGCTAGATTAAGGTCTGCCCAAAGGAGAGTGACTTCTATGCTAGTTTTTAATAAAACAGTAGATATAACTCCCAAGAATACTGAATACTTTAAACTTTATAAAAATATACACTATGTTGATACAGCTAGAGGCTAAACTAGTGAAGACTAAACTACTAGAGAAATATTCGTGAATACTTCTAGCTAATTATAGTTTACAACATACTATTCACTACTAATTTTTTGGCTTTGGATATCAACATGGACAGACTACTAAAGCATAAAATTCTGGATCTAGATAATAAGATAGATCTTCAGGACAAAGAAAATCTAGAATCACTGGTATCAAACGTTTTTAAACTTCCTCAAGCATAAACCACTCCCCAGTAGAAAAAGAAGCTAACATGATCATAACACAATCAGAGAATGGAGTCATTACCTGAAAGCTAAATATTTTATTATAAAAGCCCTATCCAGCATTTTCAATAAGCACAAAGTTCATCGCTGGCAAACTGAACTTTCCACTTACAAATATGGTATCAGATATATACTGGGCATCAAAAATGCATGCCCAGATGTGTTAAAGTGGCTACATTGCACTTGTCATAAATAGCAACCTTAAATAATAATCTATGTCATCCTGGAGTATCAAAAATGATGCACAGGTTGAGAAACTTGCCCGAATATAATCGTTTCACTTTTGCATGTAGGGACATGCTCACTACATCTGTATTGACTTGCTTAAGTAAATTATTTTGCATATTTGGTATGCCAAGTGATATACTCTGATAGTGGAACTAGTTTTATATCAGATTTTTTTTTCCAAGAGAAAGGAATAGCTACTAGTAGATCTACTGTGTACAACCTACAGAGAAACTGAATGGAAATCTGTGGAGAATAATCAACTTATCCTTAAAATTGAGAGGTTTACCTGTGCATCAATGAGAAACCATTTTATCTGATGCTCTCAACTCGAGTTGTTATGGTGTGCAGCCATGAATTGCACGCCTCATGAACTGGACGCTTTCTTCTCCAAGAAAATCTATCCCCAGAAGATCTGTTCCTTTGTGGTTGACAATTCCTGGGAAAGTGCTCATGAGAAACTACATTCAGAAAAACAAGTCTGAACCTACTGTATGGGAAGTTGAGCCGATTCAAGTGAATCCCAATTACGCTCTTGTTAATAGAAAACAAAGTACTGTTTCTCTGTCAACTCACTCCTGCTGGGAGGGAACGACAATCTACAAACTTGAAGCAGCTACAATAGTCTCAAATATCCCCATACCGGATTTGGATGGAAACAACATACCAAAATTAGAAGATACTATACCACAACCAGTGTCAAGTGAGTGATTCAACTGAAGGGACTGAATCAGGAACCTGCAAAAATGCCCCCCACCCACCAAACCGTGTAAGGCGCTCTAAGCATATCACCAAAGAACCTAAACAACTCTGTATTGGACACTTAAAAAAAAAAAAAGTTTAAAAGAATGTTGTATTCATATACAGATCTCCACCATATAAATAGCAGTTGATACACCTGGAAGCTAAACTAGTCTTGATCTTGAAGATTGAACTACTAGAGAAATAGTAGTTAATACTTCTAGCTAATTATAGTTTACAATACACTATATACTGATTGTTAGATGAAAATGAGCTTTTAGTACAAGGTCTGCCCAGAAAGTAAGCATCCAATCATTTAATATTAATGAAGAAGCAGTCTACCTCAAGCAATGGTACCATAGTCTTTGTCTTGAGGTCTCACCTAGTTATCTCGGCTTCACTTCTCCTTTTAAAAAGGGTTTGAAAAATCCACTTTCCGGATCCCCATTGGGGGGGGGGGGTAACTGCCTCTACTACTGAATCACATTGCTTCCAGCATTTTTGCTGAGAAAATGGGATCCATATATGAGAATAGATCAATTAAGTGCATTATTAGCACAATTTTGATTAATGTGGTCTTTGGAGAAGTAAGTGATTATATTGAAAAATGAATTGTGTAAAATAAATGATATTACTATATTTAAGCTAAGAACATACTGACTTACCTATATATTACAGCAACTAGGATAGTGTATAATAAATTGCCATTTAATTTCTGTTATATAACACATGGAAACAAAGACTCATATCAATTTAAAATTTCTACAGAAATGTAAAATAACTAAATAGAAAACACGTGATGTCCTAAAATACTTTGTGGCAGATTATATTACTGTGCATTTAAGCATTATCATTTGATTATCCTATTATAATTCTGTCTGTTCCTTCCTTCATTAATTTGCACGACCGATACGCCCTGCCAATACCTCATAAATAATGGACTAATCCATTTTGATTGTGCAGAAAGCAGGGAAAGTTGTCAATTTCAATTTTTTTTTTTTTATTATTTGTACCCACTTCTTAAAATAATGACTAGCATTCATATTTATGATTGATATTGCAATATTTTGTTAAAGTAGTTAAGCTCAAATATTTAACAAGGCAATAGAGGAATTTCTACGGATATTTTATTGTTGTAGAACTCACCATGATTCATTCATTAATTAATTAGGATTTATCAGAATATTAAAACAGGAAAACCTTGAAATTTTCAGATTAAAACTAATATTCAATAATTTTGTTAGGGACTATTCTCCCTCAGGCATGCATAATATAACTTGAATGTAATCTAAGGCTATATTTGTGAAACATTAATGAGGATTAAACTCACAAACAATTTATGCTGACCATCACTAATGTAAATTGAATCTATTTCATGCTGAATATAATTCATATAATATTTTTGCAAAGAAAATTGATAAACCATTTGCTCTAAAAAATGGCTGGGAAAAGAACATTGTTAAGTCATAGGTTTGTTCTGGTGAATAGGAATTTTTATAATAATCAGATTTTTCAAAAATTCTTTAATATCAAGAGATATACGTAAATAATACAAAAGAATACAGAAAAGTTCTTGGCCTGTCCCAAGACTCTTAAAAATCTTTATTTTTATCAAATGTTTGATCATTTGGTCAGATTTTTGGAAGTGGGTCAGAGAACTTTTCAGGATATCCTCATATTTAGGTTTAGGAATGAAAACAAAACAGAATTATTAAATATCTAATTATAATTTAATGGAGTGCAAGATATATCTTAATATTTCATTAAGGAATATAATTTTCAATCTACAAGTTAGGCACCAGACGCTATATTACAACCATAAACTAAAGTCACCTTCAATTTCAGCCTCAAGTTGGAAAGCTATATTGACTTAAAGCTTTTGTAGAAATTAAATAAAAAAAATATAGAGAGGTTATGTCAATCTTGCCAAAGTTTGCATAGGATCTACATTTGAGTAAAAAAAATTTTAAATGCTTTCTTTTGGTCATTTCAGTGTTTAAAAAAAAACAAAAACAATATGCAGCATGGTGAATTCATTGTTGATTATCAGTCAGAAACTGATGATCTGCTGTTTTTGAAGGTTAATTCTGGTAACATTAAAATAACTCCATACTACCTTTTCAAATAAAGTGAAAAACTGAGAAAAAAATATTATCAACCCCAATAATATAAACTGTAATTATAGTTACATCAAACCAACCATGATTTTAAATATATCTAAGATACTTAAATATTTACAGAAGTAAAATATATATAAATAGAAAGAATTTTTCACTAGATTTATTTTGAAAAAAAACAAAAAAAAACAAACAACCTTTATATATATCCCTATTCAAAACAAAAATACTTAGCTACATAATTCAAAGTAAAAATGTCACATCAATATCTAACTTCTGATTATTTAAAAACTATTAATACATATAAGCAAACAATTTTAAATAAAGTTATCATACAATAACATCTTTGAAGGAAGAACAAATCTAAATAAGTTTACACAAGAAATTAATGTTTAAAAAAATAAAATTTCTGAAAAATTCAATTTTACAGTCAAGTCACATAAATGAATGAAATCTCCACAATATTCATATTAAGAACAAGTAAACATTACATGTGGGGGATATTAGGTATCTGCAGAAAACTGGAAAAAAAACATTTTAAATAATTTAAAGATCTTCAGTTTTTAGTTTTATTTGAAATATAGCCTAAAATTAAGCTGTATGAGAAGAAAAATAAATTTCCATGTGTAAATACAGTTTTTAGGCATTTTTAAACCATTGGTATATTTGTTACTCATCAACTCATAGAACTACTATTGTAGATGAAAAATATAAACAACAAATTTCAAAATCTATTAAAAATTCAACATCTGTTCAAAATTGTTTCATAGTCAATTAATACATTTAAGCATTAAATAGCTGGATCTTAAAAACAATGAAAATAATGTTTATTTACATACAGTAGCTTTTGATATCATATGTCAACAACAGTAATTCTCTAATTCTTAAAAAGCATGCAAAATTTTTTAAAATAAATGAAAGAAATATAGAACACTAGCAGTGCAATAATCAAGAAATTGGTATTTATGTTTAAAAATAAATTATCTTTAACTGTGTATAACCAATAGTTTAATATTTTTTTTTATTCTATACACTTTTATGAAACTTAGTAGAATGAGTAATTTTATTTTTCATACCTTAGCAGTATAAAAAAAAAAGAAATTAATTAAATACTAGTGAAATGGCACTTTTGAGTTTAATACATTGATTTTTTTTTCTTACTTGTTTCAGGTCATAAAATATGCATAAAATATTGCATCCAATGAGTTTTTTCTTTCTAAGCATTCTGAATTTAAAGTTATTGAATTATATTTCATATGGAAGTGTATTTAGTCAAAGGAGGTAATTCAGAGTTATTTCTCTTTAGGAAGTTCATTCTGTACAAAAAAATAATCTAAGAGTTGCAAAAATTAAGATTCTTATAAAAAAAAGGTTCACCCTCAAAAATAGCACTAAACTTTACATTTGTTGATTCTTCAAAGATGTCCTTACTTAATAAAAAAAACTTTTGTTATCAACAGCAATTTTTAAAAAAGAAATATTTTGGAGATTTTTTTCTGTCCAATCTGATAGAAAATAATCTTTTATTAAATTATGCAAACACAAACTCTCTCTCTCTCAAAAAAATTATTGTTTTAAGTTTTATTGAATTATTTTTGGAAATGTCCAGGACATATTTTCAATATGTTCACACTTGCTATTTTCAGGGATTTTTCTTTATATAGCTGTAAAAGAATTTTGAACATCTCCAGAATTAGAAAAATACACAAGAGATACTGAAAGGTTAGGCCAAGTGAAACGGACCCAATAAAAAATATTTTCATAAAATTTTCTAATTACATTAATGATTAAGTATTGAAAATTTTGTATAAATCAGATTTTTTTGCAAATTTTAAAAATAAGTGATTAACAAATTCTTTTGTTTTCATTTTGGAAAAAAATGCATCCATTTTTATAGTACCTAATATGTTTGTGTGTGTAAAAATTCATATATAAAATATATCTTTAAAGACAATATAAATCAAAGTGAAAAACTTTGTCAACATTTTTCTTGAACTTTTTCTTTTCAAGTGTGAAAATTTTATTTGGCAGCCTGTGTTTATACAGAAATAATGTGGAAAAAATATTGTTCAATTTTTGATCTAGAGAACACTTAAAAATATTCTAAAATCTTATGGCAAAGTAAACTATGGAGGAAGCTAAGTGATATCATTTTTTGGCCTATCAATGAGTTAATGTTGTTCTTGTTATTGATTTCTTTTTAATATATATATATGTAATTATTATTTCGTTTTATTTGTTTAACTTTATTTTTTTTAAAAAGGTCATAAGCAAAGTTTTAATTTTTTTTAAATAAAATAAAATATAAAAAAAAAAAAATCAATAACATTACCTTATTTGTTTAATAGGCCTCTATAGTTTACCGTTACTTTATACAGTAAGACATAATATTTTAGAGTAGGGATCTCCGCAAAAGATGCAATACCTAAGGTTTAAAATTAATTTTTAAAAATGAAAAAAGTTTCTTGGAGCTTTTATTTTAGTTTTAATTTCAAGTTTAGTTTTAAATTCATATGTATAAATAAATGCTAATGTCAGTGTGTCACACTTTTTCAACTTTACTTCTAGAGGTGGTAGCCCAATATATCATACCATTTTGGAATCAAGCTGACTTCGTGAGCAAATTAAAAACATTCCAGGCTAGATCCAGACACACATTCCTGAAATTTTGGATTCCCAAGTTTTTATTACTGCGATTGTTTTTCATGATTTTTTACGTGATGTTTTGCTACAAAGTTTTTTGTACTATAACAATTTTTATAACTTGGAAATAAATTTAGGAATAATTGAAATTAATTGCAAAATCCAGCAAAGTCACACATGAAATAAAAATAACTGTTTGTACAGAAAGTAAAGCCCTATGTATATCAAATTGTCTTTAAATTAAGTGTCGGAAGAAGAATTATTGTTGAACTTTTAAAAGGTAAGCTTAAATATTAATGCAATACTTAAATGCAGTGATCAATTTTGAGTTATTCTGTAGTTTATTGTTGCCTATCACATACAGTAGCAATATGCCTTGCAAAAAGAAATCTCTGCTAACAGAGGGTCAGATTGCAATCAAAAGCTATGCTGCAGGAAGGAAAAGATTCCTGTGCAAATGAAAACCCAGATCAAATGGCAGCCAGGAGAGCTTCCAATGCTGAGAATATACAAAGACTTAGAGACTCCTGAACAAGCCAAAGGCCCAATCAAGAACCCTCTGCAAGAGATAGCTTAAATGCCACCTGATAGGGTGATATTTAAGCTAGTGCATTATAAAAAGAGAAATGTATACTTTTTTTAAGAACATTTTTGGAGGTACTTAGTTTAGAGCATTCTCTAATTCAAAACTTAATATTTTTTTCTCAACGTTACTTCTCTGCATTAATACAAGGTACCAAATAAAATTTACATATTTGTCTTGATAAAGTTCAGAAAATGAAACATGTTGGCATAAAAAATTTTCCTTGTCTTTAATTTATACACACACACACACTTTGCCCTCCAAAGTTAATTCATGATATATTTACTTATAACACAACCACCTAGTTTCATTAAACAACACAAGTACAATGAAAATTCTTTGAAAATCTAGAAGAATAAAAAAAATAATTTGTAACTTAGGAGCCATACATAAGAAAAAACCCTGATTCAAACAAGATTTTCTCTTAAGTGAATTCTGTAACTGAACAAAAAATATAAGCAGACTGTAAAGTTCATGTATTATAAAAAGAGAAAATAATTCACAGTACAAATATAATTAGTTTTATTAAGTTTGAATAATTTGTTCCGTTTGCTTGAAGCAACACCAATCACAACCATCAAATGGTCTATGTCCAATAATAAAGTTGTAGTTTTGTGAAGACAAGTCAACAGATTCATTACACACCGGTTAGATCACGGAATTGAAGTGGGGGGGAGGAATGGAGAGAAAAAAATAAATAAATAAAAAAAATAAAAACTTTTTTTCTTATACCTTTCTCCATGGATTTACAAAAAAATTGATAAAGAAATATTCGATTTGGATACAAATTAAAGACGGATTATTATTTTGCAATTTCTCACATGTTTGAAAAATGTTGTTTGATTCAACTCTCAGGGGTTTTAACTACACTTGGATATAAATTGATGGAGGCAGAATGAGCAAAAGTCATAAGATAAAACAGTAAAAATTTAACAAGAAATGCAAATGCCAATGATAAAATCTGACAAACAATAGAAAAAAATAGATGAAAAATGTCAAAAAAAAAAAAAAAAATAATAATTTGTTGAGATGTTACTTGACATTCATCTCTTGTATTTTTAATTTCACATTTTCACTAACATGTTATTCTTATAAATAATCAGTAAAATTAGAAAACATAGATTTTGTCTTACCTATTTAAGTAGAACTTGTTAACCATAACATCCAGCAAGTATATCAAAGCTTCAAAACTAGGTTAATAAGGTCATTTTATATATCCAAATATAATCACACATACTAAAAAGCATTAAGAGATAAAAAGAAACATCAAGTGCCCAGTTGTTTTAGGTACATATCTTAGCTAGAACTATTTTTTTTAATTTGACATTAATAAAACATATTTTTAATAAAATAGCATATTAACAGAGTGTGCACTGAGACACCATCAACTGTCCAAATTTAGCTAATTCTAAGAGATCTTTTCTCATGATCAACTTAGCAAACATACTAGCAACCATACCACATTCCATATCTTTAATTACAACTATATTTAATCTTATTATCTCAAGATTAGAACATACCAAGTAAAATGAATTTAAAATTATAAAAGATGAATGTACAGTATAAACATTGATTAATGTTAAATACAACACTAACTTGCTTCAAACTGAACTTTCAGAGGCTGCTAAGTAAATATCATATTTATATTAAACTGGTAGATACAGGATCTAAAGCTATTTCTGAATATAATATTTCCAGATAAAACATCAAAATGTTAATAATATCTGACTGCCAACTTTTCAAAAGCAAATACCTTTGTATATTGCAAGAAATCACATTTACTTGAAAGTAATTTCAGGCAATGTAGTTCTCATGAGGAAAAGGATTCTTTTTGCATTCATTTTTATATAAAAATATTAGTGATTGAAGCATGATGCTATTTAATCAGTTACTTAACAGTGCTAAATGGGTAAGTATGTTCTAAAAGTTGACAAGTTAGACAAGAGATGACAAAGTTGGTAATAACTTATTTGCATAGAAACAACTGAAAAGCTATTGCCATAATATAGACTTGCTAACTTGTAATCACAGAATAACATCTTATTTTCTGTCAGAATTTTAAAATATACCAAAAAAATAAAAAATAAAGCAATATCTAAAATGAACATGGTTCTCATAAAATCTTTAGAGATTAAAACAGGTAAACCAAAACTAAGGATTTATTACTGCTATGTAAAAAGCACATGTTCAGCCATAGAGCAAATCTAGTTGCTGAATATATCTCTCACACTATACTGCAATAAGTCTCAAATCTATAAAAAGCTATGGACAATGTAACCAAATCTTTCATGTGTCCTTTCAAAATCAGAATAAAAACAAAGCATATATTTCACAATTTTTACAGGAAATGGTATATATTGTACCCAGATTTAACAGAAGAAATACTAATTCATAAAGTCAAATCACTCTAGACTTTAATAAATTATTTCTGGTTGAAGAGTTATGACAAATTTTGTTTTTACGACATGAATTCTCAGCTACTAGAGATTAAATTTTTCTTCGAATTTAAATTAAAAAGAAAACATAGTAATGAATAGATACAATGTCTAAAACAAGATGAAGTGATTTAATATTAGGATCATTTTATTCAGACTTTAAACCTTGTCTGAATAAAATTCACTTTATCAGATATCATTTAACATTCTATTTTACAGCCTTATCATTTGGATCCATGCTGCAACATTATTTCATAAATAAAACCTCACACAATCTATATGAATTTAATGGCAATATCTGTCATTAAACATTTCATTCTACATCTCTAAAACCCAATTAATCTCCAGCAAGTCTGTTGTTTGAAAGCAATGGAATACAACCTGTTTAATTGTAAATACACCTGAAAAACTGTTGCAGTAATAGTAGGATTTGAATACACAGCCAAACAGCCCAGTTTAACCATAAACACAGATAATGCTTTTGATCAATTTAGTCATAATAACTTCAACTTTTTAATAACTTAATTCATATGGTTGCTTAGCAACCCTTTTCATCTTTCATTTTAAGTGAGATTTAAACAACTTCCAAATCAAAATTAATATTTCTCCATCCTCAGCTTGATGCAAGCGAATACAATGAAAATCCATCTCCTGATGATGCTACCACATTTGCAGAATAAGGAGAAGACTGCAGTGTCTCTGATGGACCTCCATCTCCTTTTGAAGGAGAACCAAGAGATTTAGTATTAGACTTGCTATTAGAGTTCTTCTCACTAGTAGAGTTTTTACCATTATCATTATTATTGCTGTTGTTAGCAGTAGTTGAATTATTATCCTCATCACCACCATTATTATTATTACTACTACTATTATTATTATTAGTAGTAGTAGTAGTTTGGATGTCCATGGTTGTAGATGACTTTCCAGAAGTTTCATGCATCACAAAAGAACTGATGTGGTCAGCATCTTCTTTGCTATTAGACTTGCTGCCTTTTGGGTTAATGCGGAACGGTGAACAAAACTCTTGAGATTGCTGATACGGTTCTGTTTTCACATTCCCCTGGTTACTGGGAAAAAGTTGAGCAGTTTGACTGGTGGACGGAAGACAGTACTCCTGGCTATCAGGAAATACTACAGGCATATCACTGTTCATTCTGGATATTGCAGAGCCACTTAAAGACATGTTATGATAATTGGAAAGTTCCCCAGACTGTAAATAGTGACTTGGGTCCAGCCTGTCCCCCAGGCTATGTTCATCTCCCAAATTGAGCACCACAGTCTGTTTACTTGGCCGACCACGTTTCCTCTTACCAACATATTCATGGTTTCCCCCATCTATGACAGGAGCCACGGGCATTGGCAACTGTTGGTGAAGTTTGTACTCAGCAAGGCTACTAGCAAATTCACGGCAATACCTTTGAACTTTTTCTACTCTAAGCAGATTACCAACACGTTCAATATCTTTGTAGTTGTATTCTGTTAAATTCAATACACCATCATAGAGGAATGCCACAAAGGTAGCTAGAGCTTCATCATTGATGCCTGAAGGAAGATTTACTTCCAACTCAGCTCCATCTCGAATATTCTTCTCTAACAAATGAGGACTCACAGCAAATAGTATCAAGCGATGCAACTAGAAAAAAATAAAAACAATGTAAATATTCTTAAAACATAGTTTATGCAAGTAATATAAAGAGGTTTGTTATTTTTGTTCCAAATTTCTTAATAATCATCTAAGAAAAACAACAGCAAAATTAAATACTAGTCAAAAATAAAGAAAATTGCTTGAATCATTCTTTCATAAAATTTTTAAAAATATCAAAATTTTAAAAATCCAAGTTAAATTTGAACACCAGGCTTAATAATGCAGAGAATAAAATCATTTTCAATTCACTCCAAAGTTTTGAATATAGGATTGTTTCAGGAAAAAAGAAATGATCCAATTTACATTACCTGATGGTTAAATCATAAACAAGTACAAATAAAAGAAAATCTCATTTAAAAAACAAAATCATTTTTAGTTCTTAATATTTGAAGAAAAATATACCATCGGTATGAGCAAGAAGATAAAATTAAAGAAATCAGAAAAAAAAAAAAAAAAAAAAAAAGCTTTTTTCACTAAAAGCTTCATTTTTGATTATCAATTATATCAGCTTTTGTCAAAATTGAATGTATTACAAAAATATGCTTCATTTTCTACAAAATGCTATTAAAGATGAGTTATAGACATCAACACAGATCTAGTGTGTGTCAGGAAATATTAACTTACAACCATCATTACCTTCATAAATGTTAATCTGACAGTATGACACACAGTTTCTAAGTTTGATGACAAAAACAAACTTGTTTGGAGATGGTTATTAAATAATCAACAATATATTCAAATATTAATTTTATCTCATATTAGTAACACAAGCAAACTTTTTTGTTGCTTGAACTGCTGTTAAGCAAAAACCATTATATAACAGTTTGTTTTATAGTATACAAGTAAAGTCCATTCTGTATGAATTTACAAATTTAAGTTGTATAAGACAGTTAACAGAATTAGATAACATTTTTTTCTTTTCAATTAAGACTACATATTAATATAAAAATTATCAAGTAATTAACAAAACATCAAAAGTGTTGTAATTCTTTAAAAGAAAAGAAAAATTACTGCCTACCATGATCTTTGTTTCGCCACTACAAATGACAGCATCACAGAGTTTGTTTGTCCTCCACAGCCAGGAAAGTGACTTAAGTATCCCATCTGCATGCTCAGATTCAACATAAGCTTTCTTAAATGGTGTGGGGGATTTCACAGATGTAAATGAAAAACTATATAAATAAAAAAGTGATTTACATATACAATATGTTGTTATAATAGAAACTTGATTTGATGATAAACAATATTATCATTATTGGAGTGAAAACAATCATGAAATGCTAGAAAGTTTCTTTAGTGAATTGAAATTTGAAATTATTGTCAAACAAAATTTAACAACCAAAGGAAAAGAAGAGACTTAGAATGAAAAAGGTTACAACAAAGATTGTTTATTTTATCCCATGGAAGTATCTCTGAAATATACGGTACTGGTATGTAAACCATGAATTATTCTGTGATATACAGAGAGTTTAATAACTGTCCTATTTGGAATTATACAGTAAAATCCAAATGAATCTACATTTAAGCATGTCAAATTGAACAAATTAGATGACCAGAAAGTTTCTTGTCAAAATCTTCCAAGTGAATATTTCTATATAATGTATGCTACAATACCTGGAGATTATGTTTGTAGAAAAATTGACTCAGGAAGCAGCTTAATCAAATGTTTAATTAAAGTATATAAAGAAACTTATTTAGCAGAAGATATAGAAAGTATGGGAATTCAAATTTTAAATGTGTATACATTTCCCAACAGCAAAAACCACCAAATAAGTTTGTCACATGTGTTTAACCAAGAGTGTACATCTTGTCCTTGCTTGAAAATGAAAGTATTTTAATCATTTAAAACTTATTTTTAAATACTTTGTTCTGTTTTAATTTGATCTTAAGTCAACATGGCACATCCAGAAAAAATGTGAACATTTCATACCTGTCTTTTTAAAAATTAAATTTATTTCTGCTATATACTCATGTTGGTAAAAATTTAGTAATTCTTTCAATCAGTGCCCTATAATCCTAAGTAGTAAAGTAAGTATGTCTTACACTCTACAAAAATGATACTTTCCAAATTAAAATGCCCTTAATTGACATAATTATTTAGCATTGTTTTTTGCTGGGAAATCTAAGTAAGTTTATCTCAACATCTGTCTATATTTCTGAGATGAGGTATTATGTACACTATTTACATTATTTGGACTATTGTCTTCATGGTGCCATATTTATTACATTTCGGTCATTGGGCCTTCTTCTTTGGAATGTCAAACTGAACCCTTTATTTCGCTCACTGTAGACTGTTCTAGTTCCACATGCCATGTTTAATCAGATATCAGTTATCTCCTGTTAATTCCCCTCTCCAAGTTCTCCACTGCCTTAACCAGGTATTGAACTCACACTCTTTGGGTCCTGTCACTGGATCTAACCAACACCTTTATCCACTGTGCCATGTGTCCTTGAGGACATCTATGTATGAATTTCTGGGTATTATCTCAGCATACATTTTTTACCAGTGCTCATATTGCAATTTTTTGCTGTTATCATTTCATATTTTTACCAGAGCTCATATTGCAATTTTTGTTGTTATTATCGCTTTTCTCTGGCACTCCTTATTACTGGTTCCCATATTGTATTCATTTCTATGCTTGGTCAGCTCAGGAGATTTTTGTGGCCTAGCATATGTGCTGATTCCTTAAGTTTACGAATGTTCCAGCTGCGGAAAGAAATATAAAGGGGAGACAGGCTGCCCCCTTAAGGTAAGGCTTCAGGAACACCAGAAAGCTGTAACATGAGGGGAAGTGGAAAAATCAGGCATGGCTGACCACATATGGAGAGAAAAGGGAGATCACCACCCTCTGTGGGATCAGGTTGAAATCACAGACAAAGAACACCATTGGAAAATTTGATTCCTTTATTCGTAAAGGAATCCGCACATATGCTAGGCTTTTTAATGTAGGCAGGATATGTAACAAAAATTAAAAAATTAAAATATATAAAAAAAGTTTTAAAAATGAATAATTACAAAAAAAAAAAAAAAAAAAAAGTCACATTTTATTTTTTATTTTAAAGAATTACTTCCTTTAAAATAAATATGATAGGATTGTATGTAAAAAATCTGTCATCCCAAAGTAATGCCCTCTTGTCACTGATACTTGCAAAATAGGTGATTGCTGCTTCTGGCCCTCAAATAAGCCACATTTCTTTTGCAATAATATATCATTCAACCTTTACTATGTGTTATTCCTGAAGAATTAATTTTGCCAGAAGTTTGGAGTCTTAAGCACACAATAGAATATCACCCAGCCCAGTTTTTGGTGCGCTATATTCTAGTGGTATGTATAAGCTACTCCTCCTACACCCTCAGCAGGTAACAAGCCAGTA
This sequence comes from Acanthosepion esculentum, assembly GCA_964036315.1. Classification (NCBI taxonomy): domain Eukaryota; kingdom Metazoa; phylum Mollusca; class Cephalopoda; order Sepiida; family Sepiidae; genus Acanthosepion; species Acanthosepion esculentum. Next base: position 42,607,944 of record OZ038507.1, on the reverse strand, counting down.
TCTGCCATTATCATTTCCCTTTCCCAATGTAAATGTTTTATTTCCGATTTAAAAATTCCTGGGTTTACTCAAATTCTCAAAGAAAGCAAAGTTTGAATTGTCCATCAATTGCAAATGAATTTTAAAAAGTTAATAGGAGGGCCCAGTTTGCTATGCAAATTCATTAATTTCCCCCTGACCCCATGGAAGGCAAAAAGAAAAATATGATGTACTGCCAAAGACTAACTAAAAAAAAAAAACAAAAAAAACTTTGAAAAACACATTTTAAATAATTTAAATGTCTTCTTTGAAGCTAAACTGTAATAAATGAAAAATAAATTTCCATATGTAAATAAAATTTTTAAGCATTTTTAAAACATTGGCATGTTCAATTCGAACTCATTGAACTGCCATTATAGACAAAAAAATATAAACAACAAATTTAAAAATCCAATATTTGTCCTGGAGATGTTCCAAAGTCAATCAGTAAATTCAAGGATTAATCAACTGGATTTTGTAAACATAATGCTTACTTTTTGCTTAAAATGCAATGAAAATAACATTTATTTATGCATGATAGCTTGTGATGTCAAATATCAACAACAGTAGTTTTAACCTGTAACCTCAAACAATTTAAAAAAAAAAAAAAAAAAAAAAAAAAAAAAAAAAAAATGGAACACCAGCAATTGGTATTTATGTTTAAAAATAGATTATCTTTAACCTTATATAATCAATAATAAGAATAGATTGGTTCAGTTACTACCACTTGTTTCTGGTTTAAGTTTAAGTTTCTGGTTCCTTCTCTCAAAGTTTTCTCATTGTCTTTTATTTCCAGTATCCTCATCTCTCAGCAGCAATTTTGTCTTATGTTACTCACTTTGAAGGAGAAATGTATGAAATAGTCAATGATAATGTCATTTTAGAGCAATTCTAAGTAGTCTATAAAATGCATTAAAGACAATGTCTTCTTCATAAATAAATAAATAATAGACAGTTTATTAACATTAATTACTGAATTTATAGTTTATATGAACATAAGAGGATATATTGCAATCTTATAATCAAAGAGTTCTGTGTAGGAAATTTGTTATTTGTCAAACTTACTCTAAAACTCTGGAGATTTGAGGTTTCAGCTCAAACATTTTACCAGTTTCTTTCATCTACCTATGTTTGTTTTTTTGTTTGTTTTAACTCTTTAACTGTTTTATTCATCAGCCATTGAGCTAGCTACAAGAATTCAGAATAAAGAAATACCCCAGGAAATATGTGAAGATGAAATCATGGCATCTCAAGATGACTACTACCACAATTATTACAGTATCATTATTAATGTTGCATGAAACAGTAAGCAAAAAAAGAAAATGAAGTCATAGACTACTAAATATGAGAAGTATAACCTTGGTATCTTAACTGGTTCAAGCATTGTTCATGAAAGACAAGCTCACAAAATTATAGAACATCTAACACAAAGCTATTTATAATTCCAAATTCTCACTGGTTGGATGCATTGTATTGAATTTTTTTTTTTTTTTTAAACAATTTCCAGTATCTTTAATAAAGAGACTAAAGAATTAGATGACAACAGAAAATTGCTAGTAATATACAAAATATTATCCATATTAAAGTATAGTGGTTGATGTAAAGGAAATCTTGATACTATAACTGGAATTTGAGATGATTCAATAAGCATCTCTTTAATCTTTAGCATACAATAGCATGAGCAACTATTTGCATAAACTGCCAATTGATCAGAAGATCAGAGAAAATTCTAAGCAGCAAACTTTCCATTTTAAAATTTATTTCTACATCAAATATGCAAACAGTCCACATTGTAATATTTCCAGTTATGACTTATGGTTAAGTATGTAAAATGAGAGATAAAGCACAATTCAGGCATAATCTTAACAGTTAGATTCCAAAAGTCTGTACATTAAAAAAAAAAAAAATTTTCTCTAAATTTTTATGAAATAATTATATCCAAAATTAACTTTTTAAATCACTCTTGCTAATTGTAAAATAAGTTCTTGAATATATGTATTTTGGAAGGTCATCCACAGATTTTCTCAAAAACAATCTCACAAAACTGGTTGAAGATTATGAGCAAAAATGAAAGACTATGAGAAGAAAAAAATCAAAGTACCTTGGTAATTCTTCAGACACTATTGTTCGGGAAGGTGCAATGGAAGTGGTTGTAGCAGCTGCAGAACAACCTTCAAGTGATTCAATTAATGAAGAAATGCCTGAACTTGTTGTCCATGATTCTAAACCTTCCTGCAATTAAAAAAATTTCAATTGAAATTGCAGTCATCATCATTGACAAAAATAAAAATATTTAAAGTTACTGAGCTATTAAATTATGCAATACACATGCATATCTCAAACTTATTTAATTGGTTCAAGCATTGTTCATGAAAGACAAGCTCACAAAATTATAGAACATAAGTTAGAGTCTCACACAAAGCTATTTCTAATTCCAAATTCTCACTGGTTGGATGCATTGTATTGAAAAGTTGTATAAAAATAGGGAAAATAGACAGAGGGGAAAAATGGCAAAACATATTTTAACATGATATGATTTTAAAAAAATAAAATAAAATAATTTTTTCTTTTTAAACAATTTCCAATAATAAATTTGATAAATTTAACAAATTACTATTTCTTTAACTTAATTAAATTGACACTAAATTTTCTGTGATATCTTCTGATTAAATAATAATATTTTTCCAACTTTACTACTTATTTTTAAAAGAAATAAAGGAATAATTCCATGCAAAGAACTTTCTAATAAATTAAGAATAACTGGTGGAGTTAAAATGTTACCTTGTTTTTATAACAATCTGAATTTTCATTTAAAAATCCTTGTTTCTCTTTGTATCACCGGAACTAGTAAAATAGCATACAATTTTTAGCACGTTTTTTTTTGTATGGCACACATTAATTTGGAAAATCTTGCAAAAATAAAAATAATTGTCGGATGTTAATGAAACTTTCAGAAACTATTCACAGATGATCAAAATTATTACAAATAGGTTTTCTTTTATTAAAAGAATTATTTATTTATTTAAAGAAATATTTTTTTTTTATATATACACCCCACCCGCATAACTAATTTTATGAAAACTCTAGAAATTCAATCAAGTCCACTTTAGTAATTACAATAGTTAAAAACACAAGGCTTTGAGGAATGCAAATCATGTTTTTTTTTGTTTTTAATTAGATCCCCCTACCTGAAAATCAGCTCTGAATTGTAACATACAAAACTCAATAAAACAAAGATATTATTTAATTTCAAATGCTTTTATTTGCTTTTAGTTGTTTTTATGAATATGGACAATATTTTCTGAAAGCAAAAAAATTTTGATGAAAAGTGAATTTTTAATACAATTATTTGTTATTTTTTAATTATAATAGACTTTTTACATTTAAGTTAAAATATTATAAAATTAGTTAAAAGCCGCATCAGGTTTTGTAAGTGTCCTGATGAGATAGATCTTTTTTTAGCACGTTGCAAATTGTATCGTTTTGACTAATCAAAAGACCCACAATAATTAAGAAATGTAATTTTGTGTTTATAATCGGGCTGTAATTATAAAGTATGGAAGACCAACCAGAATACAATTAAGTTGCGTTATTTGAGTTAAGCATTGTTCTGCTGTTAAGGCCTTTACCTTTGCGAAACACGTGTGGAGAAGTTTATTTGATTTTTCAATTTCAACTGACTTTTACTTTTATAATCCTTAAGATATCTCGTAAACCTAAATCTTCAAACAAATGTAGATTCTAACAATATTACTATTTCAGGCTATTTAAGATTAAAAATTAAAAAATTCTCCTGAACAGGTGTCAAAAAATACTTTTTAAAACTATTAAATTTTTAAAAGTCCTTAATGATTTAATGAGTGAATTTAATTGTAAATTAAAATGGCACTATAAAATAAGTTGTTTCAATTACTTTTATTTCTTTTTATCGTAAATATTGCATTGAAAATAATGACTATTTAATAAGGAATCATCCCACTGAATAATCACAAAGCATTCAAACAGTGCATATTGGATCACAAGTTTGATGCTTTAAAGAGATAAAAAATAAATATAACAGATGAATTTTATATATTGGAACAAACAGATAATTGATAAAAACAAGCAAGGGAATAGTTTCAAAATTATTAGTGTACTCGGATTCTATTATCATAAAAATAGTTACTGCAAAAAAAAAAAAAAAAAAAAAAGTAGCCCCAAACCTGATAAAAACAAAGTTTATGGGGAAAGTATTTTTAGATTATTATATTAAATTTTTAATCCTTTCTAGCACGTTTGAAATTTTGGTAAAAAATCTTGTTTTTCTTGCATCAGTAGGTGAGCCAGAGGTTATTAGTATAGGGATTTTTAGTATTTTTGGAGTCAAAAAGCTTTGGAAATTCTTGCAAAAATCAAATAATTGTCAGAGTTTAATCAAATTTTCAGGATTTCTTCACAAATGAAGGAAATTTTAATTTTTTTTTTTGGCATCCATTACCCCCACTTAATTTTATGAAATTAAGAAATTAAAAAATTCCACTATTTATATTAGTTAAAATCAGAACTCCTTGGAGAATTTACATCATCAATTCATTTTTGTCAAACAGAAACTCCATCTACTGAAAATCTGCTCTGAATCATACAAGAAAAAATGCAATAAAACTATGACATTATTTAATTAACAAAACTTTTGTTTTTATAAATAAGATATATTAAGGACACTTTTTTCTTAAGAAAAAATTTTTTTTAGTAAATAATGAATTTTTACAAGAATAGTTTTCATTTATTTTTAATTTTAATTAGAATAATTTGTTTTAAATCTTAAAATTCTATATTAATTTCATCCTTTTAAATATTATTATTAAGTAAAAACTATATTTACTAATCATAAATGGAAAGGTAGAAATCATCAAACACCAATATTTTTAAAAGAATTTTGAATTTTTTTTGTATACATATCAACGTACAGATTTTTGTAGATACAGACATCCATACATAGTATTATCTAGAAAACACGAGCAATAACTATAGCAAATTTAAAGCCAAAAAGTATCTAAAATTCAATAAAACATCAGATTAGGAGAATATTTTCTTAAATTTTTAAGATTACTTAGTACTTAAAAATTATATATAAAAGGTGATCACATTATTTTCAATTAATTTTTATGGCAAAAGCGCTCATAGAACAGTAGATAAACATCAATCTCTCAAACATGTCAACAGCTTAAACAGCTACCATTGTGTTAAAAAAAAAAAAAAAAATACATTTTTGCGATAAAGTAAACATGTTTCAAATCAGATTAATTATAGTTTAAATCAGCTCAAATAAAGTTTCAGAAAAGTATATTTCCACTGCGATGAAAAACTAAAAACGAGCAATAACCAGTTATTTAACAAAAAACAAAAAAACTCCTTTCCAGTCAATTAGTTAGCATATTTCCAATAAACAAAATACTTTGCTGTATTTCTTGAAGCTTTTATTTTAGTTTTAATTTCAAGCTAATAGAGTCAAATTTAATCTTTCTATTAGCCTGAAATTAAAACTAAAATAAAAGACTTTTCACTTTAAAAAATTCATTTTAAACCATAGGTACCATGCTTTCTGTGGTGGTATTTACATAAAAACTGTTATAGCACTTATAGCAACAATCCAATTAAAAATTTAAAAAATGTGTTATTTTTAAAAAAAAACAAGTGCAATGCATTTACACGGGAACTAATCAGGAAAAATTCAACAAACACATTATCAACAAAAGTTTGTTACCAATTACTCGCCCAAAACATATAGATAAGGGGAGGTAATTCAACCTGACTAATAATTTTTTTTTTCTACCTAGCGTCGTTTTAACATGTCATTTTTTCTTTTTTAAAGTCCTATTAGGTACAGGTCTCTTTACTGCTATCATATTTAAAGTGCTTATGATTTCTTTGAATTTACCCTTTCTGGGTCTTCATCTTGAGTGTCTTTTTTTTTTTTTTTTTTTTTTTTTACTTGCTGTATCTGTTCAATTTCTTTCACCATCTTTATTCTTATTGGATCACCAATTTTTAATGGTTGTGTTTCTAAGGTACTGCCCACATAATTTCATATTAGTTTACATACTACTGTAATTTTCTTGTACTGGATGTCTCAGTAGTGTATCTAGATCTGTTAACTGCTTTCCTGACACCTGTTCCATGTTGGAGTTTATCAATCAACCACATTATTAATCGCTGACAGTTTTTGTATCTGTGCATATCTTTTTCTCAGTTTCAGTTAAAGTCACTGAGCATACACAGTGACTTTTAATTTACTGTTTTCTTCATATAATGCAGCACAGTTCAAAATTGCTTGCATCAGCACTTGCCACTATTCTTTTTGAGTGTTAGAATGTTAAAAAGGTGCTTCAGTTAAAAGCTACTTTTTACTTTTTCAAAGGCATTTTGCTGTAGGTAGTTCCAAACTGAAGCTCTCCCTCTCTCTATTATATATATATATATATATATATATTACAGCATCTTTTTTCAATAATTCCAATATTGGCTGGATTGTAATAGCAATATCGGGTATGGATCTATCTAAATATTGTATCATGTCCCAGATATATTTTAATTCAGTCAGTGAAGCCTCTAATTTGCTAATGGATTTTACTCTGTTGTATTCCTTTATACAATATATCCAATATTTTTCTAGAATTACGATTTTCCACCTTTAATTTTATTCCTCTTATTTTAAATGCTTCTTTTAGTTTTATATGTTTGAGCATATTCTTCTCATGTATTAATTTATAATCAGTGATAACTTGTATCCCTCCAATATTTTCAAATAATTCAGACATTTTTCTGTGTAATTTTTCTGACACAACTGAGATGCCAAAAGGAAATTGCTCAAAAAGGCATTATGAATGTTGTCAAGAAGCAACTGTTTTCATACAGACAACTGATGAAGCCCTTTGGCTGTATCTAACTTGGAAAAAAGGATGAATCCCGTCAATTTTGTAAACATGTCTTCTAATATAATAACATGTAATGCTTCTCCTTAATCACTGCATTTAATGTAAAAAAAAAAAAAAAAAAAAAAGGGAGAAACATTACCTTAAGTCCTTGTTCAGTTTTGGAGCATACTAGTCAGTCAGTTTTCTTACTTTCTGTATGATGTTTTCTTTTTCTAAACATTTTAACTCTACTTTAATCTCAGGAAGAAGGGGAAAAGAAATTGGTCTTGTCAGTGTAATCTTTATTGGGTCAAATATCATTTCCTTTTCTACATGCTTTAATTTGCCTACAATTGTTACCAGACCCCTCTTATAAGTTGTGCTATGTGTTAAATTTTTTGAGAGTCTATATGTTCATAGCTATTATTAATGGTATTCAGTTGTTGTGGTAAAACTGGCTTCATAAATATTTCACTAGGACTTTGAAAATACCTATTGCTGATAACAATTTTATTTCAAGGTTCATATGTGTCTGAAGATAAAACAATCTACCTCCATATAGGTTTTAAAGACAATAGCATTTCACAGGTAAAGTAACATTTAGATCAATTTGCTCCAAGTTAGTGATGTTACATCCCAAAAATTCTGCCCCTTCATTGCAAGCAACTTTGTTCAGCAAAAAATTGTGAAATGATTTATTATTTTACATTTCCTACATAATTTCCTTTTCACAATACATGACCCTGTATTGTGCATTCTATTGCACCTTAAACATGGGGACATATTTCTGCTTCTTTGCTGATAACATCTTTCCTTTTGAGTTGATAATTTTTTTTTCTTTCAAAGCATCAACATTCATAGCCTCTGTCCATTTGCTCAAACATTCTAGCCACTTTCTAGTGCTTTCTCGAGTAAAACCCGACATTAATTGAAGCTTTTCCAAGAGTTTTTGCTAACTAGTCCAACTATGAATCTGTCCCAAATTTCTTTGTATTCTTTGATGAAATCTCACCCGATTATAGATTATATTTCATTTGGGTATAAAATACAAATTAAATTGTTATAATTACAATTTTTTCTTCTTTTTAAATGAGAAAAAGCTATATATGTTATCTGATTCACATCACATAATGCCATATTTAACTGCCTCTCACTGGAATTTTCATTTAGTCACAACACTCTTCAGTGTCATGACAAAAAACAAAAAATGTTTTGATGTTGACCTTTTTCTAGCATCTGTGAAATCAAAATTTTCAGGTGGCTCAATAAAAAAACTTTAAAATATATTTTCAGTCTCCCATGTCGACAAGGGGAGGTAACTCAACCTGACTAATTTCGAAATATTAAAACAGCAGATGCAATATAAAAATGTGATTGCATTGTTTTGTGTGAATTATTGTGTTGTCACCCAACTAACAGCGTTCGAAGTTAGGTGTCACACTGAAAACGTGTGTAAAAATTATTCCCAGAATCTTCATTTTTCTCTTACTTCTTCAATGCACTGAAATTAATGTGTCCATTACCCCAAATGTAAGTAGTTAACTTAAAAAAAATAAAACTTTCTTGAAGCTTTTATTTTAGTTTTAATTCCAAGCTAATATTGAATTTAATATTTCCAATAAGCAAAATACTTTGGTGTATTTCAAACCAAATTTAAATGGATTGAATTTTTTTTTATGATTATCAGTAAAATTGATAAAATCGTCAATATTGACAAATCTGCCAACACAATTCTAAATCTTTCAAAAAAGATTTTTTTTTTAAAACATTTCAGAAAAATTAGCTGAACGGAAATAAATATTACTTTTAGTTTTAATCTAGAATATTGAAGAAAAGCATTTTTTTTAACGCGTGTTTTTATGATGTGTTGACATGTATCGACAGTCAGATGTTTAGTTAATTTAAGAGGGAGGTAATAGTAATAAAATTACATGATGAATACAGTGTAAACACCTTTTTATACATATGTAATTTTTCTAAGTACCCAGTAATACTAAAAAATTTAAAATATTTTAGGCATTCTAATATTTTATTGAATAAAGACACTTGTTGAGGAAATATTACCACTCTTATTTTCTGGTAATGTCTTGTATGGATATCTTTATTCCATGTAAAATTTAAAGGAAATGAAAAAAAAAAAAAAAAAAAAAATGAAAACAATTCTTGTACAAATTCATTATTCATCAAAAAAATATTTTCAGAAATCAATGTTTTATACACACTGTGTGTATAAAACATTGATTTCTGAAAATATTTCATAAATAGAAAAACTTGGTGCCATTTTGAATTTCTTTAAGAAATTCAAAATGGCACCAAGTTTTTCTATTTATGATTAGTAAATAGAAGTTTTATTTAATAACAATATCACTTGAACACTACAAATTAATATAAAATTTTGAAGGATTTAAATAAAACCTTGAATTATTCTAATTAAAAATTGAAAACAATTCTTGTAAAAATTCATTATTCATTGAATAAGTTTTTTCATGAGACAATAGCATCCATAATACATTTGACACTATTACACTTTCGCACCCTGTGTTGGTTAGGGTGTTACAAACATTGATTTTGTTTCTTGAGAGTAATATTTTAATTTAAACATTATAATTAACAATAACAAACAGAACTGTTTTCAGACTGCTGAAAGCAACGGGGGGGGGGGGTAATATTGCCATATATTTTATTCATAAAACCAATTAAAAGATTTTCTAATTAAATAATGACTTAGTTTTATTGTATTTCTATTTTCTGATTTTCTATAACTGGAAGCCCTGTTTCACCAAAAAAAAAAAAAATTCTGGTAAAAATTCATTATTTTTCAAAAATGTTTTTTTCTTAATACGATAAATGCCTATTCAGAAAAGCAGTTCTTTTCCAATTAAAATAGCTTTATTCCATTTTTTTTATTTTACGATTCTGAGCAGATTTGACAAAAAAAAGATTTCATGATTTAAATTCTAGAATATGTCCTTCTATAACCAATATAAATAGGGGTAACAAGAACATGTAAAAGAAAAAAAAGTTTTTGTTTTTTTTAACAAAGATTTCCTAAATGTTTCAAAAATAATTTCATTAATTTCTGAACAAGTCCTGAAATTTCATTAAAATTCAACAATTATCTAATTTTTGCAAGAATTTCAAAAGCAATGTGTTTTTCTTTTTCACCACAAAAAAGATGCTCAAATTTCTCTTTCAAATTTATGGTCCCACGTTGACACCAGAAAAATAAAATTTAACCAAAATTTCCAAATGTAAAAAAAAAAAAAGGATAAAAGAAAAAATACATCAACAATTCTTTGAGCTTTCCTCTTCTTAATAGAACAAAAAAGTTTTTCACGATAAAATGTTGTTTTTATGTTGTGTGAATTTTTCATCATGTATTTTTTTCTTTTTAACAAATCTTTGATGAACGATACTGACATTTCTTGGAAGCCTAGTAGTACCTGAAGAAGATAATCGGTGATTACAGCTTGAAACTCAAGTCTGACAGAATTATTATTATTCTTACATTCCGGACAAACTTCAAACGAAATACTTAATCAAAACCACAAAAATTACTTTATCAACTCCGCTGTCATTTTCGGTTGAAATTAAATTCGTTTTAAATTTTTTTTACAAATAAAAAAATAAAAGAAACGGGGATAAATGGTTTTATGCTCAACCTGTGTTTCATTTCAATTTTCAACTTACTTTACGAACTCCAGATTTGGCTATATTATCACTGTCTTCATTCTGGTATCGAAGTCGCATCGCCACTTGGGCACCAACTTGACCAAAAGCTGACAACGTGTTGGCCAATTCTTGTTGTTTATGCTTTTTACCATCAGCATGGCGAGCGACATCTTTGATTCCTTGGTGCTGGATGGAAACGTCTTTCCGGCATATTGTACAATAAAAGTAATACTTTGAGAGTTGCGATACTGTTACAAAGCTGAACATGTACTCCCACGAAGTCTTATAAGACGATTTATACTTGGCGGCACCTTCAAATCTACGATTCCGTTTCTTGTTGCCAGAGGCAGCATGAGAATTGCCCGAGCGCCGAAAAGGACTGACAAGAATAGCATTCTGCAACAACGTTTTCTTATTCTTCATTTTGGGATGATAGAACCGTTAGAGTTCTTTCTATCAGGCCAAGTGTATAAAAATTGAGCTTGTCCAGTTACATGAAGTGACGAATAATACTTTGTTGTCTTTTTAGCTTTTGGTTTTACCGCGGAACAGCTGTCAAGATACAGGAACGAATTTGCGAGCACCAGCAGCAGCCATATTCAACTACGACTACATAAAATAGTGAAATTAAGTCCCGAAACGAAATAGGCTTTCTGATGAGCTCATTTTTTCCACCTTTCATAATCTACAATACATTTTTATTTCCAACAAAAATATGAAACAAAAATCCATTAAAGTTTTAAACAATTAAAATCGATAACTTTAAAGTATCTACTGATAGTTTTTAAAAAGATTTTATTCAGTACCGATAAAAGATTGTTCATGGTAACAAATTTTTATTTTTATTTTTATCATTTATATTTTGGGTTTTGAACAAGTTACTTGAAGTAATAGACTAAAGTACTTAAATCCAATTAATAAAAAAAAACTGTAACAGTAATTTTGTTAAAGTTACTGGATTTTTATTTTTATTGCAAAGTGTCCGCTACAAGTGTGCAGGCGTCCACAGAAGAACTGGTTGATACAAAAGTTGAACTTTTTAAAGAAATTGATTAAACCAATGCAAAAATAAAATAATTCCCCAAAGTATCTTTTGACAAGTCAAGAAAATGATGTCTCGTTAATATTTTTAAGATTTTTTTCTTTTTTACATAGCTGCTTGCAATTTGAATTTCGACAATCGTAGATGTTTATTAGTACCAATAATTAAAATTTAAAATTAAATATTTGTCATAATTTTTTTTTTTTTTTTCAAATGAGTAATTATGCTTTGCTATTCAGACCATTATTTTCATTTTGGTTGTTGTATTCGCATTCGGCATTCTTCAGGTGTCTGACTTCATACTTATTATTATCATTTCATTTTCTGGAATATTTCATATTAGTTAAAATGCTCACCAGTTTTTGGTGTCACTTATCCATTTCTTTCACTGGGCCAGAATATGTGACATTTAGCCCTAGCAAACCCAACGATTGAAAAACAACCAGGGAACTAGATATGTTGTAGCAGTAGCTAATTGACTAATGCCGAAAAGTATCTGGTTTTGTGGAAGAAATAGACAAGTAACACAAAGGTGAATAAAACTTGTTCCCGTCAGGATGTGGGTGATCGTGACTCTCCACAATTTCCTGTCCTTTATAGTTCTTAGTAAATTTTGTCTTTTCACTATCTCTAATCCCTGCTCTGCCAACCATTTACACAAGCTCATTAGACTGGTTATGCACTGCTTTCCTCTGTCCCTCAATATGTCCTGTGAGTGTCAAATTATCTTCACCCTCTTTATGTGCTCTAGAAATTTCAACTGTCTTGTTAAGTATAAGTTTCCTTTTTGCTTCCATTTTCTATTACAATTCCATCTGGTCCTGCCACTTTATTCCTGTTCAATTTGGTTAATGTTGATTTAACTTCAGATTTTAATATTTCTGGTCCTTCAATATTTCTGTGTATTATGAATTGTCCTCTTTCACTCTGGAAGAGTTCTCTGATAATATATTTGTCTCATCTCTGAGGTATTTTTTCTTTCTCTAATTTCAGTGTCCTGTCCTTAGATGTATGCATCCTGTTGATGATTATGTCTTTTGTCATGTTAGTTCTTTTATTCCTTTATACATATATGCTTTATCTGTAACACTCATTCTTTCTATTTCTGCAATGTCCTATCTTGGCACTGATTTGTTGTCTCCTTTTCATTATGTCAAGAATTTCACCTGTCATCCATTTTTTTTTTCTTGTCTACTTTTCTTAGGGATGATCTCGTTTGCTGATATTACTAAAGCTTCTCTTAATGTGTCCAACTTTGAATTTCCATACTCATTTAGTTCATTGTATCTGCTTTTAATGCTGTCCATAGATTTCTTATTCATATTTGGGCCATTCAGGAATCTTTTGTATTGCAATTTAGGTGCTTCCTTGGCCCTCTTCAATTTCTGTAGTTTCACTCTATGTTTACATGTCTAGTGAGTATTATTAATTGATAAGAAGTATTCTCTAAGTATGAAAAGTGAAAGGAGAGCAGTTTACCCTGGTGGATTGAATAAAGATTCAGTTAAGCCTATTGATTACAAATCAGACACTTGAAGAAGGATGGACAGTACAACAGAGAGTACAAATTCTCTATTGAGAATAAAACAACCAAGATGAGTGTACTGGTCCAAATAGCAAAACCTACAAGAAAAAATACTTTCAAAATTTACAATGTAAATTTATAGTTTAATAATAAATTAAACTTGGGATAAGCATAGATTCATCATAAAATTGACAAAAAGAACATTAAAGCACAAAGAAAATTTTAATCAAATTTTATAAAATTTATATTATTAAAAAGTAGAAGAGTTGAAGAAAATTATTTTCTTAAATTGAAATCTCATTATTTGTTTTCTTAATTTGCATTTACATTTGTAACTGGAAAACATACATAACTTATCAGTTGGAAAATATTCATAAAATTTTTTAAAATATACTAAATTTCAACTAATTAATGAATTTAAATAAAACTTTTAATTATGCATTATTCTTTGTAAAAAGAAAATATTAACTTTTTTTGTAAATAACTCTCTTTCAATAAATATCAATTGGAATCTAATAGCATTTATAATGTAAAAGATAAAATTAAATAAATCCCTTTAAAATGGAAATTAATTTCTCTAAAATTAATTTACTTATGCTGTGTGAAAATTAAAAACTACAATATAAACTCTCTCTCCATATATATATATATAAACTAGCTAAAACATAATATAAGTTCTTAATCAATTTTAAAAACATTTTTTTAAATATTTATGTTCCTCAGAAATAATTTAAAAATGTAAGAATTATTTATATATAGTTGCCTATTTTTTTTGTTTTCTTTTTTCTTTTGATAAGTACATGCGTTATATAATCAAAAATTCTGGAAACCTTTTCCTTGTATGTCATTAAAAATATCCATATTGCAGTTCTGTAAAGTTGAAAAATAACATTTATTCATTTTTCAGGTTTCAACTTCTTCTGACAGGTTTCTGTGTAGAGGCACCTCCCTTTATTAAGGAATAGCCAACTGCAATTTACCATCTACCAAATGCACTTTAACTTCCTCCTCTGATACCATTGCTCATAATCTAGGCATATCTACTCATAATCTTTTATCACTGAACAAGACATTATCATATACACTAATTTTGTTTCCCAAGTGTAAAAGTACTTTCACTTTCTTGTATCAAAATCTGGAAACTTTATGTAGTCCATAAATGCACTTTTTCAAGGAGCCAAACTTTAGCTGTGGGCTTTCAATAAAAATAATCTGGGCATAGAAGATATGCTTTCCTTAAAAATGGAAACTAGAGCCTTGCTTACTGTGATAATTGCATATTAACAAAAAATTTTGTTCTCTTGTTGTTGTTAAAATAAGTGGCATTAGAATATTTTTTGTTTAATCAATGTTGTATAATACAGAAGATAGCCAACAGGGCCAAAACTATAAATCAAGCATTAAAAATCATTTTCACCAGTGTGTTTATGTTAGTCAGTTTGATATGTGGATGCTATAAGTAACAAAAAGAAATACTTTTGAAGTGTTGGCAGGAGGAAAGAGACAGGAGTTTGAATCTTACTAGAGTTCTATTTCCAATCCATTGTTGTCTACTTATTGCTATATATTGATGTCCTAAATAAAAGTTGCAATAAAAAATAACAAAAAAAATTAATTAAATTAGTAAAGAATAATGATGGTTGACAGTGCTTCATTAAATAAAGAAAATATGTGTCTGATACATAGAATAATACTTAAATTAGCAAATAAGAACTTATACTTTTTAACAGAAGAACTTGCTCAAATCTAAGATGTTTACTATGTTGGAGGTCTTAAACTTTTTTTTAGCTTATTACTATAAAATAATAAACAAACATGTTTATTTTTTAATACAAAACTGATATGGTTTCATCAAAATGTATTATTGTATCTTGTAACAGAGAGTTTGGGAAACACACACATATATTTTTTTTTATTGAAATTGGAGTAGATTTGAACAGCGAAATTAGATCAGAACAATTTTGTTTACTGATGGGAATCTGATCTAGCCCATTTGGAATTGGGTCATTAGGAAGACAATGGAAGATGATTGAGATAATTTTTATCGGTTAAAATTTGAAATAGAGTTTACTAAGGCTATGAGGAACTTTCAAATTCACATGATTTTGGGTTGAAGGCAGCACTCGTGATAATTGCATGTGGGCCAAGGGTCGATTTATGATCAGCCAGGTTTATCTATATAAATGCACACAGAAATCTGTTGACAGTGTGGTTGGCTCGTCTGCCGTCGAGTGCAGTCGAGCTGGGTAGAGAGAGGTCGGAGACTGGAAGTGACGCCAGAGATTGGAACCAAATGCCCGCTAACATATTTTGTTGATATAAGTACGAAGAAGCAAATTACTCCTCCAGCAATCTAAGACTGCTACTATTATTATTACCACTGGAAACGGAAACGTCGAACAAACTACTGTTATTACTACCACTGGAAACGGAAACGTCAAACAAGCTACAATAATCAAAAGGTTGTTTTTGGGCTCGTCTGTCATCAAGTGCAGTCGAGCTGGGTGGAGAGATATCGGAGACTGGAAGTGACGTCAGGGATTGGAACAAAATGCCCGCTAACATGTACTGTTAATATAAGTACGGATGCTTCTTCTACCACGAAGATTACTACTACTGTTACTATTGCCGAGGAGGAATGCAACTATAAACTTTAAGCCACGCACAGAAATCATTATCTCTCCATCGCAAGAGTCGTATATCGTTCTGAGACAATTTCACAACAAGCTAATCACAACCCACTGTATGAATTTTTACGTCAATTATTTTCTTTTCTGTAACCTGTTTCTTTTCTATACTATTCTTTTCTGCCATATAAAAGACATTAACAATTCAACCATTGAATAGTTGTGTGTCCGGCTTTCTGCAGATATATTTCTTTTTGGTGCATTCTAAATTTCTTAGCACAGTCTCTCCAACCGTGTCTACATCTTCAGTCGACCGTGAATGGATGAACATCACTTCTGCTTTCTGGATCAAACCAAACACGACGTGGGCAGGAAGCAGGATTAAACCGGTGGACCGGTCAAATGATCTACGGATGATCAGGGGACCTATGGTCACTCCCTTAAGTTCGGTTAAGACCGAGTAGACACCTCAACCCAGAAAATAAGACGTCAGAGGTTGAGGGGCTGGGGCAAAAGTGTTAGAATCTACTGAGATGGCTGCTTAACCCTGATGGCTTGAATGACATCACAAAAACATCCAAGAAACAATGGAAGTGAAAATACATAATTATTTCTGCATCTAAGTGTGACATTGGAGTGACCAATATGAATATGCTACAGACTCCTAAGAATTTTTGTATTCTGTTAGATATGTCCACAGGTATTCAGTATTTTATGACACAAAAAATTAACATTATAAAATGCTGTTAACATTTTTACCAAAATTAGGATACAACCTATAATCAATATTTGACTATGAAAGTTCATTAAAATTATTTTCATCTTCACAGAAAAAAAGTTCAATGAAAATATCAGTAAAATAAAAATTTAAACAGTTTTTTTTTTAATTTTAAACAATACTATTTTTTTTTTTTGACACATCATGTAAAAGAGTAAAGTCTTTTGTCAGAAATCTATTTGAGCTTATCTCATATTTTTTTGTTAATAAAATGAGCTAATATTTCTGGATTTTGGTGATCATTTGTATGATAGTATAATAATTAAAGAAATCAAAACATAAGGCAAAAAAAGTGAAAAACAAAAAGTGAAAATTGCATCCTAACTTAACTAATTTTTATACTTTTAATTTAATTGGTTTAAGACATTTCATTTAGGACAACTATTAACAGCTTGCAGTAAAATTACCATCTTCAATGTTATTGTTAGGGCAGTCAAAATATTCAATTTCTTAGGAAAGTAGATGATAGGAAATCTTGGACAAACAAAAAGATTTCCTTTAATTTTTTAAATTTCTCCTTTTAATTCCTTTAAAATCAAAAAATGTTACTGTTTTTTTCTTGGGGAGGGGGATTATTTTACTACTTAATTTATTTATAAACTATACTGTTCTGTATACAATAAATAAGAAGCAGTAGCTTCTTAGCTCCAAAAACTTTATCTGTACAAAAAAAAAAATTAAGTTCTTTTTTTACTTCTAATTTTTTCATATTTAAAAATTATATTTTCATCTGAAAGAATGTTCTTACAACTGAACACGATTCAATTAAAAAAAAAGAAAATGCACAATTTTAGTTTTAACACACACCTACCTGAAATATGAGTACATCTCCAGAGAGTTGTAGAGGAGAAGTTTTTTTTGAGAGCAAAAACACTCTTTGGGGAGATGTGGGCGTCGTATTTTGATCGTCGTTGTCATCATCATAAAACGAAGTTATGACCTGAGAAGATTGTGTCTTGTTGACACTATCAATATAAGCAGTAGAGTATGAGGGATGAGAAGTTATAGGGCGATGTTGATAAGAAGAAAGTGAAGAATAATCAGGCTGAACCATAGACCGATGCAAAACAGGTGCAAGACTCGCTTGGTTTGTCAAATAAAAAAAATCTGACGAAGTTGTTGACGAAGGAAGATTCAATAATTCATCCTGCTTAATAACTTTGTTTTCTGGTTGTTTCTGTTTACTACTTGGTGTCACTGTTGATACACATTCCGTAGAAATGGAGCCGGTTTTTAGATTGGTGGAATATTCAACTGTCTTCTTCGTCCCTTGCTTCAGGATCTGTTTTTCGAGCATAGCCTGTCTGTGCTCCCTATTTGTCTGATGCCTCTGGAAGGCTGAATATTGTAAATTAGTACTTCCGTCGTTGGCGAAGCTATTCTTCTTTTCAGCACTTCGACAATACAAACACATACCGACTTCCCGACCGTTGTGATTAATTCCTTGTTCCAACCAGGGAAAGTCCAGTTTCCACTTGTTGTTCCACTTTCGTTCTCTATGGGTTTTCCGATGAGGAGTTGTGCGTTGAGTAGTCTGGACTGACCCAGAGATGATTTTCTTTTTCAATGATGATGACGTCTTCTTAATTGTTGCTATTTCTTCTTGTTTTTGTTGATCTTTCTTATTTTTATTGGCTTTAGTGGATGACAACCCTTTATTAATCGCCGAGGATTTAACAACTTTACCTTTATGTTGAAAACAACCAGACTTCTTTCCTTCTCCCCCTCTTCTACTGCTGATTTCATGTCTTTGACGTTCATTATTACTATTAATTTTCATGACAAGACAATCAAATTTATCGGTATCATTACCTTCGCCATATACAGTTTGGATCGGACCGGTAGTACTAGTACGATGGACACGTTTGTTGGTGTTAGTGGTGGTGGTGGTGTTATTGTTGAAGTTTTCCTTTCGACTGTTATTATTAGTTTCATTATGAGACTTGCAAATATCCGAAATATTTTTTTCTTCATTCACTCTGACAACCTCTTTAGTTTTTCTACCGTATACCACTAGCAGATTGTCCAACGAATCTGTTCTGTCGATCCTGTTCTTTGAACAGCGTCGCTTTCGTTTGCTCCTCGGACCCATACACGAGTCAATACTATTGCTGGTCTCGCTTCTTCTTCTTGTATCATTGTTGTAAGTAACGCGGGTTCTCTCATTGGATTTATTCTTTCCCAGCTGATTTGTTTGTTGATGTTGAGACGACATTTTTGCTTATGCGCAACGTTTGTATAAAGAATTAAAAAAAACTATTTTGAGTAATTAGAGAGGCAGTGCATTTGGCAGCCCTGCTTGTAGCTGACGCACCAGAATCCGTGACGCAATTTGTTCTTTGACACCCACTCTCTTTATAAATTGGTAGACTTTCTTTCTCTCCAACTCTTTCAAATATAGATTACTTTTTTACTTGGTCTTCATATATTTTTAATTAATTACTTGGCCGTTTCAGCTACTTGACGTTATTTTTTTTTTAATTTTTGACAAATAAAAAAAAATCAATTTGACAAAAAATGCCGAATTACAACATAGTTTTAAAACTTTTTCTACATCATTTCAAAATTCATAGAAACGACGGAATTTCACTCCATGAAAGAAAATTAACGTTCATCACTTCGAATTTCAATGTTTTATTTTCGAAATTGTATTATTCTCTTTATTTCATACGCAGTATTTATGAAGACCGTGTTCAAAATAAATAGCAAAAACTAAAAACACATTGAAGTAGTAGTTTTTGGCGGTTACTAAGATGTCGGTTGCATCTTAAAAAAAGAAAGGATGTGTACTGACACCGTAACACGGTAGGAAAAACGTTTTTGTTTGAATGTTGTGAGAAAAAAACAACAGAAGAAGCAAAATAGTAACTTGAGTACCTTCTCAGTCTCTAAAAGTAAGAAAGAACGTTTAAAAAACTAGACCGATTGAAGAATAGACGTTTAATAAATTTATTTAAAAAATTTTTGAAAGCTAACGAATTTTAGAAAAGTTTTCTCTCACTCACAACACCGTGTGTTTGGGTCGGCGGCATTTTCCTATACGAAATAGCTGCGAGAAACTCACTATTGCCATACACAAAAAAATGCATATTTATCAATATTAGAATTTATAAGCATGGATGTTTGGAAATATTGAGTCAGCCCTCTTAAACTTTGCAAAAAAAAAAATTAATCTCTACAAGTAGAAATATCAATGCAACAACAGCATACATATAATTTTCTAAATAGTCAAACTCAGTCAAAACAAAAGTTGTGTAAATAAATTTATTTCTTTTTGTTTCCACCCAATCTATTCCTTCATTTAAGAGAGAGCAAAAAGTAACACTGGTAATTATATGTTCTGGCCTTTAAACTTAATGTAATTTCGAGTATTTTTAGCAGAAACAAAATTTAATCAGGTCCACGAATCTATGATATGACCCCACCCACTCTACTATATCTCAAGTTTCATGCAAATTTTAACCTAATTATGTACAATAATGGCTCATATGCAAAGGTAAACAATTCAACTAGAAAAAATGAAAAATAAAAATAAAATACAGTGTACAAATTAGACATGTCATAATTAGATCATTAAATAAACAGTGATTTCCGGATTTTTTAGCATGAACATGAGATTCTTGTTAAAAAAATGCTGAATAATTTTTAACACATTCAATATTGTGGATATAAAGTAGCGAATTTTATATAGTGTTTGAGATTGAAAGTATGTGGGAATATAAAAAATTATTTGAAAGAAAATTTTGGAATTTTTCTTCATTTTTCTGCAGCCACCAAGAAATTTGTGGACTTGAAAGGATTTTAAAACTAAAATAAATAGACGTAAAAATATGACTAAATTATTTAATCAAACCTGCTTGAATATATACATATGCATATTATAAATTAACTGATTTAAAATATGGTTTCTTCGCTACACAGTAATAACCATGTTTCAAAAATGGAAGCTAAAAACTTCAAATTTAATTATATAATTAAATTAAAATCATTAGTCCAGTTTCATCTTCAAGCGAATTTTGGAATAACTTATTTTTAAATTTACTGAGTTTTAAACGCACATATAAATTCATAATTTCCTGTTTCCAAGGATACAGAGAAATCCAATCATTCAGACAGGGGCGGTAGCGTGTTCATTTTTATTAACTATTGTTGAATCAATTATGAGTTACGTTCAAAAAAGAGGTTAAGTTTAGGGAGGGTAGGGGTGTACTTTTCAACGAATTTTGACATCCGTTAAACACGTTGTCTGGGTTTTTTGTTGTTTTTATTAATGACAAAAAGTTTTTCGGCATTTTTCGTACTTGTATACTTAAAGATTCTTTCTAAAAGGGGTGTTTGGGTTAGATTACGTTATATTTAACTACAGTTTTAAAATGTATATATATATGTATATATATATATGTATACATATATATATATATGTGTGTATACATATATATGTAAAGGGTCTACTGGGAGTGCAACTGAATGAGAAGACTTTAGATGACAATTGGTCTCAAGTGCTTCCAAGCGAAAATGGCTTGGCAGAGGGAGAAAATGTTGGAGGAGATGCAGTGTACTATAGACAAAGTCTTTGATTGGGTGAGAAGTTTTTCCCCTGTGAATGTTGTGGTCAACAACCAAAACAGTAGGTTTTATGCCACATTACCAGGAAACATTCCCAAAGGTGTCAGAACACATGTCAAGCAACAGAAATCAACTGGTGTCATTGTTTGGGCTACTGACATCAAAATTGCCCTCGGTGTTCATTGAAGAAAGATTGAAAGTGAATGGCAGAGTTTACCAGCAAATGTTGTTAAGAGATGTGTTGTTTGGAATTTGGCAGTCACTATTTCTCCTCACAAGACTAAGCTCCCAAACAAAAGGCCCATTCTGACACAGAACTGGAAAAAGAAACATTTCTGTAGAATTTTTGAAAATTCAATTTAGCCTCCATCAAACCCAGACATTAAGTACTTTGCAATATGGCCTATATTGGAGAGTGAGGTTTCACGCATCTCATACTCAAATATGTCAGATTTGAAAAAATCTCTTATGACATTATGGTACAATTTGAGAAGAAGTCATGTACTTCAGTTGAGAAGAGATTAAGGGATATGGTGAAAGCAAAGGGTGGCCATTTTGAATTGTAATTATATGTACAATATTGTCAATAAACATAACAATCAGCTTGTAAATTTTTATTAACCAAAATTGAAAAAAATTTATGATAAAATTAATTATGGGTAAATGTATATGCCACACCCAGTACATTCCTATCTGTAGACATTCAGAACTGTAATACCAGCTATGACATTGACATTGATATAGCATAAGGTGAGAAATAGATCTGAATGTATGGTGATGCTAAAATTAAGAAATACATAAGTTGAGTAATTTAACCCCCCGCACACCTGCCATCACTTTAAATAACTTCTTCACAAATTATGATAGACACAAAATTTTTCATGCTAAATGGAACAAACACAGCCTAAAATTTGGAGCTTTTAAATAGACTTTCTAACATAGATGATTTAAATTTCATGAGAAGATAAAGATCACCAAAATGTCACAAAGTATGAGTTAATATGAAATTACTGAGATGGGAATAACAAGGCACTCTGTTCAAGTCACCAAAAAGAAGCATGCCAACATTGAGAGTGCTTTGGATTGGAAAGAAAATGTCATAGTGCAAGTCAGGGGCCAGAATTGGAGGCCTATCTCAAATCTCATTGTTCCATTGGGAGCAAAGATTTTGAGTTTGAGGTAGTTTGCTGCTGTCTTCAGCTTAAGAAATTCAAAGAAAGAAGTAGAGATTTTGGCTCAAAAAGTTAATCCTCTTTATCTTGGTATATTTTTTCTTTACTAAAGTTTTATTACAATTAATATATAATTTGGTGGAGCTTCAGAGGCATCACTCCCCATCCCGTTAATAAGGGTGCATTTTTAATCTTTGAATACACATTAAAACAGTTTTAATTAAGCTAAAGCCATATTGGAACAATGACAAAAACATTACATGAACACAAATGTTTATATTTTATTGTTTAGAAAGAAAGTAATTATTGTTATGCTGACTTAATTTGTCATAAATATACTTTTTATAATTTTTTCTAAGGTACCTAGAAAAAAACTGACTCTTAAAAATGTGTGGTTTAGCAGCAAGATTAGGGTTAACATTTTATGCACCTTGTTTACAATATCAAAAAATATGATTGAATTTAATTATGACATTAATTTTACATAACAATGTTCTTAATAAATGATTTTTCATTATTTTTATAGCATAAAATACCACATTTGCTCCTCTTTTTTGTTTTTAATGGTAAGTTAAAATAAAATTCAACATACTTTTTTAAAATCTCTTTTAGAAAGAAAACCAAAAATGACTCATAATAAATTAAATTTTATCAATAAAAACAATATCACAGAGAAAAATATTAAATTAACATTCTGTAACAAATTATAGCATTTTTAAATAAATTTTGCAGTGTAAAAAGAGAATCAAAGAAAAAAGTCTCCAGAAACAAAGTCTGTTAAAAATTAAACATAGAAAAACATTATTAAAAATTAACTTTCTTGGAAGAGATTTTCTAACATTTGTAATAAAAAAAACTAGACTGAATAATTTGTTTTTACAGTTTATCAAGCTTTTGCAGGTTAGTTAAAGCCAGGAAATACTTTTACATTGTAAGAATTTTTTGGAGATAATAATGACTTACTGATACAAGTTTTACTAATTAACCCATAACAGGGTGTGGGAGAAAAGAGGTGGATTCATACCTTTCCCAAGGGTAATTGTGTGTAGGTGAATATAACAAATCTGACTGGAATTGGAACTTGGCTCTGCAATTTTAAATTCTGAGCCATTATCCCTTACGCCAACCACACATCTAAGCTTAGAGCACCTAGTATTCCCAAGCAATTCTCCATCTACATACTGACCAGGCTCAATGTTACTTAATTTTGATGATTGTACAAAAACTGGTCTTTCAAAATTATATGACCATAAGCAAAGGCAAATTAGAAAAAATAAATTATTTCTTTAAATCAAGTAAAATTTAAATGCTGCATTTCGGTAGAAAACGTGTGGTAAAAATTCAAGATAGTTTTTTCCTTTGTTAGAAACAGAAATACAGATTACACAAAAACAAATTTGGTCATTAGTGTATTTGTATTTATGAATAAAGTTTCATGAAGAAGAATATTAAATTGAAAAATGTTAAAAATTAACTTCCAAGTAACAAGACCAAGTTTCCTAAATTATATTTTTTTCATGAATTTTGCACAAAATCTATGTTTATGTAATAAAAACATTAAAATAATATCGCAAGTCCAAAGGAAATAAAATAAGTTAAAGTTATTCCAAATGTAGAAGCAAACTACAGCAAACCCAAACTAAAATTAAAAATCTTCCCTCCTAGTGGAACAATGAGAGCTGAGATAGGCCTCCACTTCTGGCTGAGTCTTGCGCTATGACATGGCCTTAAATTTAAAGATCACCATGTGTCCAACCCAAAGTTAACAACTTGTCAAATAATGGATAATAGTAGAATTATTAGTGAAGTGTCAGTTCATAAAATAAGATTACAATGTAATGGTAATGGTTATATTAGCTGTTTCCTTATAAGGAAATATTTGGCATTAACTGACCAAACAGTATTAATGTTGGTTGAAATTTATAAAATATTGTGTCAATGTGAGTATAAAAAATTGTATTACAGTCCTGAATGATAACAGGTACAACTTACAAAGATGCACTGTTACAAACACTAGCTTCTTTTTATTGCTTTTGCTTGACACTGTACATGTGGAGTTATTGAAATTTTAAATGCACATTTTTGAAAATTTTAACAATGATTCATGCTTAAAGTAGATGACATTTTTGTGAAATTTTACATAAAAAAATGAAAAATAAAGTATTCAGAACATAAAATATTTTTTTTACAGGCAGTTGCAAAATCTCACATAGGCACCACAAACTGACCATTACAAAAAATATCAGCCAAAACACATGTCAAATGATTTGTGCCAAATACTAAAGTAGTTTTCATTTGAAGACAGTGTGAAATATGAACCTTCTAGTGGTTAAAGAGAGTGAAAAATACTAATTTACACCAAGATTAAATTATGTCTTGTAAAGCTCCTACCGACTCCAGGTGTTAAGAGGATAATATATCAGTAGAATTTTGTGTCAGCATATACAATAGGTAATAACAACATTTAAAGGAATTCTGATATCATTAAAGACAATTCATTAATAAATTGACTTGAAATGTACTTCTCAAAATTTATAACTACTATTTTAGGTTTATTTTTATTTATATATTTTAAAGAAATATAATTAATATAAACAGATACATGCACAACTATTATAATTTTATTTATATATATATATATATATATACACACACACGTGTGTGTGTATGATAAATATAGTTTTAAGGTATGCTATATTTATGGGTTAAAGTGCTCAATATCAGGGATAGAATGTATGTAAATATAAAAGTGACAGCCTTTCATGCTTAAATGTAATAATCATGCCATAGTTTTATATATATATATATATATATATATATATATATATATATATATATAAAATAAGCACAGTTATTATTACTGTTCTCTTTAATAATATTTGAATTTTTTACTGAATTATTTTTCAAAATTGATAGTCTTTTTAGATAAACTTGCATTTTTCATTAAATGAGCAAATTTCACATACTTTCCAATAATAATCAGCAAATACAAAACGATGTTAGTAAATAGAAAAATGTATTTTCATTATTTTTATTCAACATTATTTAATCTCTGAATGAATCTAGGGAAAAAGGACTAAAAAATTATTTTCTTTTCAAAACTCAGCTGCAGATAATAAAAACACACTAGTCCATTATCATATGACTGAATTAAATTTTTTGCAAATAAATGTGTACACATACATAAATATAAACACAATATAATAAAAGTTTGTCTATCAGATAATTATAAGGCAAAAAACATACATTGATATTTACTTAGCAAGAGGCATAACAAGAGGCATTCTTATACTTAAATGTTTATACACATAATCCACAAAACATAGAAGGAAAGAATATACATGCAAAATAAATAAATACAATCAAATGAGGTAGAGGTAACAGCAGGAAAGTAGGTAGGATTACAAAGAATAGGTAAATCAAAGTGTAAAAAGATGAGGTAAAAAGGAAACATCTGGTCATTCAACCTAATACTGGTCATCTGGAATTCAGAATTTTGTCATGAATAGATTTTTGTTCAGTCTGATTTTGTGACAGATGGCAAGAGTATTTAAATTTCATCTGACAATAAGATTTATTATATACACTGCTGTTTGAAGAATAAAAATAGAAAATAAAAAAAAATTGGGTAAAGGAAAGAAAGAAAAAAAGTAGGGTAAGTGTGATACTTAGTGAACATTTTATTTTATTTTTACTAACTAATAGCAGCAAGAGAAGTGATGGTGATAGTGGTGATTGTGATCAAAACAATAATAAATTTACTATTCTTTAATTATAACTGTTTATAAACTCAACTGAATCTGAGGATTATACATTACCTTTGAGAAAAATGCAATGGCTAACAACAATAACATAAAAATAAAAAGCTACTGAATATACAATGAAGAATAAGGTTGTCCTCAGTGAATTGCATAATACTATTTTGAGATTTTAACCTTGCATTAAGTGTCAATCAGCATTTTTAACATCTGAGAATTGTAACTGAGTTGAAATTCTAAATGTTTTCAGTACTTGATCCTTATACAATTAAATGTAAATGAAGAAAGTGAAATTCTCTCATGTACACTATAAATACTTTCATATCTTGTAAATATTGTAAATGCATTGGAATTGCAACCATGAAGAAAAGTTTTGGCGAAATGACTTATGTATT
Source organism: Acanthosepion esculentum (assembly GCA_964036315.1). Lineage (NCBI taxonomy): Eukaryota > Metazoa > Mollusca > Cephalopoda > Sepiida > Sepiidae > Acanthosepion > Acanthosepion esculentum. Next base: position 42,581,498 of record OZ038507.1, on the reverse strand, counting down.
TACTTACTTTGTTGTATAAGCTTGTTTTTACACAACTGTCTCACCAATGTACTTCTTTTCAAATTCAAAAGATCAAGGAGACATTATTTTATATTTGACACAATGTATTCCTGCATTTCTGTACTAAGAGATTTATTCATGGTGAATTTCAATCAACTGATAGAAAAATACATTAAAACTGGATGATAAATAATATGAACTTTTAAAATAAACTTATATAGACAGTTCAAAAATGGAATCAACAGAATTATATTGTAAAAACTTTGAAATTTTGACCAGAACTTACACGATTACAAATATTATTTTATAGTGAAATAATTGATTTGACAAAATATTCTTCATTCTATCTACTAAGTAGAACCAAGACTATGTTTTTAAATACTGAAAGTGTATGTTAACACACAGATTTGTCCAAAGAGAAGAGACTGAAAGCTGATTTAGCAAAATAATTCTTTGATCATGTGGACACAAAAAATGAGGATAAACCAAAAGCAAGGAGCATAAAATGTTCACTTGATATGAGTAACAAAAACTCAGTATTTGAAAGTGAGAAATGCCTTAACAAATTCAGATAACATTTATAAAAGTTTAACTTAATTTGACAAAAAGCCAAAGGATATTTACAGAGAAAGAAATTAATAAAAATTTATAATAATTATTGCCTCAGTCAGAAATCAAAAGAATTAACTCTAAATGAAAATACTACAAAAATGATTATCATTATAAATATTGATTTTTTTAAGAGAGCAATATAGATCAATTTAAAATACAAATGCCTTACAGCTATTTTGCTTAGAAAATAATTTATAACAGTGCAAAATAACAAACCTGCTCTAAAATTGGTATTTGAATTTGGATTAGGACAATAATTAACATCAACATAATTTATTTTTGTTTCAGCTATGCACCTGCAAATTCTAAGATACCAGACAGAAAGTTTCCAAGATTTTATCCTATCTAACACTAAATAGTTTTGTATAAATTTTCAAGATGGTGAATGAGATGGGTCCAATCCAGATTTCATGAATTTACTCTATACTATAAACACTAAATATTCTGCATCATTTGTATTTCTGAGAAATTGGACTATTCTGGCTATTAGTGATGAATGACTCTTTGTCCTTATTTCATTGTAACAGCTGGTGACTTGATTTTAATGACAATTTAAAATCATAAACTTCCATAGAGAAGCTACTGCTCCAAGTATTGAAAGAAAAATATCTAAGTATGATAAGCCAAAAACAAAACCAGAAAAATACCAGATAATGTTTATTAAGTCAAGTAGTTTAGAAATAGCTAAAAATAAAGAGACATTTTCTAACTGCATTTGTTTTATTGGAATATAAAACTGAAAGAGTAACACGTGTGTGTGTGTGTGTGTGTGTGCTGAATTTTTTTTTTTAATTTCTTCTTCAGCATACAGAAGCAGTGATAAAATAGTTTTTAATTACTATGAACATCTTGTTACATTTTTTACACTACCAATCAAATAATTACCCAAATAATACAGTAAATTGCTAGAAATATTACTGCTGTTTGACACTGAAGAAACTTTTTCAATTTATAAGTATAAAAATGCTAATCAAGAAAAATTATATCTTTGCTTCTATTTCACAGATTGTTTTTCTTCAAGTTAAATGAGTTAAGTAACATTACAAATGAAATCTTCCAATAAGTTAATGCTTTAGCTATTGAAATAGATCACAAACTATCACAGATTTTACAAGTGTAAAATGAAACACTTTTATTCAATCATTAAATACTTATCCCTTTCAATTTAACTACTGACCTTCATTCCAATACTCTAACTACTAAATTATTATTTAGGAATGCATTAGTTTAAAAAGAATTTTACATTTATATGGATTTTAGGGTTTTCTTTATATTACACTAATATTTCAGGGGTTTTTGTTTTTTCTCTAAATGTTTTGTTTCACTTGAGATATGCAGATTACTAACTAGGCCACCTAATATTATCCAGGATAAAATAATTTCCAATATCAGCATTTTCCTTTCCTATCTACTCTTACTTAAAAACATTCAATTTAGTAATTCTTTAAATATGGCAAAAAGATTAGAGAGATATAATAAATAAAAATAAGAGAAAGACTCAGTTCACCAAGAATGTTATCTTGAAACAACATAATTTTCCTAAAATCACAACTAATATCTGTTCTTTATTCATTAATATAAACAGTGAAAACATAAAGTTAACATTTTCTATTTAAGCATCCCAATAGTCAATCAGAACAAACATGATGACAACAGCTCTGTTTTGTAAAGTTATACAGTTTATTCAATATGATATGCATAACAATACACAAGAGATTTAGAGATTGTGAGTATTTATACATTTTTTAATAGAAAATATTATGCACCAACTCTGTGCATCAACTGTGAATAGAAGGATATGCTAAAAGTTCTTGGTAAAACCTACTTCCCAAAATCTGACCAAACATCAGAATTTTATTTGGAAAAGCATCTTAGTCATACAGAGAACTTACCAGCACCCACTCATATAGAAATAAACTGTCAATTCTAATTTTATATACTTAAGATTACACCTGAACTAAAAAGAAAACTTTTTCCAAGAAGTATTTCAATAAATCTATAAATAGGTTTTTGTGAAGTATGGTATCTTTCTCATACAATTACAAATAGAAACACAAAATTTTGTCTGGTTTTGACTAATTTATGTCTATACTTACTCTTCTCACTTTATGAAAGTTAACTTTTCACAAACCACTTTGGTTTTCACTCTGGTAAGGCATGTAAAGATGACATATATGTCATTAAACAACTCCAGTAGATTACATGCCACTCCAATAGAAAATTGTATACTGCTATGTCGATCGCACACTAGCATATGACCACATCAATAAAGATTTCCTCTTCTTAACCATTAAAAGCCATCTTTGATACTGAATAACTCCACTAAATGCATTGATTTTTTAGAGGAACTATATTGGTTCACAAAATCATACATGTCTGGCAAGAACCTCAATATGGAAACATTTCAAACCTCATCAGTTGTACAACACAGAGGGAATGAGAGTCCCAATCTATTTCATTTTTTTTAGACTATGCTCTACACATTTACAAGCACAGGTGTGAAGAGAAGCATTGATCATTTAAGCATTCATTACCATATCCCAAACGAATCTTAGTAGATTCCAAGAAAAGGACTCAAGATAAACCTTTCCAAAACATAAACTATGATCTGGTATTAGAATGAAACCAGTGATGGTACCTATTCTGAATCCCTCATAAAAATTTAGGATGTTGATTTAGTATCTTTACTTCAAATACCTTGGTGTATGGATCAACAACTTTAGTATAAGCGACAAGAAAATTGAGCATAGAATAAGCTGTGCTAAGAATAGTTTCACCCAACACCACAAGTTGCTACAAAACCAAAATATTAACCTAAAAACTCAAGTCCTGTACTTAAACAGCCTGCCCAGTTCAAGATTTTCATATAGATATCATGCACAACACCAAACTCATTCAGAAATATCGAAAATGTCAGCTGTATTTTTTTTAATCATTTCACTCCAAGCAAGGTGATGCAAGATGGAAAATTCATTCACTTTGTTTTCATAACAAAAAAAAAAAAACGAAAGTAGGAAAAAAGTGGAAAAATCAAATAAACAGAAGGAAGCAGGTTGGATTATTTTTGTAGTTTGTGAAAAAAAAAATTTTTTAATTGATGAAAAGGAAGAAAATCATCAATAACAGCCCAAATGCTGATATCATATTTCTAAATGTTTAGTCATTAGATAGATATACATACAACCAATTGATGTATATATTGTCCTGCCATGGTGAACAAGCTCGTTGCTAAATATATGGTAAATAAACCAGGAATGGTTATTGTGAAACTTTGTAAATGATAATTAATGCCTTATTTTATACATACCAACATTAGTCTTGAGTTGGTTGACCTATTTATTATCCTCACTATTTTGCAAAAAGAAACAAAATAACCTGGTGCTGTAAGCTTGGGTGAGCAGATGCTGTAATGGATAATGGCTTAGAATTGAAAATCAGAAAGCTGAGTTCCAATTCCAGTCTGGTTCATTATATTCAATTATGCACAAATACTCTTGGAAACGGTATAAATCCACGTCTTCTCTCCTCCAGCTGAGTTAATTAGTAGGAATTGTATCAGTAAATCATTATTATCCCCCAAAAACTTTTACAAATCTAAAAATATTTTCTGGCTTTAAATAACCTGCAAACCATTTCTGCCTTGGTTGGAGAGAAATGATTAAAAAAAATACTAATTGATTGATTTCTTTTTTAAGGGTTATCAACCATTTGCAGGTTATTTGCAAGAGGTTACAAAGTGAAAGTGAGAGAAAAGACTGGGTATAGGAGGGATTAAGGAAAGGATAAAAGAAGAACGGGTTCAAGACAACAGAAGATGGCAACTGACATTGCATTTAAATTTTTGAAGATTGTTTTCAGGGAAGCAAGTAAACAGAAGGTAGTTCCACTGTTGAGAACTGCAAGAAAAGAAACTGTTGGGCTATAAGTGTCAGTTACATTTAGTCAAAGGGTGGGACCTAGATGCCAATCTAGTAGCACACTTAAATTCATGTAGAAAAAAAGCTTGTCAGAGCAGTTGCCATGAAAATATTTGTAGAAAAGACAGAGAGAAGCCACATCATGTCTGTGAGAAAGTGACTGAAACAGAGATATCTGAAATATATATATATATATATATATATATATATATATCTTTAGGTACCTCTAAAAAGAAAAAATGAAAAATCTTTAGTTTTAATTTTAAACTAATAGATTAAATGTAATATTTCCTATAAGCAAATTGCCTGGAAGGAGTTTTATTTTTTTTTAAATCGCTATAAATTGCTGATTTTAGCTATTTCTGGCACATTTTGTCCGCACAATGTAATTCTCTTTATTAAAAAAATCTTTCAAAAATAAAATATACTTTTCTGAAATTTTATGAGGAATATTAGATGATTTAAAGTTTAATTAATCTGATTTGAAACAAATATTACTTACTTTTCATTTAAAATATCACATAAATGCATTTTTTAACACAGAAGTAGATGTTTTGGCAAACAGGGACCTTCATACCTGGATTAAGACAGAGTGTCAGAAGGATGATTTTTCCCATGTCATTGCTATTATTTTAACTACCTTCACTCTTCAGCAATGTTTATTGTTTGTATCTTCAGTCTTGTTTACAGATGAAGCAACATTTGGAAGAGATGGAATAGCAAATTTACACAACCAACATTTATGGGTGGATCAAAATACCCATGGTACAATACAGGCTTAGACACCAGCATCAGTTTACAAATAATGTGTGGACTGGAATTGTAGGGAGATCCATATGTTTTCCCAGCACATCTTACAGGAGCTGTCTACAGGGACTTTATTTTGAACATACTTCCAGACTTGCTAGAGGATGTACCCTTGCTAATATGAAGACACACATTTTAGTTACATTGTTCACGGTTTACTGGTTAACATCGTCTATGACAGATGGATAGGTAGGGATGGACTGATTCCATGTCTTTCACATTCCCCTGACCTTTGGATTTTTATCTGTGGGGCCACCTAAAACAATTGGTTTATGCTGACATTAATAATGGAGAAACGTTCATCAATGTGCCATGGGGACCAGCGAAACCATTCAACACTGTGAGAGAGTATTTGAAAGGATCCATCATTCAGTGATCTGACAGGTGCATGTGTGTAGAAGTAAGTGGAGAACATTTTGAACATTTGTTATGAGTTGGTGTGTTGAGGTACAACTGTTATACTATTTGTTGTTACCACAGTAAAACATAGGAAAGTTTTCTTATGGATAGAAGGAGCAATATACTGAAAGACTTTGGAACAAGAAGGGTTAATACCTAAAATCCATGGGAAAAATTGATTTAATTCATGTATAGATGACACCTAGAATTGGTATTTCAAGGATTTGAACAATGGAAAATGACTCGGACTTAAAGGGCAATGATGATTGACGTGTTCTATGCAGCTGTAAAGCGAAAACTTCATTTTCATAAACAATGAATGTGGAGTTGATTTCTCCTGGTTGAAAGTTGAGTTAAAATACCAGGAGGGGGTGGATGAGCCACCCTTGCTCACTGGAGATTTAATGAGAGGTAATAAGATGAGAGAGTGGAAGAAGGGAATTACCCAGAATTATGAAGTAAGCTGACAACAAAGGGGATTTACCAAAATCCCCCTATGTGCCGTACCTCACACCAGTTTGGGCGAATGTCAATAAATATGAATGCACAAAGCAAATTTGTCAGACGGCAATGGAGACAAAGACAGGAGAGAGACAGCAGAGAGCTCGTCCGAGCCACTGGTCATGATACCCGCCACATGATTGCCTGCCAAAGAGAACCCCCGACTTCAGCCTTGTGCCAAACTCTACCAAAACAGCAAAACAAAGTTTACTAAGTCAACAACAATATCACTTCTGATTTAGATGCAGGTTGGGCAGATAATTGCATGCAAACTGACATAAACAAATGTACATTACATTTGGTTGCTGTGACCAAGGATCAACCCTGAGGACTACATTTGGTCGCTGCGAGCTGGGATCGACGCTGAAAGATTACAATTTGGTGTGATTTGACCTCGGGTTGACTACAACCAACACAAGAATCCAGACAACAGAAAGGAAGGAGACAAGAAAAGGAGCGAGAACCAACAGACTTTGGTCATTTTGACCATACAGTTCTAAAAATACACTCTGTAGTTTTTTTATTCTCTCGATAAATTGACAGCAACCCAGGAACAAGTGACAGGTAGGACACTTTTTGGTTTTTCTCTGAATTTTCAATTTTTCTCATTTTTTTTTTTTTTTGCGCCTTGCCAAGAATATTTGCTATTTTTTCAATCTTTTCCGATTTTCAATTTTGCTTGGTCAGAGAGGTCTGAAGTGGTACATGTTGAGGATGAGGTGGTGGGGCAACAACCCACTAGTGGCCTGAGGGAATTGTTGGGTCCCAGCCTTAGGGGGGAACCCCAAAAAACTGAAAGATTGGCTAGCATCAATCGAGAAAGGACAGCTCATATATATGTCCGACAGGGAAAGGGTATATGTGGCATTTAGCGCTGCAATGGGGACAGTTTCGAATTTCATAGAGGATTACTTAGTGAGAGATCCCCAGTTGACCTGGAGTGAGCTGGAGAATCTACTTATAAAGAACTATGCCAATGAGGGGACAGTGACTGAGGCGATGAGAAGCCTCATGAAACTAGTGCAATTGAAGGATGAAACCCTGGGGAGCTAGGGCAGAGAAGCTGGCCACTCTGTCATTTCTGGGAGAGATCAGGAGTAATGCCATTATGCAGGCCCAGCTGGCTGACCTATGAGTGCATATGGCATGACATTATAAAATAGGCACCAGTGAAGGATAGCCAGGGGGTGTGGGAGAAGGTTAAAAGGAAAAAGGCACAAGAGCGAAGTTGGGAGGTAGACAGGCATATGGAGGGGGGAGAGGAATCCCCATGTGGAGTAGGAAAGTTAAGGAGGATGTAGAACCAGACGAATGGGAAGAGGTTCCTGGAAGAAGGGCTTGGTCGCTCCAACATGGGTTTTATAAGCCCACACCCACAAAGTATGGGTTAATCTCTTGAACCTGTTGCCATAAGGGTCACAGGGCAGTCAGCTGCCCAACAAAGTGGGGACTGCCCCTGGATTTTGAAGATGACGAATATACAAAGTGTGGTCGTAGGAGACATAAAAGTAAATGGTGTGGGATTAAGAAATGTGCCCTACCAATACAGGTTAAGAAGGCTGGCCCTGGAAAACAGAACCAGGGAAACAATAGTTGGTCATGCCGGAAGTGAGAGGGAGGGTGACCCATGTGAGAAAGAAAAGAATGAGGTGCTGGGTATATAACTGAGTTGGCCATTTCACTGCCAACTGCCCTAAAGAAGGTGCTAGTTCTGTAACAAACCAAGACACCTGAAGAGAAATTACCTCTATGCAAAGGTGGCCATTCTTCTGCCAGCTGCCACTACAGAAATAGACAGGGTAGACCTAGGGAGAGCCTGGGTGCACCATGGCATAGAAGAAGACAGCTGTGGATCCTGCGCCGTAGTGATGATGAAGAGTCATTGTTGTCAGAACCCATGTCTGAATGCACAGAGGGACATCGCCCCAGAGGGAGGGTAGCCAAGGTGTTTTCCTTGCTGACACAAAAGGAGAAACTTTCCTGTGAGGCTGTAGTAATGGGGAAGCCAATGAGGGCCTTGATAGATACGGGGGTGTCAGTGTCCTTGATAAGAGAGGAGCAGTACAAAAGCCTGAAACTGTGGGATGGGTTAAGGAAACCCGATATAGAGATTGATCAGGTGGACAAGAAGCCAATGAAGATAACAGGAATGGTAAGGCTCCCAGTGAAGGTAGGAGGGATAACCAGTGTCCACAAATTCTATGTAACCCAGGATTTCTGTGGGGAGATGTCCTTTGGTGGAGATTGATTGCATGAACAGGGGCAAAAGTGAAGTTCAACCCTTCAGTGTTGACTATCAGTGGTGTAGAGTTGCGATTAGGGAGCACCCTAGATAAGTCAGAGTCAGTGGTGGTTGATGAGGAATTAAAATTACCACCAAGGACAGCTCTATCAAGTAAGGGTAGGATGGTGTCAACAGAAGGAATAGGAGGAGTTTTTCAACTGACCCCGGAACATAGCCCCAAAGAAAGCGAAGTGGCCTTGTGTGAGTTCATGGTAAGAAGCAGCAGAGGTAATACCTATTCTGTTGGCTAATCAGGCTAACAAGATAGGTAAAGAAAGGGGAAGAGGCAGGAAGGTCCATACAAAGCGTAAAATTTAGTGAAAAAAGAAGTAGAGAGCAGACTCAGGAAAAGGAACAAAACGATGTCCCCTATGATGAAGTTTTGGTTTTTGGCTTGAAAGGCCTTGAACACAGGAGTTTAAAATAAAATGTTTCTTTTTGGGGAAAGTTAAATTGAAATCAGATTTTAGAAGCCACCTGTTGAAGTAAAAACTTTGTTTTTTTAGGCATTTAAAAGAAAAGAAACCTGTAGTAATTTATTTTTCTTTCATTGCTCGAACAAAGGGGTTGATCAAAGAATTAATTTATTGCATTATGAGATATAGACTATCAGTTGATTATTGGATAAAGTCAAACTTAATGTCACTGGTGAGATCGATTTTGGACGTGGGCCACCGCATTGCCTGGTGTGGGGATGATGTGGCATTAGCCTGTAATGTCACCATCAGGTGAGGAGTTTTTAAAATACAAGAAGGAAATATCTGACTGATATTGTATAAAGAATATTTTAGTAATAGTGGCTTATTACAAATGAAGTGGATTGGCTGACAAATTGGCTTCAGGCATTCACCAGGCCAGATAAGAAAGCTAGAACAGTGGCCAACGTATTGGACCTGTCGTCACGAAGGCCATAGGGCAGTGAACGGTCCAACGAGCTGAAGAAAGACCAGCCGAGAGCGCCCGGACAAATAAAACGAATGGGGATCCCCCGTAGTGATGATAACAGGGGGACGACTGTTGTCGACACCCATGTCTGGGTGCACGGACAACCACAGCCCCAGGAGAAGGAAAGCCAGAATGTTCTCCACATTAACACAAGAAAGAGATATAAAAATCACCCAGGCAGACAGTGGCCCCACTGAAGATAAAGGGGATGAAGAAAGGTTAGAGGTTGAGCCAGAGTTACCCCTTAAGAAGAGGTTGAGAGGGGCAGGGAACCCTAATCTCAATAATAAATATGGCTGTGAACAAAGGGATGGATGGGTTCGGGTTTGTTGCAAACTGACACCAGGCTTGTTTGAAACCCCATTCAGTAACAAACAGTAGGGTTGGTTGGAGAGGATGGGGGTGTGGAATGCACATCACGGAGGGCAAAAGAATTTACTTGTTGATGCTGCCATTCGGCCAGCAGTGGTATTGATGAGATAAGACCTTTGGGGTGAAAGTGTCGCACACCTGTCTGAATCAATCAGCCTGCTGAAGGCTGATCAAAAGAAGGAAAGGTTGAAGATGAAAAACTAAAGAGAAGGAGGTAGTGGCAAGATATCAAACTGAGGCAGAGTATGTAGCTTTGAATTCAGCTAGGACAAAATTTATGATGCTGACAGCAGAGGAAGCAAGGAAATGTAGGAATGATGTCTTGGAAACATGTACTTTGCTAAGTCCTATATATGTGACATATGTAATCACAGGTTATGTATACTTGAACTGTTTAAAGACAATAGAGAAGGGATTAAGAATTGCCAAGTAGAGGTACTGACAAACACTGTGTTGCCACAAGTATAGATGATGGTGTTTGGGTGGTGGCCACAACAAAAACCAATTGATCTGCCTATGGTATGTGGGGGGAAAACATAGGTATATAATTGGGATAAAAATAATCTTGAACAGAAAATCAACATCCTGTATCAAGTGTTCCAAAAAATGGAAATCTGTAGCACCAGTCCACAAGGTTTGAAGGAGGATGGTCCTCACTGAGACTTACAGGTTTAAAGCCAGTTTTAACCACTGATGTGAGAATCTGTGATTGTGTGTGCGTATGTGTAATATATATATATATTTGTGATTGTGTGTGCATATGTGATATATATATATATATATATATATATATATATATATATATATATATATATATATATATATATATATTTGTGATTGTGTGTGCATATATGTTATATATATATATATTTGTGATTGTGTGTGCATATGTAATATATATATATATATATATATATATATATATATATATTTGTGATTGTGTACGCATATATGTTATATATATATATATTTGTGATTGTGTGTACATATGTTATTTATATATTGTTACGAACTTGTAGCATATAGAATAAAATAACCACGGGTTCAAAAAGAAAACGTGGGATCCTTTCTCGGTCTTCACTCAGAAATGAAAGCAACACAAGGGAGTCAACGAAGAACAGACGCAAGACGATGGTTCTCAAAATAAAACATTTATTTACCAATATACAAACAGGTAAAAAAAGAAATACATTTAACAACGGGGAAGGGACCTATGAGAAAAGAAGGCGCGAGCGAATACATATACATACAAAAAAAAAGAAAGGGGATCAAGTCAAAAGAATCAACTTATCTGACCGGTGAGTTGACGTTTTGCATAAAGTTCAAATTCGCCGAAGCGAGAGTTTGTATTTTAACACAACGTTTTGGTCGGCCGACAATTTTCCAGAATGTTTTCCTTTCGGGAATGTTCAACGTTCTACAGCATCACGTATAGGCGTTTTGTTGGTCGATACCGTTTATAGCAGCCCTTTCGCTTCTAGTCGACAGACTTCGTTGTCTTCCTCATTTCAGTGGGCAGTCCACTTTGGAATCGGGACGATCGCGTCCAACGATGTTCGTCTGCGACTCATCGGACGGAAACTGAGAAACCCTTTTTCGGCTCCTGCTGTCCCCAAAGACAATCACGTGGTTTTTCTTCGTCCTTGACCGGGCACCCGGGAGGAAGGGGCAGTGATCACGCATCGTTTTCTTGATGGCCAAAATTTCAATCTGCCCTTAGGATGGCCTGATCACATGAATGGCTGGAATTCAATTATGGTCGACCGCCGGATAGCTGTTGGGTTTCGGTACCAGGTCGTTTTCGCGTCGGGTCGCTTCAAAGTCATGGACCCGTGGTGTGTGGGTGGAAGAGTAGGTAAAGAGGGAAATAAGTTGTGAAGAGAAGAGGAGGGTATGAACATATTCGCTCGCAAGTTGAAGGCATTTGTAGATTCTTATCTATTTTGATTTATCTATTTATCTCTCTCTTTTTATACCTAACTAACTTTCATCTAGAATCTGAGATTTCTCTTTCTTACGCCTATGTTGTTAATGAAATTCGAGGCTACGTGACACCTCCCTACCAAAAAGAAAAAAAATGCCGTTAATGGCATTTTTATAAAAAGAAAAGAGGGTTTTCGTCCATGTCTGACCCGCAGTAGTTTTACCGGTCAGATACGGGATAGGGCATCAGCACAAACGTTGTCGACGCCTCTTATGTGTTGAATAGTCAGATCGTATTCTTGTAACGCTAAACTCCAACACAATAGTCGTCTGTTCTTATCGAAATCCTCGATAAGGGAAGCTAAATCTTTCCTCTCCTCAAGGGCTAAATGCGACAGTTTCGCAATTAGGTCAGCTAGAACCTCGGAGTTATAAAGTTTGGGTGGGGTGGTCACCTCTTTCCGTAACTCCTCCTCGGATCTCTGTGGGCGCAGGCATAGTGTTAGGCCCACGGATCACTAATACAGGGGTGGTCTTTCCCCGTTCATAGTAAGGCTTAATAATGTTGATGTGACACATCCGTGTCGACTTCCTGCGATCAGGAGTTTTTACAACGTATTTGAGGTCACTGGCCTTCCTGACCACCTCATATGGACCACGGAATCGAGCTTTGAGATGATGTCCGGGCAAGGGTAATAGAACTAGTACTTTATCCCCGACATCGAAACTTCTTTCAACCGTTTCTCGGTCGTATACATCTTTCATTTTATGCTGAATCGATCGGAGGTTCTCGCGGGCCAGTTCACACGTTTCTGCTAGTCGGGTTAGGAGACGTGAAATATAATCCAGCAAATTTTCTGTTACTGGGTCTTCCCGCAACCAGACTTCTTTCAGCACCTTTAAGGGACCGCGGACTGAATGTCCAAATATTAGCTCAAATGGGCTGAACCTTAAAGATTCCTGTCCGGATTTGCGAGCAGCGAACATTAGGTCATTTTTAAAAAAATATCCGGTTGGAACTTTCTCCAACTCATCCTCGGGCAATACGTGACGAAAAGGTGGGGTGAGCTCAGAATCTCTCCCCTGCTCTGTTACGAGTTCTCTCCTCGATAACGGAATATCTATAGCGGGCTCAACAGTACCATCGCCATTCCCAGGAGGGGGACTATCGAGAGGATAACCTAATCCCATATCAGGATTTATAAATGTCTGCGACAGGTCAATTACCTCGTCCTCTGGATTCTCTCGTCTATCTTTTCATAGGCCTTCTTTCTAGCCTGTGCTCTGGTCACGGCACACGAGGGAAATATACCGGGATTCTCTTCCTCAATATTTTCGGTGTCTACCGAGGTAACCGGTTCCGAAACTACTTTCGGGTGGGGTATCACCCTTCCGCCCGCCAATTCGTTTCCCAACAACATGGATATGCCCTTCATAGGCAAACTAGGTACTACTCCAACCTCGACGGGGCCGGACACTAACCCAGACGTAAGATGGATTCAGTGAAGGGGTACGCTAACAAAGCTGCCGGTAACACCCTGTATGATAACAGATTCGCCAGTGGCCGAATCCGATCCACATGGCACGGAGCTCTCCACAATCAGGGACTGAGTCGCCCCAGTGTCTCGTAAGATCTTCACAGATTCCTTCTCTGTGGGGTTACCCACGGGGGATACAGATCCATCAGACACAAATGGTCTATACTCCTCCCTCACATCTTCGTCATTGGGCTTCCTATCCATGGTTACATTGTCGGAAGAAATTAACCCTTGGGGTCTGTTTTGACTTCGGGCTTCGGACTCGTCCTTCCGCTTCGTCCAACAATTCGACACGAGGTGTCCTACTTTATTGCAGTAGTGGCACATCGGGAGTTTCCTCTCTCTCCTATTCGTCTGCCGATAAACTGGCGAATGAGGACTATGATTTTGAGATTTGGTATCTCTCGGGCTGGGTGGATAGCTTGAACTAACCGATCGACCAGACTTCGAATTCGGACCAGAGCCAGACCCACGTCTTGGGTGTGGACCGCTTCCAAACTCGGATGGCTTGCTGTGACCGAACGTACCCCGCTTATGCGTTAATGCATATTCGTCGGCGAGGGTGGCCGTCTCATATAAGGTATCTACCTTTTTTTCATCGAGGTAGGTTTTTAAATTATCATGGACACATTCTTTAAACTCCTCTATCAGGATCATTTGTCTCAGCCTGTCGTGATCTCCCTCAATGTCTTTCGATAAGCACCATCTATCGAAATAGGTTTCCTTTTGTCTCGAAAACTCTACGTATGTTTGTTCGTCTCCCTTTCGGTAGGCCCTAAACTTTTGCCGATATGCCTCCGGCACTAGCTCGTACGACTTTAAAATGGCTGATTTGACAATGCTATATTCAGCGCAGTCGGTTACCGAGAGAGTGGCATAAGCTTCTTGGGCTTTGCCTTTTAATGCGGTCTGCAGTAAAATTGGCCACATTTCTATGGGCCATGCTAGATTTGAGGCGACCTTCTCGAAATGTTGAAAATACTTGTCGACGTCAGCCTCGTTAAATTGTGGCACGAGTCGGACCTGCTTCGCTAAGTCGAACTCCCTACTTCTAGCTTTGTGAAGTTCCCGCCTTTCGTCTAACTCCCGAAATCGAGTTTCTTGCTCGATTCGAGCCTTTTCCATTTCCGCTTTTGCTCTCTCGGCTTCGGCTCTGACCTTAGCCTCGGCCTCAATTTTCGCTTTCTCGAGCTCGAGGTGGGCCTGCGAAAGTTCCAACGTGTCTATAGATAATTGACATAATTCTTGTACGTCGAAGACGTCGTTATCTACCATATGTTCAGCGATAATTCTAACTAGTTGTGTTTTTCTCATAGACCTCGTTATACCTAGTTCTAGTTCCTTCCCTATTTCAACAATATCATCCTTTTTGAGTTTACATAATTTCTCCATAGAGGGTGATGTGAGAAAGCTATCTATAACCGACATCTTGGCCCGTAGTTCGCCAACACCCTGAAGCTGTGCGATTCTTACGCAGTGAAAAAAAACAGGGAGAAAAGATATCCCGGACGAGCCCCCAATTTTATATGTTACGAACTTGTAGCATATAGAATAAAATAACCACGGGTTCAAAAAGAAAACGTGGGATCCTTTCTCGGTCTTCACTCAGAAATGAAAGCAACACAAGGGAGTCAACGAAGAACAGACGCAAGACGATGGTTCTCAAAATAAAACATTTATTTACCAATATACAAACAGGTAAAAAAAGAAATACATTTAACAACGGGGAAGGGACCTATGAGAAAAGAAGGCGCGAGCGAATACATATACATACAAAAAAAAAGAAAGGGGATCAAGTCAAAAGAATCAACTTATCTGACCGGTGAGTTGACGTTTTGCATAAAGTTCAAATTCGCCGAAGCGAGAGTTTGTATTTTAACACGTTTTGGTCGGCCGACAATTTTCCAGAATGTTTTCCTTTCGGGAATGTTCAACGTTCTACAGCATCACGTATAGGCGTTTTGTTGGTCGATACCGTTTATAGCAGCCCTTTCGCTTCTAGTCGACAGACTTCGTTGTCTTCCTCATTTCAGTGGGCAGTCCACTTTGGAATCGGGACGATCGCGTCCAACGATGTTCGTCTGCGACTCATCGGACGGAAACTGAGAAACCCTTTTTCGGCTCCTGCTGTCCCCAAAGACAATCACGTGGGTTTTTCTTCGTCCTTGACCGGGCACCCGGGAGGAAGGGGCAGTGATCACGCATCGTTTTCTTGATGGCCAAAATTTCAATCTGCCCTTAGGATGGCCTGATCACATGAATGGCTGGAATTCAATTATGGTCGACCGCCGGATAGCTGTTGGGTTTCGGTACCAGGTCGTTTTCGCGTCGGGTCGCTTCAAAGTCATGGACCCGTGGTGTGTGGGTGGAAGAGTAGGTAAAGAGGGAAATAAGTTGTGAAGAGAAGAGGAGGGTATGAACATATTCGCTCGCAAGTTGAAGGCATTTGTAGATTCTTATCTATTTTGATTTATCTATTTATCTCTCTCTTTTTATACCTAACTAACTTTCATCTAGAATCTGAGATTTCTCTTTCTTACGCCTATGTTGTTAATGAAATTCGAGGCTACGTGACAATATATATATATATATATATATATATATTTGTGATTGTGTGTACATATGTTATTTATATATATATATATATATATATATATATATATTTGTGATTGTGTGTGCATATATGTTATATATATATATATATATATATATATATATATATATTTGTGATTGTGTGTGCATATATTATATATATATATATATATATATATATATTTGTGATTGTGTGTGCATATATTATATATATATATATATATTTGTGATTGTGTGTGCATATATTATATATATATATATATATTTGTGATTGTGTGTGCATATATGCTATATATATATATATATATATTTGTGATTGTGTGTGCATATATGTTATATATATTTGTGATTGTGTGTGCATATATGTTATATATATATATATATATATATATATATATATATATATATATATATATTTGTGATTGTGTGTGCATATATGTTATATATATATATATATATATATATATATATATATATATATATATATATATATACACACACACACACACACACAGGGTATATCAAAAATACTTTTACAAACTTTGGAGGCAGGTTACTGATACCAAAACAAAGTAAAATGTCCATTTAATAGAAGCAAATAAGTTCACATATTGCGCAGTTCACATGCCTTCCCAGTCTTTTAAACAAAAGCAGACAGTCATCCCTTGTTTCCTATTTAAGATTGGGTTTCCAGTTCCTTCGTCTAAAGTCTTCCTATTCTCTTTCATTCCTAGTAACCTCTTGTGTCTTAGGGGCATTATCATTTTGCATGTGGCAAAATGATTTTAAAAAATCAAAAACATTCTATACTGGTATGCAAATTAATATCTGCTTTCATTGAATCAAATAATCTGGTTTTGAATGCACAAGATAATGTATAACTTATAACTATAGCAATATAAGAGACAAGAGCTAATCAAATAAGAAAGCTTATACAAACAAGAAAACCAGCCTGTGGAAAGTAATGTATCAAAATATAAAGCTAGGAAATTTCCACATCATGGTTATTGATAAAAAAAACTTATTTAATATGATGCCTTTATAGAATAAGCATTAATGTTATTCAATAAAACACAAAAAAAATTTCATTTTGTAGAAAGAAAAGCAAATTCTCTTAGATGATGAATTATTTTTAAAATTTTTTTCTAGACTTTATGAATTTAAGCACAGTACTAGATTGGTGGCAAGAGGTCTCATTATTTTACAGTTGAAATGTGACTCTCACTTGTGAAACTCTCTCTGGCTTCTTACTTCCCAGACAACTTTTATCTTAAAAAATTTAAATGATTTAATATCAGTTGAAATCTTCTGTTTTCTTAATTCTTGTTCTTTTATTGTTGTCTCCTTAATAGTGTTTTTTCTAACAATCTCTAACACTCAGTAACACCTTGTGTCTTAGTGGCTTTTTTGGGATGAAATGATTAAAAAAAAATGAACTTATCTGAAGTGTTACAATTAGGAAATCTTCAATCATATAATGATTAGAGATGCATTTATATTATACAAATTACAAAAGAATGGTTCTTTAAAATAAACACTACAACAATTTAAATAAAAATTAATAATCTTACTTGTGTTTGTCGATAGGAGGAAGGGACGGCAGTAGATTTTTCACTTGGATCACCTGATGAAGACTCAGGTTCAGTCACAACTCTCCGACGTTTACGCTTCTCCACAACTTCTATATTTGTCATTATACGACGTTCATTGCGAAATTTGTCTGAGAGAGTAGCAGACCAAGATTCCTAAAAAACCAGGACAAAAATATTCTAATAAAAGAAAATTTTTAAAAATCAGGATATTTTTTTTCACTATCACTAGAATAGTCAAAACTTGTAATATGTTACATATTTTCATAGTTACATTTCTATCCTTTGAACATTTTAAAGTAGTACATGAAGATTATGGATTTTTCATATGCCTCATCATGGAGTAATGATTAACAAGCTAGTCTTACAGACCATTACTACTGTATCTGAAATTTTTGTCTGTTTCAAACTAAGCTAATCTTACTCAATAATCTTGCCTGACCAATGACATCAAACTTTGCAAATATTTCAAAGGAAATGTTTCTTTAACACTTTATGAATGTTATTGTTTTAAGTTTTAATGAATCCATTTGATTATAAGCAACTGATTTATTTTCTGTTTTTGAAAAGGCAATAAAGAATAATGAATTTCTTAGCTACTACTTTGCAGTCTAGAGTAAACAACATTCAATAAGTTTCTGCAGACCAAGAAAAAATTCAAATTAATCCATGGGAAAAACAACTATTTTATGTACAAAATCTACAATACCCAAAAAGTTGAATTACCTTCACTTCAGAAATCAAAATATTTTTAAAACATTGGTAAGCATTGAAAAATTAACTTACATAACCCTTGCTCCCTGGGATGTTATCACGAAGATGAGAATACTCAGTGATAATGGCCATTGCTACTTCTTTATATTGAGAAGATGTGGGATAACTGAAATATAAAAATAAGTTTGAGTGACATTAAGGGATTTTCTTTCTAAAGGAAGAAAAGTAATGAACAAAATCCCATTTTGAACAATTACTATTTGCTGCAAGAGAATAAATTTGGTGAGTTATTGAAAATTTGTGACTTGTTAATTCTATCATACTCTGTCATTGTTTCTCATCTTTATGAGTGTATAGATAACCAGAGAGAACCTATAAAAGCTAGAAAAACAGATGCAATAAATATATTCTATTTTTCATTGTAAACAATACGAAACAGGACCACAATATCATCTTGCATCCTAAACGAGTGCCAAACAATTAAAGACAACTAGCTCCTCTCACCTGAATGATGACATCTACATGATATGGTAAGGAGTCTGCAAAGAATTGCACTGGTTGTATCTATCTAGACACATTTCAAGCCTCTGTTGTTGCTGTGAATGTAGGGAATTTATTGAGATCTGCAACATGTAGCATACAATCTCAATAGAGTTTAAATCTGGCAAAGGCAGAGACCAATAAAGTACCTGGAAGTCAGTGGAGTGTCTCCAGAAAGAGTTTCATGTCACCCATACACAGTGAAATAGTGTGGGGAGCATTGTCTTGTTGAGTGAAACAAACTATCACCACCAGGGAATATGGCAAACATAAAAGAGGGAAAACAGTCTGCAACAAAATACACTTGTTAAAATAAACTTCAGTTTCAATAATGATTTTGCAAACATCAACAGAATATACCTCACACCATTACCAAGCCAATATCAGCTTGCATAACATCCTGCTAACAAGCTGAATTCATAGCCTCATGCAAACTCCTCCACACAAACTCAACTCCCCAGAATAAACATATCTTCACTGGCTCAATAAGCAATGATCTTTAGCTCAGATGAGGCACATTAAACAATGGCATAGTGCTAATAATGGTACCTTTGTTATTCGAGGACTACAAAACCCCATGAAATGCAGTGTATGCTGTACAGTATTTGTGTGGTGGTTACCAACCTCATCAGTTGCCAGCAATCCTGTTCTGGCATCAGATGGATGTGCCTAAAGTATTCACATGCTACTGATATCTGGTGTCTGGAATTCATATCTTCCTTGTATTCCCTTGTTATTGTTATCCAAGTTATCCTATTGACATCTTTCTGTCTCCAACAATCAATCATTCCATAATCAAATTGTTTTAAATTCTGTCCACAACCCATGTTTCTAATACCTACACTATCTCCTTACACTGTTATATTACACATACATCATCTAGCCAAGTTAATTTCTATAAGTCAGCAAGAATGTAACCATTCAATATCTTTAAGTTTTTGACATTTCAGTTTATATACTAAGTGTGCAAACATGTGGAAAAATATTTTTTATTGAAAATGATTTTTAAATTAGAATCTAAAATTAAAACAAGTAATTATTTTTATAAAAAGAATAATTTTAAACATATCCAAGAACAATTCAAGTTTAAAATGAAATAACTTTTACAATAGCTTATCACATGAAAGAAATATGGTTAGATTTATTTAATAAAATTTTTTCATTATTAATGAACTGGTCTTCTATGCAAGCTCCAGGACTATGGTATTACTGGACAATTGTTCGATTTAATCCAATCATTCCTATCAAATTGTGAAATGAAGGTTGATATTATTTAACCACTATAGAGAAACTTTAATGCCTGCCATCAGCATGGCTGATGCTAGACTTCTGGAGAGCAACACACTGCACCTTTTGGCCTCATGTTTTCAACTGACTTGGAAGTGGAATGACTACAGCGAATCAATAGCTGCATCTACTGCAAGGAAAGTTGGGTCACTGTTTCATTCCAGAAGGTTTTTCTTGTCAGTCCATCTTGTACATTTACAAATCTACCATTCATCTGTGCATTAAATACTGTTGCCATGTCTGGTCTGGTCTGGTACACCTGCTATTCATCTCAAGGTTCTTGACAAAATCTAAAGAAGGATCTGCAATGTAATCAATCCTGACTTGGCATCTTGACTTTAGTCACTTTCTCACCGACATGACATGGATTCCCTCTGTCTTTTCTACAAATACTTTCATGGCAACTGCTCTGACAAGCTTTTTTCCCTGGTGCCCGGGTTATGTAAATTTAAGCGTGTATCTAGGTTACATCCCTTTTACTGTTGAAATAGTTAAATGTAACCACCACTTCTACTCCAACAGTTTCTTTTCTCATACTTCCCAACAGTGGAACTCCCTTCCTTTTACTTTCTTCTCTGAAAACTACAATCTTCAAAAATTTAAATGCAACATTAATTGCCATCTTCTATCTTCTTGAACACTGATCAGCTTTTATTCTTTCTTTGGTTCCCCCTATACCCAGTATTTTCTCTCACCATCACTCTCTGTAACCTCCTGCGTACTAGTGGCATTCCTGCCTTGCTTGGGGTGAAATGATTAAAAATAAAAATAAATAAAATACAATCAATTTGTTTCATATAATGAAACAAATGCAGCCAAATAATATTTCTTTACAAAACACAAATTAACATAAAAAGACAGTCATGCAGTACATATACATTATAAATGTTAAAATACAAAGAAAATTATAAAATGTAAAAGATATGGAAAAATGAAACATATTCTTACACAGTGTAGTTGATCATTTCATCATAAATTGCCTGTATAAGTGCAGATTTCATTTTGCGACTGAGAATCTGTTTAGAAGCTAGTGTTGACTTCAGCTCAGGACGGAATAAATGAGTTGGAATACGGAATGGTACAGGCCATGGTTTGAATTCTCTATGTTCTGAATGGCTGAAAAATATTTATTACATTTTTAAATGCCTTCACATTTTAAAACTCCAACCACATTATTTAGTATAATAATGTGAACCAGCTAAGTAAAGCAAACAGAAAATAATAAAAAATAAATGGTCCTGTAGAAAAATTAACAAAATTATACAATATGAAAGAAAATATATATGTAGGTATATTTAGGCAGCATATCTTCATTCAATCATATTTAGTTGAATAATCTAAACATATTATGTCTATTTATATTTTAATCCTCTAAAATTCACAGATCAATTTCTTAATGCTGTTATTAAACTTATTAAACAAGATGCCATAATTTTTTCATTTCTTTTATTTTTCCAATTTCTTTCAATCTCATCCAAGATCATCTTCAGGGGTGAATTATTAATACAAAAAATTAATGCAATTGATAGTAGTGATTTTTTTGTAAATGCCCATGAAAGACGCTCTGTTAATTCAAAAATTAACGTTATCTAAGAGAGGTAACTCAATTTATATTTGTAAATTTTTTTAAAATTACAATTTAAATATTTTAAAACATTGCTGTTACAACTGTAATTTTAAAAAATTACAATTTAGGTATTTTAAAATATTGTTGCTATACTTATAATTAATCTTATTTAGTGTTGGTTGTATTTTTTATATAAAGGACTTCAAGAATTTGAAGTTTTTGTTTTTTTAATTTTATGGTAGAGTATAATGTATACTATTTACATTGTTCGGACTGTTGTCCTTATCTTTATTGCTATATTCACAACATTTCAGCCATTGTATGCTCCAGCCTTCTTTAGGTGATTGGAATTTCAAACTGAACCCTTTATTTCATCCACCAGGGTATATTGTTCTAGTTCTACATGCCATGCCTCTTCCAGATGTCTCAGCTTCCAGATGTCTCAACTTGTCAAGTTTTTGTTTACCACTGCAGTAGCCAGGTGTTGAACTTACAACTCTTTAAGTCATGTTACTGGATCCAACCAACACTTTTATCCACTGGGCCATGTGTCCAATGGATGAAAAAAATAATTTAAATAAAAATTTTAAAATAAAACATTTATTTAAAATTAAATGTTCACTATACAAGGTCTATCCAGAAACTGATACAGAAATTTAATATTTGAGGCAATAGCACTTTAGTTCTCTTCAAAGTGCTTTTCTTGGGATCTTATAAATAGTACCCCTTTCATTTTTTGAAACAATTTTCAACTGTAATGTGATCTTTGGAACAAGACAAATCTGGAGTATAAAGGAGTTGACAGACTTGGGTGATGTGATTTTTTTCACAAAATCTCCTGCACAAGACATATAGAATAGACAGTTGAGATATTCAAAATGGTTGGATATTTTAACAACCATTTGTGAAAATGCCCAGATTCTCTTACTGATTTCCTTTGAATCCACTCAGCACATATTCAACAGTTTCAAGTGTTCTGCTTTTTGGAAGTTTTTCAAAATGCAGATCACTTTCAGCAGAACCTTAACCAAGTTTAAAACATCAGTACTAAAATTTTATTTCAGCTTCACTTATTGAATAATTTCCCCAAAACCTTAATATTTCAAGTAGTTTCCGTAAATGAATGTTTAAGTTTTAAACAAATTTTAAATGCAACAGTCACACAATGCACACTTAATGGCATCTCACTGCCATTTGAATAATCTCAAATTGAGTCTGCTTATACATGCTCAGTAATCTGGCCATCAAGTCCATTCTTGATATATTCAAAATAGGATATTTCACAAACATGATATTATATATATATATATATATATATATATTTAGAAATTCAGAACAATTTTAGGGAAATCTTTTCCACTTTTTCATTTTCCTAATGTGTGTGTGTGTGTATATATATATATATATGGATAGATAGATATATATGCACGCACACACACACACTAATATATATATATATATATATATATATATATATATATATATATATAAAAGAAAACAAAAACTGTTGATAGAACCAATGGACTACTTGCCAAAACCTGAAACTCTTCAAGTTATCTGAAGATCGTGTGAAACTCAGGTTATGACTGAAGCCATCCTTTCACAGGATTTAACATTGTTAAGTATATATATATATATATATATATATATAATATTGCACTGCTAACATAGAAAAATAAGATTATCTTTAGTCATAACATGAGTAAATATGTTAAAAACCTACCATTGAAGTGAAAACATTTTGTAATCATCAGTTTTCTATAATTTCAGCAATATCTTATGGCAAGGAAGTATGAATGCATATTTAGAAATCTATATTGATTTTCTATTGCATTATGTGCCAACTTTGCCAGACACAGGGTTCAGATTTTATTCTCTAATTTTGATAAGTTTTTAATACTAAACATATTTGAGCTTCATATGACAATCACCTGGGTTCAATCATGATGTTTTATGCCCAATTGTAAATGTTATTTCAGTACTTACACTAATTTGCTACGGACGTCTGACTTTGTGTGGTTTGGAACGGTTGAAGATGCAGTTTCATGTTTCTCAGGATCTGGCATAAGAGTATCAACCATGTCCTGCAAGGAATTGGATGAGGCAGGCACAGATTCTTCAAATCCACTCATCAAAGAACTGTTGGTCACCTTTTGACAGAAATCAAATCAAATAAAAATTGATATGCTAATGATTGCACATTTAGGGTTGTATTCTTACTATGCATTTCTTAATTTCATATGCTTGTTTTACATATTGTATGTCCATAAATTTGGTTAGTCTTGTTGAAAAGCAGAATAAACAAGCTTTACAATAGTATAATTTGTTATGATGTTTTGAGAACCTTTTCTTTTTTTTTTTAAGCTTTTCACCCAGGCAAGGCTGGAAGCCACTAGCACGCAAGGGGTTACAGAGGATTTGGAGCGAGAGCAAATAGGAGTGTTAGAGGAAAGGATGTGGAGAAGGATAACAGATAGATCAAGACAACTGGAGATGTCGATTGATGTTACACTTGAATAGTTGGAGATCATACTCGTCAGGGAAACAGGAATGAGGAAGGGAGTTCCATAGGCGTGAGGTGCGAGATATGAAGCTATTGGAGTAGAAGAGACATCTACATTTAACAGTTTCAACAGTGAAAGGGTGGGAACGGGATGCCAGCCTCGTAGGACGCTTGAATTCATGGCGCCTGGGAACCAGCGATAGCAGCTCATCGGAGCCATTAACATGGAAGTATTTATAAAAGGGACAGAGAGAGGCGACGGTGCATCTGTGAGAGAGAGAGACTGCAGACGAGAAGCCAGATCAAGGCCAATTACATTGCATACCCGTCTCTAGATCTTATCAAGAACCTTGAGGCAAACAGAAGGGGCTCCAGACCATATATGGCAGCAATACTCCATGCAAGGGCAGATGGTTGATTTGTAAATTTGGAGGATCGATTCAGGGGAGAAGAATTTCCTGGCCCAGCAGAGGGAGCCAACTTTCTTTGCGGTGGATGAAGCAATCGACTCAATGTAGTTGTTCCATCTCAGGTCAGAAGACAGCATGAGATCGAGCAGCCGCAGAGAGGAGCTCTCGAGAAGTTGAGCTTCAGACATTCTAATGGGATGCAGGGAAGGATCCCTGTGGTGATTAATGGAGAGCAGTTTTGTTTTGGAGGCATTAAAGTTAACCAGCCAATTCCTGCCTCAGTTCACAACCGATTGAAGGTCCTTTTCGAGACGAACAGCCAGGTTAATTTTGTCAGCGACACTAGATTTGTTTCTGAGGCAGGAGTAAATTGTGGTGTCATCCGCATAGATGCCGACTTGGGAATCAATGTTGTCAGGAAGATCATTTATGAATATAAGAAACAGGGTAGGACCTAGGATGGAGCCTTGTGGAACACCTGCGTTCGTGGGATAGGAACTGGAGGAGAATCCATTGAGAACGACCTTCAATTCACGGTTTGACAGGAATGATTGTATTAGGTCCAACAATCGGCCTGTAATACCATATCCCTGAAGCTTGTGAAGAAGGCCGGCATGCCAAACCCTATCAAACGCCTTGGAGATGTCAAGTGCCACAGCGCAAGCTTCTTAGTTATTATGGAGAGCTTGGTAGACAAATTCAGTGATGGCCATAAGCACATCAGCTGTGGATCAGGCAAAGCGGAATCCATATTGTTTGTCTGAGAGCAGATCATGTGATGTAAGGTGATTAACCACTTCGGTGTTGATAAGGGCTTCGAAGACCTTGCCGAAGAGGGGTAGGAGACTGATAGGACGGTAATTAGAAGGGTCTGAGGGGTCGCCAGAGTTCTTAAAGACAGGAACAATGATAATTTATACTTCAGTTTTTTTGTTTTACAAGAGATGTATTTTTTATCTGTTGATTGTATTGGTTGTATTATAATTAATTTTTGTTTTAATTTTTTTTTTAAATTATCAATTTTGGGTGAGATTAAATTTTTATTATCTCAGCAGAAGTACTTTTAAAATATATAATTTATCCTAAGTCACAAGAATTCAAGTTACATTAATTATTCACTGAATCCTGTCAATTTCTAGTACATCTGATAATTTTAATATGTTATTGAACACTTACTTGCAAAAATAATTTGTAAAATAAATTAACTATATAATATTTGTAAATATTTATTAATTTCCTACATTTCAATAGTAAAATTATGTAAAGAATTCATTCTTCAATAATTTTTATGAGTTGCATTTAAAACATATTTTTAGTAAATTATTTTAAATAATTTATATAAATGATTTTTCGAAAGCTTATGTTTCAAGCATCAATCATAGCAGAAATTTGCAGAACTTGCAGTTGAACTGCAGAACTTGCAGTGACAGCAATTCCTTTCCTACATGATGAGTTAACATATCCACCTTGATGTGTTGCTATTATCATTATTGTTGTGCTAACATACAAGCTTTTGGTATAAATTTGCATTTCAATCAACTTCACAGCTATTAGAAAACAGCAAACTCAAAATAACTTTTAATATATATATTTTGTGTTTCATTTATTTAGATTAAAGATTGCTTCATAAGTTAGTATTTATCAAGGTCAGAGAAGATATTTATTGCTTATGATTACATGACTGATAGCTGAAAAAAGGGGAAATAATAACTGTTATATTCTGTGCTAATAGGAATATAGAATGAACAAACATGGTGGATAAATAGTAACAAGTTTAGAAACCAGTACAACAAGCAAGGAAGTAAGAGTTATGCGCACGGTCGTCACAAGTCAGTACAGTTGTGTGTGTGCTGCTATCGGAAGGTTGCTAGTTCTCGCAGATTCCAGCTCAACTCTCCGGTCCACTGTCCTCCCGGATACTTATAAGTGGTTAGCACCTATAGTGCCGCCACTCATGGGGGCGGTAGGTTATCCCATCACATCAATAACTAGATTAGTTTAAATCAGGAGAATCAAAATATTTGGCTGCAATGAACTATTATATCTTTCAATTAAATTCTACCTTCTGTATAATGACATACATAAAGCAAGTTTCCAATGTTGGCTAATTTTTTACTTCTGGTTATGTTATTAAATTAACCCTTTACTAGATCAATTTTCTCCATCCAAAATTTTCATTTGTGAGCATATTATCATGAAAATATTTTTTTTTACTTAAAACATGTACAGTCTGTGACACCAAGCTGTTGGCCTGTGGTCAACTCCCAGTCATGGCGCGAAGCTATAAGGTTTCTTCTACCGGCATTTTGAGGTTGACTTTTTGTCGCTGCCACCAGCTTGTGTCCCAGTTGTTCGGTGTTCGTCACTACTTGGCAAAATCCCCTGGTCAGGATACCAATATGTGACACCCAGCCGTCCAGGGTTGAATCCAGTGGTTATGGCACTAATATGTGGCACCAGGGTCGAGTTCTGTTCATTGATGTTAACGGTTTCACCAGTTGTACCGGTTCAATGCCAACTGTATCGTTCCCAGCTCACTTGCAACATCTGGTTACTGGAGTAACAGTTTCGATCTCAAGTCTAACCTACCCACATTGTGACTTTGATCTTAGGTAGATGAGATTAATCAGGCGTCGGACCATAGTGTAAGCTGAGTCCAAATTGAAGGTGGCATTGCACAAGTGCAAAGAAAAAAAAAATAATAAAAGAAAAACCCAAGAGATTCAAGTATGTTAAGAAATAACAATTTAACTTTATCCTTCTGGACACAGGAGTGTGTTTTTCTCCCAGCCCGTTTCCTGCGAAATGTGACACTTCTATGTTTCAAGCAAGTTGGTCCTCTAAATCAACAGGTTTAGTTTTTAAGTGCTGGCTTAACTTCGTTTGTCAGTATAACTTGCTATTGGTAGGATAGGCTAAGTCGGAGATCGTGGAATCTCTTGGTCAGCTTCTGTGAGGCAACACCCAGGTTCAAAACCAGCTCAACTGTGTCTCCAGCTCGAACTATCTGGAGCTCACTGGCTAACTGCTGAAGTACCCATCGACATTCGTTTATATGAGTACCGACCAAAACCCGGTGTGTGGTCAACGCGGCCTGGGTTCTCGGTAATCTCTATTTCTAACAAGAAATTTCTCTGTTGTCAGGACAGGAAAATTGATTATTTCCCATTTTTGGAAAATTAACCACTTCCCATTTCGAGGGGGGGGGCTCCGTCATTCATGAGCGAAGGTCGGAGAGCTATCCTCCTAGACTCATTCTCTCTCACATTGATATCTCATACCAATCCCTTCAGTGGGCGTTAACACCTTCTCCGCCTTTCTCATCCATTCACCTCCTCCTTTCACCATGTTACCATACGACCAATGATCTCACGGCAGTGTGGGCATGGCTAAGCTGGCCTCCTTAAAATTATAATCTAGAATTTTTGTTTACAAAATTCTTCTTTCCCATCAGCCAAAATTTTTACAAATTCCATATTGCAAATTAAATTCTTACCACATCTTTCTTTTGGGGCCACCCAAAATTCACTTAGCCAGCACTCTCTACCGACTCATCAATCACTGTCAAAGTTTGCCATCTGGTCCTTTACGTTAAGTTAACTTTATAATGAAAACCTTGACTTGTTAAGAAATTAAATTCTTTTATCTCGCCAAATCTCAATTCTCCACTCTATTTTCTGGGGATTGCCAAAATTTTACAATTGCCATATTGCCATTCAACACCTTAGCATCTGTTGGTAAAGTAAATGATAACAATCCTCTCACCTATGATGAGACAATGCCAAAACTTTATAGCTGCCACATTGCTTCTCTTCGCCTGTATCCAAGAAAAAAAAATAAACGATATCTTGGAAAGATAATTAACATTGATCCTCCCTGCCTGTATCGGCGATCGTCTCCAGCCAAAATTTTTATGACCGGCACATGTTTTGGCCGATAATTTCATATTTGCTTTTCTTTCTATCTCCCTTAGCAATAACTCGACTTGACAAGATCTCACACATGGCTTCTTCCTGGGTTTACAGTCTTTTGTGAAAAGTATCTTTTTTTCATAAATAGAATTAAAATCTTTTTTTTTTATCGATCATTCTGTCATTCGAGATAGCTCTTTTTCGCTTTAAGAAAGTCTATTTTCTGTTTTAATTTCTATGATTAATTAGTTAGCCAATTACCATAGCTAAATAGTGTCACAAGTCTATAAAATGCAAGATCCCACAATTTACCAGATTTCATCCCTAAAGCTATAACACTACTGTATAAAAAGACATATTTATATAAAATATATATTTATTTAGAAAAATATAATCAACACTAGCAAATGAAGAATTTCTTCAATTTATAAGTCATAACATTTATTTCAAAAATAGCTAGAATCATAATTCTTGCTGTTGCTACTGATCTCTATAAATACATGTTGCTGATTATAAAAAGGTTTTGTTACTCTAAAATGGAATACAATGTCCAAATATTAAATCAAAGGTTATTTGATGAACAAATGAACTCCTGATACTCTGAAAATAATAAAATATTTTGAAAAAACTGCTTACACTTAGGATAATCAACTAAGGGGTTAATATACCATATAGCTCAAAAATAAAATGATTAATTTTTTATTAATTTATAAAAGCAATTTGCACTATATTAAAATACAGCATGTAGAGAAAATTCATGTTTTTTATCAGCCTTGTATTTGCAATTTGTTACTAACTTTCAAACTGATCACAAATCATTAGAATTTATATAAATTTATGATTATTTGTCCTATTTTGCAGTGATACTAAATCTGTGAATAAACAATAATGAAAAAGCATTTATCTTTCCAGTTTAAATAGTTTGCCATAAATTCACATAAAATAAAAGTGCATTGTGACTAATTCTCTTCCAAATTTAAATCATTATAACTTATATTTTACAAAAATGAAATTAATAAATCTTATACTGCTGTAAAGATTAATTATCGTCCAACAACAATACAGAGAATATATACATATTTTTAAGATGAAAAACGTTTGTCATGAATGACAGAAAATTTGTTTTTTAAATAAAATTTATCAACTACCCACAAAAATATTAATAAAAATTTATTCAACTGTAAATATTATCTATTCTACTTACAAACTCTGTAAACAGACGCTAAGGATAAATTATTCTTATTTTCAGACTGAGATACTGTTTATCATTAATTTATACAAAATGCAGAATTTTTTTAACAGCGCAATACTTTTCAAGGGGAAGCACTCTGCAAAAGCGAAATTGTGTATTGACAAACTCAGTTTGTGCTCATTAAAACTGACGGGATTATTTACGTACATAGGGAGAAGATTGGTTGAGAAGACGAAAAGCTCAAATAAAGTTTGAACTAGACACCCTCGTAGTGGGAGGAGTAGAACTGTCCTTGGGGAGCACTGCCTCGGAAACACTGACAGTAGTCACTGAAAGTGAAGTTAGATTACTCCGGTGGACAGTTATGTCCTACGAGGGATGGTTAATTATGGAAGGAGAAATACGAGAAGATTTGTGTCAAATAATTCCAATAAACAAGTATGAATCTGGTAAGATAATTTTGTGTGAGTCGGGGGTGGAAGGAAATGAAAAGGTTCCTCTTTTGATTGAGAAGGCTTCAGACACCACTATAAAATACCACAAGGAGAAGAAATGGGATATATACGTCCCATTCGAAGTGTAAAACATGTGATAGTGAATAAGAGGGAGAAAATAGCCAAGCTTTCAAATCAAGTGTTAAATAAAGAGGAGGAGTTTATGGCTCCTGAATGCTTTAGAACTAAAGTGAAAAGATTGATAACTGGGATAACATTGGGATATAGTAGCTAACTCTGATAGAGATCTTGAGAGAACCCAGATCCTAAAAATGAGTATTGATGCAGGCCCCCTATCTTTTGTCATTTGGGATCAATGACATGTCACTAGTAGTTCCAGAAGAAATGGAGTCTGATAACGAATCCATTATCGGAGGTGAGGAAAGCAGTAATGAGAACTGTGAGAACTTAAGGGAGATATCGAATCAGGAGGTATTGTTAAGAAGGAAACCTCAGAAGCAAAATGAGGATGAGATGATAGAAAGACCTGGAGTGGAGAGATGAGTTACCGCTGTCTTTTATGAGAAGTGGGCTGAGGAGAAGAAGGGGCTTAAGACAGAAACACCCTTGAAACTGAGGTTACATAGTGCTACTCAGAAGTGTTGTGGAAACAAAGAATGAGTAACCTGGAAGGCAGAATTTGTTGCTGTTGTTGTTACTGCTGAAGAGATTAATTTCTTCTTTGCCTCAGCAAACATAAATTCGAGGAAAAGGAATACATTATATTTTGGGTAAATAAATGTATAATTTATTTACATATATACAAAGCCATCATACTACCCATAGCTGTTGTAAAGGGCAACAGAGTGGGAGAGGAAGAAAGAAAGAGAAAGTATATTGGTGGTTGTCGGCTGATTTTTGGGAAGACGGCAACATCGAAGGATGAAAGTTGAAAGTGATAATATCGTGTTCAGTGTGCTTGCTGCGTTCTTGACCAGCCTATGCATGTCAACATCTCAGCCAGTCTCTCTGTCTCTGCCCTTTGTAGCATTGAATCAGGGAATTTATATCTGTCATATCAGCTCCAAATCGTAGTCTGGGTGTTTTAGCAGGAGTTATTTCTACTGGCCACATATAAAGTTCATTTTATTTCATTCAATACCAAAAACATGCAGTGAGCCATGATATGCAGAGACACGTTTTTCACATTCTGCCTTGGGTCATCGAGCTGTCAAATTCCGGTTTAGTGTAAAAGACACAACAGAAGAGAAGCTCAAAGGAATAAAAATCATTTTATCAAAAATAAAATGTAAAAAAAAAAATACAGGTTTTGAGATCTTTATGAATGAATTGGTCTTGAATATAGTAACAGTAGTCAGCAATTGTAAGTTAGCATGATAACAGAAGGTGATAAGGTTATACAGGTGCTGATCAACAAGCCCAGATAAGAAATATCCCAGTGTAAAAAGGCAAATTCATTCATAGTCTGCAGCAGAGGGGAAAGTGCAACCCCTCTATTTTTTATCACAACCAGTGGGTGTGCAGGGATGGTGCTTGATGTTTAGGCTTAAAATTTATGTAGAGGACAATAACTATGAATTCGGTGCTTCCTACATTATGTAATGAATGGAAAGGCATTGTGTCTTGCAGAGATGGGCTTGAGAAAGATTCTGGTGATCATCTTAATGATATTTGCCACGCAGGCCTGGAGGCAAAGCAAGAATACCATAATTAAAAAGACAAGTGAGGTAATTATAACCAGGTCTAAATGGCTGATTACACTGATAATTGATTAAAAACTGTACAACAAATTGTTAGACAAATTGAGGGAGGAAATGCGAGGACTAAGCGAGGCTAGAACACATGTAGCCCAGTGATATTCAAGGGATAAGAGCTATACTCGGTTGTTATTTTCACTAGGTCAGAAGATGGAAATGATGAAAAGGCAATGTAAGGAAATGAATTTCTATTTGAGATGGGTGTTGCTGTTACAGACTTGTGAAAGGCAGTTGATACTGCCTATAGTAGGAAACACATTAAATGCATTGTTTGGAATGGTATCTGAAGAGGATGTTAAATTTATTAGACGTAAACTAAAGGATGTGGAAGCAAATCAAAAAACCCTGGCACAAGTAGCCAGAGAGAGAGTGTATTGATTTTAAATGTAACTTGAATAGAGTTGGCGGAAAATTGTGATAGCATAAAGTGGTTAATTGATAACATGGTTACTCTCCAAGAAGAGATAGATAACCCCACAGAGCTAGTAAGGACAAAGCTGAGGACCTTAGAGTGTGACTAACCGGTCAATCTCTAACCACCCTGCTGGAGCATGTAAGGGTTCAGCTGGATATGTTGCCATTTGTCCCTGAATATAGTCATACCTCATCACTTAAAAGAATTGTTATTGAGAATACAGAAAAAAAACTCCCACATCACTTGAGGTTACCAGCGGACCTGGCAACCAAACTTTGGAAGTACTATAGTGCTTTGGACTGTGTCACTCTGCTGAAGAACAGCAAGCTATTGGTATTGATGACCATCTCATTGTTAGATAGGGATGGCACCTTTGAGGTATTTCAAGTGATAAATTTACCTATTCTGTATCCTAGGGTGCAACATGAGGTTGGATCTGTGGCTAGATATAGAATTGAAACAAAGTATTTAGCATTGAATTTGGCTAGGACAAGGGTTATGATGTTGTCTGAGGAGGAGGCTAAGACATGTGAGAAAGATGCATTGAGTGTGTGTGTGTGTCGTTGAGTCCAGTATATAATTGTGGGTGATTGACATTTGTGCATTCTGGAGCTATTCCAACAAAATAAGAAAATTGAGGAGTATTGTCAAGTAGAAGTGGTAACAAATGTAATACTGCTATGAGCAGTCAGCATGTCCAATGGAGTGTGGGCTATGGTTACTAAACAGGAATTGAGATTGTCAAGGGTATGTAAAGGGGAACCCACGCAAATGATTAGGGTGAAACCCCTGTTAAGTATTGTGCAACTTCTTGTGTGTGCTGCCTTCAGTATGACAATCTCTCTCCCTCCTTACTACTAGGCTGGGAAGAGGTACGAAGAAAAGCAACCCTTAATGGATTTGTTAGGAGGTAATGTGAGTGACTGGGTTGAATCATAGGAACTGGTGGTAGCAGGGCTTCCTGAAAAGGCCTTGATTAAAGTGCCAGAGTTATTGAGGCCCTCTGAAAAAATTGATCTTGCTCAGCTGAAGAAGGAATTAGATAGAGTAGAAAGAGGTGGTATGAGTAAATCACCATGTATGGACCCCTGTAAGTTTTTCAATGGGAATAGGAATACTAACCCTTGTAGCTTTGGTGATCTCAGTATCATGGTTACTGAGAAGATATAAAGGTATATTGATTTGGTCTAAGATATTGGCAACCCAAGGTGGGAATGGGGAGGAAATTCCATCGAGTATTCGTAACCAAGAGGTGTTGGAAATGTCTGACCACATCAGTGAGAGGCCTAGGAACTCTAAAGCCAATAGAGACATTGCTGCAGATGCCAGCAAACCAAGAACTGTAGCAAGAACCAAAAAGGTTAGAAAATTGGTTGATAAAGGCATCAAGAGTCTAACTGGACAGTCCGAACCGTAATAACAATAAAAAAAAAACTATGAACTGAAATTTTATTTTACAGGTTATAATCAATGGACAAACTATGAATTGAACTTTTAATTATTGCAGGTATTAATGAAATTTTGATTGCATGAGAAAGAAGAGAGGAGAAAGGAGGGATCGCATGAGCCTCTACCTGTTAACCCTTTTTGGGATTTGATTAATATTATATGGTATTGAGACTTGGTGGAGCAGCAAGAGGAGTGAGTGTGGAGGTTGGCTTAGTATGTCAATTGCAAGCAATGGACAAAATTAAAGAGGAGAGTAAATGTACCAGTATAAAGTGTGGATAAAAGCTAAATGTTTAAATGTATGTTTCCTTCAAGATTCAAAACTCAGTTTGTTAATTTGAACGAAGGAAAATATAATGATAACAGGTACGGAATGTGTGTACGTGCAATTAGTCATTGGAGTTTGTTCGGTTATCTAAATCTTCAGGTAACAAATATGCTCCTATCGAGAAATGGGGTTAAAAGGTTAGTGGACAGTATTGAACAAAGCTTCCTGACACCTATTTCTGAAGAAAGCAAAGACAGGAAAGAAAAAAAAGGAAGAAATAGAGAAAGACTATACTGAGAACTGTCAGGCAAAGCCAGTTGATCTTACTGTGAAATTCTTAGCTGGGTAAAGCCAGAATCTCTACTGCGTATCAGTTAGCGAGGAGGACGAAGAACCTAATATTGTAAAAATATTTTCCAACAGGTGTTAATTGTTAATTTTTATATAAACATCTATTAGCAGTCACCCACAGGATAGTTATCAGGGGAGATGCAGAGACTACAATTTTATAGAGAACAGAACAGAACTGCGGCTGCCTAACTCAGCTTGAACTAGAATGACTGCTGCTGCTGATTGCTAATTTTAGGTTGTTTCTCTCGTGAATGAACTTACGATAATTCAGGAAGTTTGACACTTTATTTTTTTCTTTCTTGTGGATCCGAAAAGAATTTAATTGTTAATATTTTATTTTTTTTTTTAACTTTCTCTAAGTATTTTTTTATTAACTAATGAAATTTTAAAAAGATTGTCTAGCTGAAGGAAAAATAAAACTTCAGATTTTCTTTTATCATCAAATCTGGTGTTGCAACATTTCTTTCTTGATTTTGACATCTGAGGAAACCTAAGATGATATTCATAGACGATTTAAAATTTACTATGGTGCAATTTTGTTACTTTTAGTAGCAAATTGCAATACACAACATACTTAACTCCTTCTGATCCAGCAGACCCAACTTCGGCATTGAGAGGATCTCTTCAGCCAAGGATCAAGAGACAGTTCTGCCTTATGCCAGTAACCAGATTGCAGTTGGTGAAGTGACAAGATGGTATTCAGCAACATGATCAAGGCTATATCTTGGACTGGTTCAGCTTAAGGTCACAACATTCTCTAGGCCTTTTCAGATCACTTCTAAAAATGTGTCTGAGAAAAAGCAATAAAACACAAGTAGCTGTTCTCCTAGCTGTAAGTCTCATACCTACCACTGCAAGAGTTGTTACATTCTTATTGTCAGGCTCAAATATATTCCACATATAAAAGGAGGATTTTTATTGCACTGCTAAACCATGTACCAACTCAGTTCCTCTTTTAAAACTGACCAGTAAATCCACTGCTTTCAGTTGTTCTCTTACATTCAAGCCCACTGTTACCACCACAAAATAAGCTCATTTAAATCTCTATTACTCTCTCTTTTACAATTAATTATTCCCATTAAGTTTTAAAACAGTCAATTACTACAGAATTATTCATTTTCTATATTAATTATAATATTGATCAAAATTTGTATGAATCTAACATTTCTTCCTTACAATTCTATATTTGCATTTAAAACATATTTATAATTAAATTTGTCTTTTTTTTTAATCATTTCACTTCAAACAAGGTAGGAATGCCACTAGTTTGCAGGGGGTTACAGAGATTGAAGGAGAGAAAAGACTGTGTATAGGGAGACATAGGAAAGGAAAAAAGATGAACAGGGTTCGAGAAGATAGATATGGTGATTGATATTGCATTTATATTTTTGAAGATTGTAGTTATAGGAAATGAAAGTAATATTCAAGCATATCACAAATCCCCAATGACTAATGACTCATTAATTTTTTCAGAATCAGTTTAAAAGAAACATAATAAATGTTGTAGCAACATTTACGAAAACCATTGATTTCTCTTTAGTAAACCTGTCTATACTGAATTTCAATAGAAAATATTTTATTCTGACTGATAAGCTTTTACAAACATTTTGAAAGTATGCGTTTCCTTGATATTTCCTAATTTTCATTTAAACAGAAATAATACTGACATGAATGATATATTAATAGTACCAGAAATAAAAAATGATTATTACAACCTTAATATGGATTTAGTCTAGAAAATGTTTCACATTTTTTATTGGAAATATTATCATTTGACACAGTTATTGTTAATGAGACAGACAAATCTTCTCCAAAATTTATAAAGAAATAAAAAAATTATGCTCTTACCATTGTGCTATTTGCCATGATGGAACTGTTGGTAACCACAGAACTGTTGGATATGAAATTATTGCTTGTAACTATTGGCATACTGACCATGGGGCTTGCACAGTGAGTTGCTGGGCTATGGCCTATAACCCCACTAGCTCCAGGGCTCAGACCCATCACTAATTCTGGAGGGTTCATAACAAGGTTAAGCCGGTCTCCGTCTGTTAGCTCAGGTGGTTCTACATCAACCCAGTCATGCCATTCATCATACCATTTTTGAATGTTGAAGTTTGAAATGGGAAGGTTGAATGACCGTGTAATAACACTACGGATGACGTGAGGGTAAACAACTTCAATCACTTTCTTCTTGTAACCAAAGGTGACATGGAATTTCATGTTTAAAGCTGCCAAGGATAAAAGAAGAGAGAACATGAATTAAAAGTTTCTGACAAGAAAATACAGTCTTTGCACATTGTAGCCTTCCTTTAAAATTTACTTTCTAATACACAATAGCCAAAGACTCAATTTATTAAAAGTCAACCTCAATCATTAAAATAATGGGGAAGTAAAACTAATTTTTTAATTATAATTTTACATATATATATTAATCCTAGAAACATATCTGTTAAGTTTTGATATCTATCAAAGTATTCAAATATTTTCTAGATACAGCAAACTAAGTAAAATACATACATTACACAATGAAAGATCATAATGACATTTAATAAAGGTAATATTCACTGACAATTATTCAGTTTGTCATAAAAATACAAGAGAAATAATTGCACAATCATACCACAAAGTACTTTTACTCTGGGAGAATTGGGACTGTTATATTTCAAGTGAGGCATATTACTGTTTAACCTCTTCTCCACCAATTATTTTGTGAAAAACATTTTTTTTAATTTGTTTATAATATAACTAGGAAACTGAGGAACCCTGAAGTACCTGAGTGGTGGCTAACACCTCTACCAGACATACGAGTTGACAACTGGACTCATTTCAAGCTCAGAAAGGCATTAAAAGAATCAAGATCGATGTATAAATACATCTGTATCTGGTTTTTAATGTTTTGGACTTGTTTATTCATCAGTGTCTGAAAAATATACACCAGGGAAGAGGTTAATGCAAAAGTGGAAAGAGTCAGTGTTCAAGGCCTATTATCTCAATAATATCCAGGTCATTGGAGCCAATCCTGAAGACAGAATTTAAATAGGTTTGGCATTTAAAGATCTACTTATTAGGAAATCCCTCAACTAACTCTAAATCTAGAAGTAAATGCACAATCAGATCAGAATGTCTCATATTGCAGAAATATAGAAAATTGTTTGTCAATCCAAATATGGAATGAGACAGTGTCAAATAATATTGAAATTGAGACTACTACTTTTAACTATAAATTGCATGATTCTACAATTTACTAATGAAAGAATCTTGTTCAGATCCAAATAGGCCATCAGAAGTATATAGTCATGTAATAAAATAGTGAATTGAAAAGAAAGCTCTGTTGCAAGGCCACACAGTATGTCTGCATCAACACAGGAACAACAGAATATTCATTCAACATTCATGATGGCAGAACAACCAGAAAAAAGTCAATTGAATCTGTCAACAATCAACAGAGAAAGCAGCAGGTCATTGTGATGATAGACAGACCCATGAGGTTTTGGTACACTATCATCTTTTTAGACAAATCTATATTTTCTCAACTTCCAAGCAGCAGGCTTGAAGATTGTACTCAAATAACCATAACTAGTTATAAGTTATTTTCCATTTACACAAATATAATTCAAATACCATTTTTAATAGGCATAACTAAAATAGAAGGAAAGAATTTTACATATAAGCAATGTAAAATTGATATTAATTCACACAAAAAATATAATTATATGATATTATGTGTAATATCCTAACTTTCTCTCTAGTATATACAACAATCTTAATTTAATTTTAAAATATTTTAAACATAAACAAAATACCAAATAATGTATATTAATTCTTCGATAAGCTGCATGTGCTTACAAAATGTTGACATTTATGACTATCTTAACCCCAGAATAGTCACAAAAGAACAACATTAGACTAATAATACCTGTTTGAATCAAATTCACTAACTGAAAAAAAAAATGTAGCACAATGGATTTAACTCTATTGTGCCAAGAAAACGAAAGGGAGATAACACATCTCAGTTAATTAAAGGTATACAAGTAGTCCGAATAATTACTACACTCAAAAGCAATGAGATTAATACATACCATTAGTGCTGTTAGATACAAAAGCTCAGTCTGTGAATTTCTGAGTATCAAATATAAATGCTTTATGCTTTGAAACAAGTACAACTGTAAGAAAGGAATCAGTGAAAAATAGATGGAAAGTTTAAGAGTTGCAAAATAAATGTAGACAATAGAGACATTCTTCAAACTTTAAGTTGTCAAATATTAAGGAAAGATTTTTAAACTAAAAAGATATGATTAGCTGATTATTGCAATATTAACATTTGGCACTCTACATTATCATTAAATAAATCTTCCACTTTTGATGTATATGGAATCCTCTCAAAAGATAGTGTTTTAAATATTTGAAATTTTAGTTACCTGGCTATCAAATTCAGTCAAGAATGTTTTAGGTGTTGCCATAGAAGGATATGACTACATAACCAAAAAATTCAAATTCATATTTAACATTGGCAGGACTAACATTTTGCTTGGCAAAAATAGTCACCTACAGTAATAAAGGTTAACAGATGTTTCCAGTAAAATAAAAATAAAAATTACAAATATATTTTTTCTATTACAAAAGAAATCTACAGTAAATGAGATTGTAGTTGTGTTGTATAAAATTCCCTAAATGAGGGTCACTCTAACTACTGGAAAACTCACATTTTATATCCGAGCTGTCAACATATACTATTCAATTAACAGTTGTTTCACATGCTATCTTAAATTGTTCATGTCACCTGCCATCAACTAGTTAATATTTTGATGCAAGCACAGTACCTTGCTGTAAAGATAAACTTGTTAGTTGACATCTTATCTCATTTAGAAAACAATAACATGTATGATGTTCTAAAGAATTCTATTTTCTTATTTTTTCTTAACAAAAGCTTATAAACTTATGTATCAAGTGTACAAATATATAAAAACAAAAATCCCAATGAGATCTAATACTAACACTAAAATTAACTGGTTTCTGTTCCAAATGTATGTACAACGTCTGTCCCTCTCCCAAAAAACATACGTTATGGAATTTCAAAACATTTTCATTTAAAAGTTTATATTCTAGTCAGGCTCTCTGTTTCCATTAGTATTTATTAGTTAGTGATTTAGTTGTTTCCCTTACTTGGCAATTTTAGAAACTTTCAGAAATTATGGATGGAAATTAATTTTATTTTTTAATCTCTTCCTACTTTAACACTCCTACAGTTAATCAAAATTAGAATCCAAAAGTTTATATTCAAAAGAAGGGCTAAAATGTGATTATTCCTAAATGGAAAAAGTTACGAAAGTCAAAAAAAAAGTCAGGTAAACTGGTTGGTAGGAGAAATAAAAAAAATGATACCTCTCCTACCGAGGAGATAGTAATTGGTTGGTTTTGGTGAAGTAAAAAAAAAAAAAGGCAGGTGTGGAAGTTATACAAATATGCACCAAGTGACTAGACGTGGGAGGAGGTTGAAATGATGTGAGTGAGGAAACCGGCGAAGTTGAGGCTAAACAAACATACATACACGCACGCACACACAGAAATAATTGATTCAAAAGTGCAACAGGGTAGGGCGACTGCATGCTCTTTTTTCTCTCCTTTTTAATTTTAAGTTTTATAGACAAAGACATTTTGCAGTTAAGATAGGTTTTCTAAAGTTTCTTTTCTTCAAAAATGAAGCAAAAATAAAGAAAGCTCTTCGTTTTCACTGAATAGAGAAAAAAAATAAAATCAATGAAGGTATTTTTTTACAATTTCCAATTGAGAAAATAAATTTAGTGTTGAAATTTTTACTGAAACTCAAATTTTTAAATTAATTTATTTACCAGTGTGTGCCGAAACTCAGAAAAACTCTTCAAATTACTTTCAGATCTTTTTTTTAATCCTGCTTCTCATTAGAAAAATTACGCTTTTTTGTGTGATAGAATCACTGATTTAGTTTTTTTAGTAGAAACCACAAAAATCGACAGGAAAATATTCAGCTTTTCACAAATCTTTAACTTTGTTAAATCATAAATGAAACTAAATTTTTCTTACAAAGAAAAACGCATTTCCTATCCAAAAAAGAAAACATGTCCCTAATTCCCTACACCTTGTGAACATTTTGAAGGCCTAGGACATACTAAGAAAAATTAAAAGGGGATCCCAAAGTAAGTGAAAAAAAAAAATATAGTACGGTGGAACAAACTAGTTACTAGCAGCACGTTTTCTTTTTCTTTTTGTGGTTTTTCAAATTTATTTTTATAAAGGAAAGGAAAATGCATGTAATTTTATTTTTCTTTTGCATTTATTTATTCTTCAAATGAATTTTGACACCTCGTAATTAATTATCATCAAGAATCAAGATCCGTTTAAAAAATGAAAAAAATTAACGAACCAGATATAAATAATAAAAACATAAACAAAAAAAAGGTCTACCTATTTATTGATTATCGACAAATTATCCCTGAACTTCAGGGCCTGAAGTAATGTAAATTTTGACAATCTTTATTATTGATAAAAAGTTGAATTGTAGAGAGTTGTCGGAAAAATTTTGCTTTCCAACGACATTGGAAATGAAATACGAAAAGAGAAAATAACTTAGTTTTGAAAAGTAAAAAAAGAAATACTGACTTATTCTTATTCGATCAATACATGTGTGTAAGTAAAATACCAACATTACAGCCAAAAACATTGAATGAGATTTGTTTTTAATTTTTTTACTCATGATTGACAAATTTTTGAAAATGTTGTTTTCAAGTCATAAGGAAAAATCAAGAATTGAGATAGGAAATTACAGCATGAAAATAGAATTTAATTACAGTTTTTATAACTTTTTCCTTCAGTCGAGATAAATATGATTAAAAATATTTAAAGCTACTATGAAAAAAAGATTTATATTTTAATTTTGTTAAAATTCAAGTGTTTAAAAAACTAAAAATTCATCGCATTATTAAAAAAAGACAGACAAAAGTCCTTAGTTTTTGAATATTTTTTTTTCGATTTTAAATTTGAGACACCTGATGATCAAGACGAAAAAAGTTTTTTTTTTTTTTTTCATACAAAAATGAATACCTGGATAAGTTCCTAACAAAAATATGTCGATGAAACAAAAGTACAGGAAATTAAAATAAAAAATCATAATCAGATCGATTTTTATAAAAATAAATTACGTTATTATTTTAAAGTTTTTTTAATGAAATTAAAGTTTGTTATGTTCTTCTTTAGACTTGCTAGGCAAGATCACACACTCGCTTTATACATAAACTAATTTAAGAAGAAGTATCCCATCCACAACCTTACATATAAGCGTAGAATATATTAAATAAAGTGCAGGACAATGCATAATAATATCCAACTGCTGCTAACAGCAAAAGAAGAGGCAGTCATAAGTCAGTAGTGGGTGCAACTCTACAGAGATTCTCGATTCAGCTTTTGAAGAAATAACTAAAAGGCGATCGTTTTTGTCTTTTTTTGTTTTGTTTTGTTTGTTTTTTTATCGCTTACCTCTCCGCGAAATACCGAAATGGAGCGTATGAATGGGCGCAAGGAAGCTTTAAGGGTTTGAAACAGGGTTTGGAGAGGAATTTCATAAATCTGTTAGATCCACGTTCAACAATTTCATATTGCGCTTGAAAAAAAAAAGGAGCAGAAGGGATAAGCTGACCCGAGCAGTTTGTTTACTTTTGAGAAGCGCGCGTCAAACACCGGCAACTTCCGGTCCGGATTTTGTTCACGTTACGCCTTTTACTTTACTTTGCACAATTAATGCTAGAAAGGCAAGATGTCGTCTCTAAATTAAACGGATATAATTAAAATTAATTTTAAATTTTCTTGATTTCAAGAAAAAAAAATCAACTATATAATGGTGCGTGTCCTAATATTTATTTTTCTTTGTTTAATTGTTGACACCAATAACTAAAAAGCCTAATCAATGGGTGTGGCTACATTTTTTTTTTCTTTCAAAGTTTGGGGTGGGGCGCTGGAGTGATTCTAACCATTTAAAACAACAGTTTGGAACTTTAACCTAAACTTTTAATTAAGACATTAAAATTCTAAGTCATTATTTCCGTTCAATTCAAAAAATTCTTTTATTGACCCTTTCTTCGTATTGCTGTCTATTGGATACTGTCTGTAATTATGTTTAGATTTTTTGATTTAAAAGAAAAAAAATGTTTAAATTAAAATATCTTAAAATGGATATGAATGGCTTTTCAAACTTTACGAGGTCTTAAATGGGAATTTCTAAAAAAAATATTTTACGCCTCGTTTCTGTTGTATTCTTTACAAAAAAAAATGTAGTTCCTCGTGCAACAGTGACCCCAGCAGGAGATTCTATTTTCCTACTTAAACTATTCAGTTTGCATGCACGCGATGTTCACATTTTCCGAACTTTAACTGCGTAACATCTAGGTAGTCTATTTAAATTTGACTGATTATTATCCCTTGGACAACATCGATAGTGAGGAGAGGGGAGATATGCCACATGGGCAACTGCTGACCTCTCGTAGAAAACCCTGCCAAGGCCCGCGCCCTGGAAAAGGCATATCTCTTCCGGCATAGAACCATGGTCT
The DNA here is from genome assembly GCA_964036315.1 of Acanthosepion esculentum. Taxonomy (NCBI): domain Eukaryota; kingdom Metazoa; phylum Mollusca; class Cephalopoda; order Sepiida; family Sepiidae; genus Acanthosepion; species Acanthosepion esculentum. The sequence continues at coordinate 42,538,621 of OZ038507.1, read as the reverse complement.
CTCGGGACTGACAGATGCCATTAAAAATAAAATAAATGCGTTTTAAAATTACTGCTTGTTTTGTTTTTTTTTCAACTGACTTAGAATAAATGAAAACAAAACAATTTATTCATTTGAATCTTCTCTTAAATTCTTCTAAAATAGAAAAATAAAATTAAAAATGTAAATGAAAATGAGCATAACAAAGTTAAAGTACTTTTTGGAAAAAAAAAAAGATTTTTTAATGTCATAAAAATTTTATGACATTAAAAGACAATGTTTTTAAAACTTTTTTCCGAGCACAACTTTTGACAATAATGTCAGTGTTATCATCGTTATTATGACGTTATTTATCGTTTTTTTGTTTTGTTTGGGGATTTTTGGTTTGTTTTTTGTTTGTTTGTTTTTTTCACTCAGAAACTGAAGTTTCTCCGAATTGATTCGTATTTTGGTCTAATTTTAATTTCCTTTTTCTCTTTTTAGTTACAATCCAAGAACGTTCTCTCAGCTAATCAATAATGCCATAAATTTGAATTTTTAATGAAGACGAAAAACATTAAAAAATTCTGTAGTACGAAATTCAATAACTTAAGACAAGTGGAGTCTATAGTTTTTTTTTTATCAATCTTCCAACCAGCGGAGTCAGTTGAGGCGTGATTTTAAAATGTTAAATTTTATTTCTTACTAGTTGTTCATTGTTTTGGTTTTTTTAGGGGTATTTATTTTCGTTTTTAGTAGTGTATTTTTTTGTGGTAAGCTTAAAATCATACAGTGATGATTAGTAAATTTAGTCTTCTTACACTACAGCCAATTCGTTCGTGCGAGTTCGATCATGAAAACTACAGTAACAAAAAAAAAAAAAACATTCATTGTATCTTTTTTGGGGGGATGTTTTTTTTGTAGCTAAAACTTCAAAGTTTCAAACCCAAGATTAGAAGAATCGCATTTTTTTTTTAATTAAGGGAGATTTAATTGCGAAGATATTTTTTAAAAAAACAGTTTGTTTCGGCCAAGTTAATGAAGTATTGGGAGATCGATACACGATCTAACGCTAACCACAGCAGAAGTATTTTGACACGTAGAAGTTCTACTAAATCTAAGTCGTGGCATTTTATATGCGTGGTTTCTGCTACGAGACAGAAAAACGGTGTGTATCTGTCAAGTTCCTGTTGCATGTATTGCTAGGATCTTTCTTTTGTCTCTTGACATTTTTATTTTATTTTTATTGATTTATTTATTCATTTGTCATGAAACATTCAGCCGAGAAAACTCGGCATAAAATCAGCATCATTCTTTTCACTATAAAATGGTTTCATCTCAGGATTAATTCAGTAATTCACCAATTAAAGAAATTTAAAGTGTACTTTTTTGTTAACGTTTTTTTTAATAATTGTTTTTTTTATTTGCATGCTGTTTTACCTGATAAATTCAATTCTTCCCCGAGTCAGAAAAATGACGAAAAATCAAACTTAATTGACAGACTACTTTTAGACTGTGTGCATGTGTCAATTTAGAAAAAATATTTTATCTTATAAACTTTTCTAATAACGTGAAATCTGATAGGTGAAACAAAAAAATGGACAATAGAACGAGGATATTAAGTGAATATAAAATTTATTTACAAATACAGACCAGGGTCGTTGTAAATTAGGTTAGCATGAGTGTCTGGAAAAGTGTTGAAGGAGCTGGTCAATTCTGATGCCTGGTGCAGGTGTTGTGCTTTTGATGGTCAAAAACCAATGTCCCGTGCTGGCATTGTGTTGTTAAATCTAATGTCAGATGCTGGCTTTGCGTTGTTGCTGATTGGATCCAGTGGTGAACCTTCCATAGAATTATAACCGTAGTGTACAGGATTAGAGTCTGGAACGATATGCATGCTGCAAGTAGGGACCGATGTGCAGCCGGAAGTTCGGGGCTGTAGTGAGCAGGTCCGTTAACAATCAACCAGGTGAGTTAGGTTGAAGAAAGTGATGCCAGAAGGAGTTGTGACCGTGATGTAGCCATGTTGATGGTCAATTCCAATGTCCAGTGCTGGCATTGCGTAGTTGCTGACCAGGTCCAGTGGTGAACCTCTCATAGTGTACAGGATAGGTTATTAGAACCTGGAACAGTATGCATGCTGCGAGTAGAGACCAATGTGCAGTCGAATGTTTGGGACTGTAGTGAGCAAGTCTGTTTACGCCGTCAATCAAGTGGGTTAGGTCGTTGAAGTAAGCAGGGACCAGGGTGTAGCCAAATGCAGCAAAGGCCACGAATGCCGGAAGTAAAAAGGCAAGAGTGTGCCATTTAGTAGGAATAGATAGGAAAGCACAACTAGCATCCAAAACTTACGTAACCTGTCCAAGCACCCTGGCCACATCCTGCATTTCTCCTCCTCCTCCTCTCCTCTCCCTTTTGAATTGGGTGAGAAGTCACCAGGTTATACGAAGGGAGTGTAACAACTACAGGTCTCACAAAATCAAAAAAAAACTCAAGAAAAAAACTGAGATTTTCTACAAAATATGAAAGTATGGTCACAAAGTGTATTACAACTAGGTTCGTAATACAAAAAGAACTAAAAAGTTATTAGGTTGATCATGAAACTAAATTAAATTAAATTGCAGTTTGTAGGGAACACAAAAGGTCACGGTCAAAGTGTCTGCCTAGGTCAAGTGTACAGAGTAACCCGGCTACAATAGATCAAACGATTCATATATTAACCTCCCCTTTCCACTCCTGTCAATTCAATAACTGATATACGTCTCAATATTTCCTGCCTATGCCTGTGAAAATACGGAATAATAAAAATGAGAAATTTTTAAAACAATCAAGAACTATTAGTTAATTTTATTTATTAGCAGCTACAAACTTAATGAAAATTAAAAAGAAATGAACAAATTTACTCTGACAATGTATTCCAGGGCGATGACTTGAAGCCTGTCTAAATGCGAGACAGTACAATGAAAAAATAATTTCAATATTCTGTTATTAATTTAAATACTTTGTGATCATGAATTGTGTTATAATTTATATTTTTTGATTTGTCAAACTAAGTTGAATATGTTTCCACCAAGAGAGTTTTCAAAGTATAAATAAAAACATTTAGTCCTTCAATAATTTTCAATTTTCATTAAAAAAACAAAAATCTTTTAAAAATTAACTTTTTCCCTTCAAAAATGTGCAAAGTCTATTTTAATTAATAAGAAAAATAACTTAATCTTTCAGCATTGTTTTACTTTTAGTTTTCTTTCTTCATTAATTTTTTTTTTACGATTCAGAGCATATGTAAATAAAATATCCTACATAGAAGGTTTTAAAAAAATGTGATTTATATTCTCTAGGGAGAGATTATCTTTATAAAAAAAAGTATACATGTCAAATGTTTTTCCATTCCTTTTCGAATGTTTTTTTTTTTTTTTTTTTTGTAAAAAATGAATTTAGGAAAATTCGGTAACAATGAAAGTCGATTGAAAATTGATTCTAAGGCCATTCTGGAGTAGGAATTTGGAGGCTAAGCCCCCCACTGTATTTTTAAATGAAAATCGTGAGGTCCAAATAAAACCCCAATACAACAATACCAGGGTCATACTTGCAGAAGGAAGTTTTATGGGGCTAGGCCTACTTCCCCAATATTTTTTAAAAAGTATTAACAATGGGGTCTAAAACCATAAAGGTCCATACTTTCTGGAGGAGACTAGACCCCGCACACACACACACCATACATTTAAATAAGTATTGACTAAAAAAATCATGGGTTCCATTCCAGAAAACCCTACTGCAACAATAGCAGGGCTGTACATTCTGAATGGGGGGGGGGGCTAAGCCCCCACTCCAATATTTTGAAATAAATATTTTTTAAATAAGTATTTATTTAATTACTATACTCTATTGTTTTCAAGCAAATAAAATCGATTTTTATCTAAGTTAAAGTTAAGTTCATGTATCTTCTTTTCAAATTATTATTTTAATAAAAAAAGTACTAGCTAAATAAATTAATTTTTAGCCAGGTGTTTTTTTAAAAAATCAAAAATTATATAGCCTCATTTCTATTTAAAAAAAATATATGGGAGGGGTCTTAGCCCCCAAATCCCCATTCCAGAATGGCCCTAAAATCAATTTTCAATTAACTTTTATTTCATAGTTACCGAATTTTCCAAGCACCGATTTTTCAGCATTTTTATAGTCAGGTATCGATTTTTGTCAAAACTTAAAAATAATAAATCCATCATTAACCACTTCACTATGTTTGTAATGTCTATAAAAATAAATTAGCTATATTAGGTTGTAATTGTTCAATTACATTCTAAGTTATAACCAAAAAGACATCAAATCATTTGAATTTCTTTATAATTTTGTGTTTCTGTTTGATTGTTTAAAGTATTAAAGATCATTGCTTTCAGCCATGTAAGCAACCCAGTTTTCATGTTTACAAGTAGATGAGATTTGAAACAGAAAATGACTTGTTGAATCTGACATGTATGGTTAATATTTTTAATCTTTAAATTAAATAAGCAAAAAATGGGTGGAAATATAGTAGTAAGATGAATAAACATGATCAACAAACTAAACAACAATGTAAACAAACTAGTAATTTTTTCATTATTCACAATACAGATGTAATCATTTATGTAAGAGAAAGAAAATATTGAAAGCATCTTGAATCTGGTCTCAATTCCTATTATAAAACATTTATAATAAACAGCATAATACTAAATATTGGTTTAAAACTTTCAAGAAGAACGTTTTTCAATTAATTGAAGAAAACATATTCTCATTTTATATTCAATAACTTGGACTCATGTTAAAGTTCTTATCTATTGTATTTTTAAAATCAACAGTAATTAATAATGTCAGAACTTAATCTATTTTAAAGTCAGTACACTAAAAAAATGTTTGCAAATTTACTATTATCATGCTATAAAAGTTATTAGCACTCATGAGTTTACAGGAAGAAATTGTACATTGCTAATATTGGCAATTGGTGTTTGACCATGTATTTAGTAAGATATAAAATCTATAACAAATATGCTTAATGTCAGTTTTCTACATGACAGTATTGAATAATAATATTTGTCAGGCATGAGTACTGTGACTGAGTTATATATAAAGCAGCAGTCATTGATGGAATTTTTGGCATTAGCCCATATGAAAATGAAACTAGCAAACCTTGTGAGGATTCAAACAATGCATCTGCAGAATAAGGTATGAAAGGATAACAAATGCCATAAATATGGAGAAGCCTGAAATTCATAATTGTTGTGCACTGATTTGTCCCCATCAAATATCTAGTTGTTCCCAAAATTGAAAGGTCAACATGTTTTATTCAAAGCTAAAGTCACACTAAAGATCAAAAGTAAACCAGAAATATTCTTCATGGATATAATGAAAAAGTAGATCTAATTGTGAACGCCATAATCTTTTCAATGGCTGTACATGCCTCACCAGGGCAACATACAGTTTTGAATAGATTCATATCTTTCCAAAGAGTATTAGTGCAAAAGTGAATGCAACAAACTCAGTTGGAATATGGCTAGCCAATTTCTCTTTCTGTGCTGCTAAACATTACACTACCCATGCTTCATGTCAGTAGAAAATCTTATTGGGCTAATGTTTTCCACTGACATAAAGTGGCAAGATTATATTGAATCAATTGCTAGGTCTACTGCTAGGAAAGTTAGTTCACTGTGTCATGCTAAAGAATTTTTCTTGCCAGAATCTTACACATTTATAAACCTACCATCTCTTCATATATTGAATATTGCTGCCACATCTGGTCTGGTATTTCTGTTATATTCAGAGATTTTTGATAAAATACAAAAAAGAATCTGTAATGTTATTGGTCCTGACCTGGCAACATGGTTTCAGTCACTTTTCCACCACTTTTCTATAAATACTTTCATGGTAATTATTCTGATGAACTTTCATCTATAGTACCTAGATTTTATGAATTTAAACACAGTACTAAATTGGTGGCAAGGCTTCATCATTTTACTGTTGAAATGGCTGCTAAATCTAACTGTAAGTTCTATGTTGACAGTTTCTGCTTTTACATTTTTGCTTGTGAAACTCTTCTGACTTCTTGCTTTCCTGTCAAGTTGGATCTTCAAAAATGTAAATGCAATGTCAATCATTATCTTCTGTCTTCTTAATTCTTGTTCTGTTCTTGTTCTCACTCATTAATAATTTTTTTTCTCATATTCTCTTACACCAAGTAACCTCTTGCATCTCAGTGGCTTTATTGCCTTGCTTGGGGTGAAAGCAAAACAATAAAAGCTTTTGTCTTACATAAGAACATTTAAGTATAATGCTGACCCCATAAACTTCTCAGTGACAACAATATTCTTTATCACAGCAAATTGATAACGTTCAACATCCAGATACCACAAGAATGTATGAAACACAATCTACTAATAAACTAATAAAACTTCATGTAATAAATCAAGAGATTTCATCTAACAAGCTACTCACTTTCTAATGTTCTCTTACTAGTTATGTGTTTTTTTTTTATCTCAGTCACCATCAGTGCCTTTCAAAGGGTCTTCAAGCTATCAAAGCAACAAGCATAAAGGGTTCAAAACTTGAATTTTATTCTATTATAAACATTTTTATTTTCACAGTATGTATAATCCTTTAGGTGTCTTATAATGGGATAATCATTAGTAAAGCTAATCTGCTTTACCTTTACTACTGAGTAAGTCCAATTCTCACTGGGTACCTTCTGCAAAATTCAATACTAAATAACCCAACAAAGGTTGACATATAAAATCAACCAACCTATAAATCCTTGTTAGGATGTAAAATAATTTAAACTTATTATTTTATAAAGACATGATTTTAATATTTAATTTAGCATTAATAATTTAATGAATTTTAATTTTTAGATTCTTAATTTAATTCACTTTAAATTCTTAGATTTGAAAATGAATAATCAATCTTAGGATAATTCTTCACAATAGAAATAATTTAAAGAATGATCAATACAATGTATAAAGAAAAACTTTAAATGTATTTATCTTTCTATAAGCTTACACATGCTGTAGTAGGGACATATTCCTCATACATTTTCCTGTTAAGAAACAGCTTAAGAGCAAATCAGAATTTGCTTTCTTATTACTATCTTTAGATATGATAAATTACATTTTAATTAGAAACATATATCTGTAGACTATTTTAGTAATTCCATTTTGCTTATTTCTTATTCTTAATATTATAAAACATTTATAGAAACTCCTTTGAGAAACTCATATAAGAATATTAATAAAGCTCTCCATTAAAGAGACATGATTTTCATTCCTTTTATAATCTATAAACTTTTGGCAATGATATAATAAAATGCTTTTGTTTAATAATTTTATTTTATTTTTCCAGAATAATTATCAATGAATTATACACACACACACACATCTATGTGTTTATGAATAAATCTAAGAAACTTGTTAAAACCACCTAAATTTATTATCTCCATGGATAAGAGTACTTGCTATATTTAGCGAAAAGGGAAAACTTCAGATACTAAGGCTACTTGTGTTCATTTAACAAACACACTTTTCGGAAAAGGTGAATCCTCTTCCTTGTGATCTCATATGTCTCATCACTGGTATACCATGATTGTTTATCTTAAAATCATCTGATGGGCAAGTAAGCACTTTCTTATAACTAAGTAACAGTAAAAAGATTCAATAAGCATTGTCAGACTTGACAGGGGTTCATTCAGACAGGATGATATCTATTCATAAGTACAGGAGATTTTAAATGTGTCAGAGTATTTTAAATTCTTTAGTTTTCACTTTTACATCATATTTTACATATATGAATTTAATGAAATATACCTGAGAGATCAGATTACAAAACAGAGTTTCACTCTGATTTAATTTCAGCAGAGATGCATAAATTAAATTATTATTGATTAAGAAACTAAAAGTATTGTTTATTTTGTTAACTATTTGATATTTATTTACAATATCTCCTGAACATCATGAACAAATGCAACTTTTATTGCTTCATTATAGTTGTATACACTTGCCAAGAATCAAACTGAACAAAGGATACAGTGAAGTAGTAACTTGAATTAAAAGCATTGATAAGAGAAAGTATAGAGTAGATAATAATGAAGGCACAAAAATGATCTAGTCAAACATTTCTAAGTGTTTAGAATTTGGTATTTCTTGAGAATACCTTGAGTTACACATATCCTTTATCTTAAAATCATCTGATGGACAATAAAAATTTCTTGTGAATTTTACTTAAAATATTTTTGTATAATATTTTCACAGAGAGAGACATTATAGTATGAATTTCCAACATTATTGCATTTCTTTTTCTGCACCATGGCCTAAAATATTTTAAAGACAAAATACAAAATAGATTAAGATATTTTAAGTCAGTAGTATAACAATATATTATAATACTAATGTAAATTGTAAAACTGAGACACAAATATAACAAAAAATGATTGTTGATATAGTCAGATAATAGCTATGCAATCTTGCACACTAGATGTTCTTGATTTGGCCAAAATGGGCTTCATTTTTTTCATGATAATTTTGTTATTAAATATTCTTTTCCATTGACTGCTCAACTTATTTTTTTTATTTCCTTTGCAAAAGTATACATACCAATTACATTTACATTTTAATAAAATTCTTAAGCATTTGAATTGTTGTTTCACAAGACATAATAAAAATCACTCCTAATTTTGTATCACTTTTCTTTCACCTTGCAACTGTGAAACTCTACAGGCAATGTAGAGTTGCACAATGAACAGATTTAGTGTTCTTCATTCTTTTATGTAACAGAGAAACAATTGTGGCTCTTGTCCAATCCTGACTGAAGCCTTAATCTATACAGAATGTTGTCTGTTCTTTTTCTCCATTTCATTCTGTTCTTTATAAATTTGTCACATAATCATTCTACCAACTGATGTAAGGGATTGTTAAGGTTGGAATAATTATATAGAATCTAAGAAAAAATATCAAGGTAATTGTTCCATACAACTTTAGAAGAATAAAAATGAAATAAAATTTTAAAAAAAGGAGAAAAATAATAATGTTATAAACACATGTATGGTAGCATGGAAGAACAAATGAAACAACAGTACTGCTGGTGAGGTGAAAGGAAAAGAAGACAAGAATTGAAAATATAAAATTCTTTTGTATTGCAGGTACAGCAGATGCAAGTGGGATGCACAAAGGGAGGTGGCTTTGAAGGGAGGATATAGTGGGTAAGGCCTGGAGTTGATGTGTTTGTTAGGTTGTTCGATCAAGGTCATGGTGATGATGTCAAGAGAGGCTTGGAATGGATTAATGAAGCTTGCTATTCACTGATACAGAGGATGTGAGCAGAATGTTTCTATGTGGGTGAGGTGTGGCAATTTTGAGGAGGGTCGATCTCAAGAGGACACATGTATCAGGTCAGTTGACTGACATCATTGTGGTGACATTGAGAGCCTGCTAGGTGTTGACAATTGACCAGTTCTCCTCACTGCAAATCTGACTTTGCTGATACAGAGGATGCAAGCAGAATGTCTTTATGTGGGTGAGGTGTGGTGATTTGGAGATGAGTGGATGTGTGTGTCAGGTCAGTTGATTGAAGTCACAGTAATGACATTGAGAGCTTGCCGGAATTGTTGCATCCAAACAAGATTTCCGATGAGGTGCTGTAGTTCTTTTTCTATTGTTGGAGGGTTCATTTTGTTAGTTCGCTATTCCTTTGCTGCATGCTGCTGATACTAGTTGTTATATCCATTAACATTACTCTTAACATCAGTTTTGTTGCAAATGAAAGTAACAAACATGGATTAAACTTTAAACAATGTGTATTCATCAAAATTTTCATAGTTGCTTGAAATTTGGCAAAATTGTTCATGTTGTTGATTAGGTGTATGGGTACTGTTAGTAGGGCAGGAAGTTGACTGATTTCTTGGGTTGGTTGGCCAAGGTCACAGCTGGTATCACAGTTGGTCTATAGTGGATCAGCTGTTGATGGAATTTGACATACACTTTTGTTTAATGGTTGAAATCAACAAATGAGGTGTCACATTTGTTGCTGAGGTTTTGGCGGTGGCGACAAGGTATTAGATGTAGATAGTGAACGTTGATTGAGCAGAAGGTCTCTGTTGGATTCTGATTGAATAAGAAATCAATGAACAGGGCCATGGTGGTGACAATGAGGGAGGCCTGGAGCAGGTCGGGCTGAATGCTGGTTGGATTCTAGTCAAATTTGGTATCAACAAGATGGGATCATGGTGGTGACAATGAGGAAGACCTGGAGCTGGATTGTGACAACATTGAGGTGTATCAGGGGTCTGGGGGTGTCACAGCAGGCCTGTCATCCATATCCTGTGTATGAAGATTTGGATGAGATTAGTGAAGCTTGGACGAGGTCACTGTTGGGACGAGAGAAACAATCATGGTGGTGATGGCAACAGTATGCTGGCAGGTGGCCTTTCAGCCTGCAACTGTGTTAGTCATTATGAGGAGCTTTCTTTTAAGCAAATCTTGTGGTCTCCAGAATCATCTTTTTTTCTGACAGGAATGTTAGTGAATGGCTACTGTATTTTATTGCGGGCATTTGTTTTGTGGACCATTCATTATGTTTGGATCCCCTGTGCTGGAAACAACTTTTTTATTTTGAGTTTTGCATTCTTAGCACTCACATCCAACCAACATGTAGTGTGAATCAGAAAGAGATCTAATCCCAGCAGAGTATAACATAATACAAATGCACATTTTTTAATACCAATGTCCCAAAACAAAAAAAGTCTCAGTGAGAGTAAAAGCAACCTCTTTCAGCAATAGATTCACATTCAGAGCTAAGATGTTGGACATTTTTTATCAAAAAGCATCATTATTCTCAATATCACTTAAGAAAAATCCATTCTTATCTAAATCATTACCTAAAATAAGTATATCATTATATAAAATTACAAACAAAATTCCATAATCTTTATAGTATTTCTAAAGTATAAAAGACTATACTGATGTGCTAAAAATAATATGAGAACAGTACATAAAGAAAATGGTAGATGGTATCACCATATCTTAATATAGAAATGTGCAGACCTATATCAGTTATGCTCTGTCATCTGGTGAGTCAGTGTGAACATTTGCTAGGCTGTTTATGAATTATCAAAGGTTGAATGGAAAGTGATGATAGTGGATTCCAGACAGATGGGATATTTCCATTTCTGAAATTATAAGGACATTTAATATTTTACAGCCTACCAACCACAGGTCTGTAGTGATTTTGACCAGAGCCATGTTGTGAGAATTATCTGGAGTAACAGACAAGTAACCCTGGCTCAAATCATATCCACATTCAATGCAGGAAGTGCCAGACACATATCCACCATGGAATATGGGAGTAGGTGATCCACCAATATTAACAACACAGCATCAGACACAGCACTTCACCTGGATTCATGATGTTGCTGAGTGGTGTATTCTGATGTCATACTTCCAGTTGTTTCAGAATGATGGTAGGTTTCATGTGTGATACAGGTCCAATGGCCATAAACCATAGTTGTCAAACATACAGGCTGGTGGTGCTTCAATAATGGTGTGACATGTTAGGTTTGCTGGTCTGTCTAAACATGTCATTTACTGATGACTGCTATGTTGCACGCATTCGTAACTGTTTTCACCGATTCATGGACTTCATCTTCATGTCCTCCAACAATGATTGTTTATTCCAACAGGATAATGTACCATGTCATTGAGCTTAAGTTGCCTAGAATTTGTTTCAAAAACATTCTGGAAACTTTCAATGAATAGTATGTTCACCAACATGAGCTCAATCAAACATTAAAGTGGTTGTGGTGAAGAGATCTGCTCACATGAAAGATTGTGCATTTCCAAATATCATTGAGCCATGAACAGCTATCAAGATAGCATAGATCAACGTTTCTTCAGCAGTATTCCAAACAGTTGTAGAATTAATGCCACATTGAATTTCTGCATTGGGCTAAAGAGTCCTGCATGATACAAAGCACCTATCCCATGACTTTTGATATGTCAATATATAATTCTAATGTATGCAGCAATATTAAACATTTGTGAATAATCTTTCAAAAATATTTCTGAATGCATTTGATAAATCCTCTTTATCACATTTTAAAACTATTCATACTTGCTAGGTGTGATGATAAAGTATAAAAGGAAATACAAAGGACAAAATCATTTTGTTAATGTCTATGAACTCAAAAAAGAAGTGTTTTTGACACTTTTTTTTTAACAAAATAATAAAATATGAATAAAGAAATTTTATATCAAAAATAAACTGCAAGAATTTTTCACTTCTTTAAATGAACTCGTTTTTGTTCTTTTTTTCTTCTATTTTAAATGTAACATTTTTTGGAATGTTTATTTCTGCTAATGTTTGATATTAAATTCACTATAGAATTGTTTGCTAAAAGAGATAAACAGACATTCTGAGCAATAAATTAAATACTAATGACCATAGACTTTGAAAATCTAAACCAGCTTCCAATAAAATTCAAAGTGACATCTTTTTATCTAAATCCCAAATCAAAAATAACATGTCATTTTCATTTTATTCAAATGATTTCTTCAAGGTTATATGGCTTAATAGAATACTATAAACTGAAAAAAAGTATTTATGTTCCACTAGCAAGATAATCTAATGCTGTCAGGATTAAAAACCTAAAGTTATCAACCTTTGTTTTTATATTTTATTTTGTTATTTACATTTAACCAAGCAATTAGACCTAAAATAGAAATCAGAATATATTGTTAACATTATATTTACATAAAATTAAAGACCAAATTAAATATGAAATAATAAAAAGAAAATAAAAAATATTTTTCCAGGTCTCAAAATAGTTATTACTTTACATATGGCAGCAATTTTCCAAGCATAGCTCGGATGTGGCACAAGGCCGAAAGCATGGGATACCCAGTGAGGATCGAACTCACTACTCAGTCGTAATTGTTTTAGCGAGACAAGCTTGCTAACCATTACACCACCTTGAGGTGCCTAACTTTACATATGGTATGATTGCTACATGAATCTGTAATTCTCATTATCAAAATGGCAACTCATATTTTTGAATCACATGACTTCTACTACAAGCTTCACAATCCCTAACAATCAAACAGCTGCAGAAAGAAAAGTATTTTGCCCAAACCTAGAGTGTCAGAAAACCTTGAAACCCTTACCTGTATGTCTAGGGTGGTGGTATCATGGGAGATTTCTTGAGGCAGCTGTTGATGTAAAAATTGAACTCTCTTTTGTGACCAGACAATTTTCAATAAAATGCAGTGGCGACTTGTGTATGGGCACTATGAAAATACAGCACCTACTATTTTTACACAATATTATTGATAATATTCAATATTTTTTTTTCTTTAATACTTTCTTTATACTTGTACATTATATAATCCTTAAACTTAATGTTAGTAGCCATTCCCTCGTTCATGAAAAATTACAAAAATCCTTGTATGGAATTGTGTGCTTCACACAGTTCCAGTAATGCAATGTTTGACTGCTGTGCACATGCGCATATGTCCAGTGAAAAAAGCTAAATGCTGGTTAGAGAGAGTACTCATGCAGTGCTGACCCTCTTATCAACAAGTTATGTGGTGTTTATTTTTGACACAGTGTGTGTTGTGCTTAAAAACAGTGCACCATGTTCTTGAAAGAGACCGTTCAACACTTGATATTCAAATATCTGAATCAGGAACAGGCAAAATCAAGAGGTATATTGGAAGCTTTAATTCTGAATGGCACCAACGGAAAAGTTGACTCTGCATCAGTAAAGTGAAAAATGCATTGTTTTACTTCCTGTATTTGCTGTTTGGAAGTGATGTAATGTGGAAAAAAGATGGTTTTAGAAATATATATAAAATGAAAGCAAAACTGAAAAACATGAGAAGTCAAACAAGCATATTGCAATTGTGGTTTCACTGTCACTTTTAGGAAAAATAACTATTAAGAAACTTAGTGAGGCATACAGACTTTCAATCAATGAGCCTAACATGAAGGTTAAAAAGAACCATGAAATTTTATCCAAAATAATAGACTGTATTTTATTTTGTGGAGACTGAAACTCACTTACATGGACATGATGAGAAGTATGATTTAGTAAATCCAGTGGTATTTAGAGGATTAATAAATTTTGCATCTCAATTAGATTCAGATTTGAAAAATTACTTAGAAACCAGTACAGTTTTCAAAGGTATTTCTAAGGCCATTGAGAATGAGGTACTTGACTTCCAGCTATAAATATACCATGAGGAGATAAGGACAGAAATTGGGGAAGCCTCGTTTGTAGCTGTCATGGCTGATGACACAACTGATGTTTCGGAACACACTTAAATGGTCATTGATTGTTCTATGATACGTGTTGAATGAAGAAATATTTGAGTTTTTTTGAGGATTCTTTATTCCAGAAAAATCAAACTATAGATGGAATATCAAAACATATTCTAGAACAATTAGACATAATCCTTCAAAAACTGATAGCTCAAACATTTGATGATGCAAATATCATGAAAGACAGAAAAAAGTTCAAGCAAAAATAAAAACAGTGCACATTTCCTTCACTATTATGCACATCAATTTAATGAGAAATGCAGCAAATATTACATGGAATGCAAGAATTTTTTTTTCTAATATTTTTGCCTATTCCAACATTCTTCTCAAGACCACCACAATGTGAATCCATTCTCAAGAAGCCTATGAACATCAGCATTCCACATCCATCCTCTACAAGGTGAAACTTTTACATATAGACCATGAATAGAGTTCATGGAAATTTGCAACATTCAAAAAGCTGCCTTACTGAAATTCAGTCAACATTAAATGCAGATCAAACTATTACAGAAGCAACAGGAATTTTATAATACCTGCATGATGATAATTTCATGCTTTTTCATCAGATTATGCCTAATGTTGTAGTAATTTACAAACAAATGCCATCTCAAGAAATTAGTGTTTTTAAAGTAAATGAATATATAACAGATTTCAAAACTGCTATTTTAGAAATAAGAAACTGAAAGTATCATGAGAATCCTTCAATAACACTTATGGCAGAAGCAAAGGAATTGTGTGACTACACATGTCTTGATACAATGGACAGATATTCTTTTACTAAACACTTAGTGTTCAATAATAAAAGCTTCAATAGCTTTAGAATGAACTGCCAACAGAAGAGATAGTACTGATCACTGATGCATATCCCATGATTGACAAAGAAAAGCTTAAAACTGAACTAAAATTATTCTATTGTAGATCTGATATGCATGAATATTACTAATTAATTGAGTTGCTGAAATTTATCTTGGAAAATAATCTAGATGGTGTTCTTAGTTAAATTATGAAACTTATAAAAATCCTCTTGACAATTCCCATAACAACATCAAAACCAGAATGCTGCTTTTCAACACTGAAAAGAATAAAAAAAACTTTTCTAAAGAGCACAATGAATCCTGAAAGACTAAATGCACTTGCAGTGCTTTCAATAGAGAAAAATTTCCTCAATAGTCATCCAAGGATCAAGGAGAAAATTATTTATTAACCTTTTTTTCCACTGAAAGTAAAGCAAGAAGAATGAATTTCACTTTTAAATGAAGGGGCCAAGCTTGAACTGTAACAATTTATAAATAAATAAAAAATAATTTTTTGTTTAGGATTTTTTCAAGTTTATGTATAAATTTTCTTTTTATGTATTTGTTTTGTTTTACAAAATATTAAAACAATGGCTAAACATTTTCTGAAGCAGTGCCTACATTAATTTTAGCCACAAGCCTCCACTAATAAAATGTAAAATCAAGGAAATCTGTGTTAGGTATAAGCACACACAAATAAGATGGACACATACACACACATACATACATGCAAATAAAGAAGTTTGTAATATGAAATAATGTAGTTTTTTATTAACTAACTGGAAGTTATGTAATGTATTTTGCTTTGGTCTGAATCCTACACAGGGAAGAAAACTTTTTGTCTATTTATTTCTAACTGTAGTATTATATATAAATGAGGTACTGCTATAAAAGCAGTACACCACAGCAAATGCTAGTTGAGCTAACATCTGTTGATTTGACAATGTCTGTTCCAGAGTATACTCTACTTCATAACAATATGGCATCACCAATAGGATTTCTAACCACATTGGATGAACTGGAGCACATAGAAACATGGATTAGGTGTATAGCAGCATTGGTTAGGGTAAAAAAACTGAAAGACAAGAAAGCCTCTGGAGGGGAGAATGAAATTACTGATTTCTTTTTGGCTTCAGCAGGATATGAAGCCATAAAGAAAATATCCATTATGGTGTACCCCAAAATACTGGCAGACTGAACATATGAAGAAATTTCAACTGTAATAAAAAGAAACATGCGGCCAAAAAAAGCTGGTTATTACAAAAAGAACAAAATTTCTGGAAAATACACAGAGCCCAAATGAAACTGTAATGCAATATTTACACAGATTGAAAGACGCATTAAGATATTGCAAATTTGAAAAACTGCGTTTGAGAGAAATGTCTATAAAAGATGAATTGATCCTTCTCAGACTAATTGAAAGCATGTATGATGTTACATACAAACATAAGATCCTAGAATGGCTACATGCGAATGATATGAATTTAGAAGCAAGTGTAGAATTCTTGCAGTAATTAGAATTAATTAATGAATTTAATAATTCTGAAAACAATGTGGAAGCACACAACACAACTAAAATCCTAATTAAGTGCAAATATTGTGACAAAGAACAAAAAAGAAACAAAAACTAATGTCCAGCCCTAGGAAAATTATGTTTTGTTGGGTCAACTGTAAGTTTCTGTCTCAAGAGTCAGGAATCAAGTGACCAAAATTGGATATTTATGTATTGGCTCCAAGTGGCACTTCTGGTAATTTGAAATATAATGTAAATTATTAATCGACCACTGACAGCATTTCCCTCACATTTTTTAGGGACTTTTTTGTAAGCTAGCACCTGCTTTAGGGAATCTATAAATACAGACCATAAAGAAAACAAATGCTAGTTGGCTAATGGATTACTAATTAACTGAAACATTTCCCGCTTTTCTGATGTAGATTCTATAATGAAACCAAAGTATGAACTTTTTCCTTTTCAAGGAGTTTTATCATTAAACACATCTCAATGTGAGTCTGTGAACTTTTCCATTTCTTATGGATTTTATTAAACACACCTCAATGTGTGTCTATCAACATTTCTATTTCTCATGGACTTTATTAAACACCTAAATATGTTTATGTGAACTTTCCCCTTTCAAAGGGTTTTTTTTATTAAACACACCTAAATGTGTATAGGTTAACTTTTCCCTTTCAAGTGTGTATTTAAAAATATCTCAAATGGGTATATGTGAACTCACCCTTCTTTTCAAGGGTCTTATTATATTCACCACATGATGTATATAATATCCAAATAAATTATTATTTGTTGATAAATAAATCTTTATCTTCAGTTTCATTTTAAATCCACTTGTTTAAATGGATAACTTCACTATTGCGTTGTTACATCTATTTTCTAGGTACGTTGTGTCAGGAGTGTTCTATTCAGGACAGAACCAGGAATAATTGGTAAACACTGCTACTAATTTAAATGTGTTAGCACCAACAACATATCACCCTCTGTGCCCCATAAATCAATAACTATCATCCAGCACTCCCAAACAGTTTAAACAAAAAGAGAATAGAAAGGGTAGAAAATATAAATCCTCATACTGAAAATACAGGAGTATATTCAATAAGAACACCTGCAAAAAGTAGAGAGTAAAATTGAATGGCAGGTTGACTAAGGGTGTGATGTTATCTTGATACCAATGAGTTTCTGGGGAAAAATGGGTAAACCTAAATTAAGAAAAAGTAATTTTCATTTAAAAACAATTTGATGGATCTGTCATCAAAACTGTAGGCTCCATTGAAGGAACTTTCAAGACAAAAAAATGTTTTGAGATTATTCCCATCACTGTTATAAAATGCACAAAAAATCATGGACTTCTGGGAATAAACATTTTAAAAGTGGATACAATGAAATTAATAAACTGTATAAAGTCAGAAGAACCTGACATAGGACTATTGAAATGACATAAAGCAAGTATTTGTCTAAAAGAAAATAGTCACCCAATCTATTTTGAATTTTGAAAAATAACTATTTACATTCTACCTATGGTAGATGCAAAACTAAATAAAATGGTAGAACAAAGCATATTGGAGAAGATTACCCAAGGTTCTAGCAGTTGGGCTTCACCAATTGTTGTGATACGAAAACCCAATGGCAATTTGAGGATATGCGGGGATTACAAAGTAGGTGTGAATCATCAGATAAGCTCTGATTCATTTCCCTTACCTAACATAGAAATGGCAAGTCATGAATTAGCAGGAGTTAAATGCTTTGCCAAGAATGACCTGAAATCAGCATATAACTAAATAGAAATTGACAGAAAATTTTAAAAAGTCACTACAATTAATACCCCAATAGGCTAAGATGGACTTGTCTTGCATCTGGAGTTAAGACTTCAAGACATATTTTTCAAAAGCCAATTGAAAAGGTTCTATTGGAGGGGGTAAAAAATATAATCATATATCAAGACAATATAGGCATATATAAAGAGAAATTTAAAAAAAACTGAACAAGTTTTACACAGATTAAAAAATGCTGGTATGATGATGAATAGCAATAAATGTGAGTTAAATTGCAACAAAATATCGTATTTGGGATACCAAATATCTAAAGAACGAAATTTACCAGACAATAAACTGATAAGTAAAATATTGGAAGTATCTACACCAAAAAATAAAAAAAAAGAATTAGAATCCTTTTTGGGATTGACCAATTTTTTTTTACCTAGATACAGTGACCTAATAGAATCATTTGCAGAATTACAGAAAAAGAATACAAAATTTAATGAACTCAAAGGCAAAATATAGCTTTTGAAAGCTTAAAAATTCACTAATAAGAAAACTGATTGCAAAAATCTTTGATCCAAAAAAAGAAATGACATTGACTATGGATGCAAGTGAAAATGCTGTAGCTGCAATTTTATCTTAAGAAGGTCATCCAATAATGTAACTTTTGAGAAAATTAACGTCAGCTGAAGCTAACTACTAAAATATTGAGAAAAAAACATTGGCAATAGTATGGAGCATGAACTCAAAACTTTTTATTAAGACAAAGGTTTTTGTTAAAGTCAGATCACAAAGCTTTAGACTTTATATTTAACTCCAGAAAGGAATTACCAAAAGTCACATCTTCTAGAATTTTAAGATGGGCTATAAAATCCATGGCCTTTGATTTTGACATCATATACATAAAGGGAAACACTATTCCACAAATAGATGCACTATCCCGACTAAATTTTGACAGTAAAAAATTAGAAACATTTGAAAATTCAGAAGATAAAATACTGCACAGGGTTGAAATGGATGTGTTACCCCTAAATCATCTCATAATTGAAACCATACAAGATCCAGTGTTAAGTAGAATTTCAGATAAAAAGAAACACATTTCAATGACAGAAAGACCCTACAAAGAATCAAGGAATAAGTTAACTGTAGTGAAAGGCATAATATTAAAATATCCCCATAAAGTTTAAGAAAAGAAGTATTAAAGGTGTACATGATGATGTACATTGTGATATAACAGCGACACAATTAAAATTAAAATTACAAGCGTGATGGCCAGGATATTTTAGAATATGTAGAAGACTGAAAAAAGGTGCCCAAAATGTGCTGAAATAAAAAAAAAACTTTCAGCAAAAAAAATTTACTCATGGCCTAAAGAAAAAGAACCATTGGCTTTGGTACACATGGGTCATGCCATATTAAAGGCATGTGATTAGTTTTAATTTTAGTGGACTCATTTTCAGGATGGCCCAAAGTAATTAAGGTTGTTGACAAAAAAACCACCATTGTAAAACAAATATTAAGAACAATATTTTCAAGGAATGGGGGTCCCTAAAAATTTGGTCTCAGATAATGCACTATAATTTTGTGAGGAAAGTTTGTGCTCATGGCTATAATCATATTGGATGCATCCCGTATAAAACACCACCTTACCACCCACAGTCAAGTGGAATTGCAGAAAGGATGATGCAGACTGTGAAAATAGGATTAAAAGCATTTTGCCCATCCAATAATAATATAGAAAGTTATTTACCAAGATTGCCGTTAAGCTTATAGAACAATTCCACATGCCAGCAGACTACAAAGTCCCTCCTCATTAATGGGTTGACAGACTAGAGCTCCCCTAACAATGTCATTTTCAACAAGTGAAAGTGTCTGGTATAAAAAGACAAAGAATCTAATCCAGAGAAGGCGAACTTTGTAGTACAGAGAGGACACAACACAGTAATACTAACGAAAAATGGATAAAATGTCCTGGCCCGTGTGGATCAATTCAGAAGCAGAATGGAACCGGAGGATATAGATATGGACAAAGAATCTGAAGGTGAAGAACATGAAGGGGGAGGAGGGCGCTAATGTATCCAGTAGTGAAACTAAACAATCTATGGATGATAATGTCCAGAAATCTGACGATGAGTCGGATGAGGAAAATGAACTCAGACCTAGGTCACCTATAAGAAGAAAGCAGGATAAACACCAAGAAAGACAGTTTAGATTCCCAAGAATAATTAAGTCAAAGATCAATGAAAGGCATAAGGCCATTTCAGTTCAGGGAAGTGTAGTATTGTATTTAAATGAGATACTGCTATAAAAGCAGTACACCACAGCAAATGTCAGTTGAACCATCATCTGTTGACCTGACAATGTCCATTCCAGAGAGTACTCTACTTCAAAACACCAACTATGCTATTTCTTTTCCAGTTTCAAACTCAAAAAATGTACCAATTGTATTAACTTCATTACTGATTGACCTTTTCCGCAGTTTCAAAACCTGAAAGTTTTCAGGTGTAATAACTTCAATATTGATTGCTATTTTTTGCAGTTTCAAAACCAAAAAAATATGTGCCAACCCTATTAACTTCAGTATTAATTGATCTTTTCAATGGTTTCAACCTCCCCTCCCAACAAAAAATGTACTAATGGATTAAAATAAAGTTCACTTGTTATAGATTTAACATGATATAAATGTAACATATATAAAATATGTCAAATGGAATATTACATGACTGATACCTTTCAACCAGACTTTATGATCTATACATCTAGAATACCTAAAAAATATTAAATACTCTAATATATAGAGCTCAATTTGTGTGTGTGTGTGTTCACAAACTTGAAAATTATGCATTGCCTAATAGAAATAAATGATTTTCATATTCAGCTTTAAAAATTAAATTTTTAAAACTAACCTTTTTCATTTTCAAGATGGTTCTTTGTGAGATTTTAAATAAATAATTATTTCATTGATGGTTTTTATAATTAAATTGCTTAGTTATTCAAATATAGCCATTTTCTGTCTTGAAAGTGGTAATGACCTTAGCATTTAGACCAGAGCTTGGGATTAAAGAGGATTAAGCAATCTATAAAGGGAAGTAAGAAGTGATAATTTTAATGGAATATTAGAACTCATCATCTCTAGTTGTACTCTGAGTTGTTACAATTTGCTATATTGAATTGTTGAGTTCATCATTCAATGTTATTGTTGTCAATAACTGATTTGTACTTAGACTTCATTTCTATGGATGAATGGCCTCATATGAATCTTTCATTTTTTTCATAGATGATCTTCCAATACACTAATCTGAGTTCTTGATACTCCAATAGTTCTACCTTTTTAAATACTTTAGTCTGTACAGTAAATTAGGTCATAGGAGTACAACATCAGTAGTTGTAGTAGCATTTGCCATAAAGTAGTATTTACATCAACCTTAAAAGGGCCAGCCTGCCTTAAATATCATCATTTAGATCTCTGACTCCTACTTGGGCTTGGACATTGATCACAACCACCACAACAAGCAAAAACACCATTATCTTAAACTATAAACAGGCTTCCGGTAACATAACTAATAATTCAGTAATCAGAGGCTTCATTAATCAAGCTCAACGTTTTATGTTTTATAAGTGAAAGTTATTTTTATCTAGTATGCAATTAATATACTTATTGTTAAGAATACTAATCTGTATCAATGGGCTTATTGAACCTTATCAATATAGCTAATGCTTTTAATATTCCTCTGGAAGAAATTTCTCTATAAAAAATATTACAGTATACATGTTTTGACATTACTTTAAAAAAAAATATTAACACTATTCACAGGTTAGCTTACAATCCACAGACTCATTAAGGATTCAGCTATTATATTCCTTTATATATTTACTTTAGATAGATAACTTTACATGGCTTTTTCTACAGTCACATGTAAGAACCAAAGTAATAGTTATGCAGAAAAGAATGTGGAAAGAAAAAATGAATATATTTTACAAAAAATATTATTTCATGAAATACTAAAAATTATGAATAATTATTTTCTGTCATCCAACATATATAAATTTGTAATTTGGCAAAATTCAAGCATGTAATTATATTTGTTTTCTGCTTTATTAAAAGTTTTTATTTATTGGTTTATCTCTAAATTACAATTTTACACTATGAAATTTTTCTGCCAGTGCACATTTAAACCAGAATTTTCTTTCTTTGAAATGTATAATAACATTTGTTGATGAAATGGCACTGAGAAAAAAACATGAAACCTCTTCATTTTCAATACCATGTTTAACTACTGGGAGATATTAGCAGGTGACTAATGAACAGTGTGGCAATGTTACCAGGATGAATGAAGGCTAAAGTCCAAGAGATGAATCTAAAGAAAAACTTATTGCTTAATTCAAAAAATGAATACCAGGTGGTGGGAAACAGATTGTTTATTCCCTACCAAAAGAAAATTTATTTTTGTTGATGAATGTTTACACTTAATAAATAACTGGGTCAGGCAGTTTTTTCTTGATGTTTGAAAAGTGACTGGCACAAAACCCAAAGACTTTTAATGAACAATGTTGGAGAACTTGGGGTGCCTCAGTAAGAGATAATGCTTAGAGCAGTGGTTCCCAACCTTTTTACCCAATGCCTCTTGTTCGCCATAAGTCAGAATATCATTCCAAGATCATCTGACTCAAAAGGTGCATTCCAAATAATATGTATATGTTAATGAAAATTTTCATTCTTTTCTATATTAGTAAATAGACATTTACATGGGTTATTTTTTAGAGATGAGTTTTACAAATTTAATAGCAATAGAAAATGTTGATGGATTTTTAAACTTGAATACATGTATAGTAATTTGTTTTAATTCATAACTAATTATTAAATAAATAAACTGAAGCATATTTCAATAAGCAAAAATATTCAATAAAATGCCAGGGTATTGTAAGTCAATAAACAAAATTCTGTAAATAAAAACAAGAAAAAGTAAAAGAGTCCCCCAACAAAATTCCCACCCTGAGGAGGAATCCCCCCCCCCAATTGAGAAGCCTTGATTTAGAGAGAGTGAGTGAATTGATTGACCATTACTACTGAGCAGTGAGTTTAATACTTACTAGGTGCCGTATAATTGTGGTCTTGTGCCAAACTAAACTAAGCTTAATAAATAAAAAGTTGGAGAACTTATATAAATCAATCAGCTGAACTGTAACTGTATGAAAATATTGACTAATTTCTTTGTTTTATCTCCCATTTTCTTTATTAGGTATAAACTTAAGTGTATACCAGTCCAATTCCATGTCAGGCTCTTACTTTGCCTTTAGAACTACCTCAATTCTTCTTTGTATGAATTTGACTATATTCTGGAAGTGAAATTTGAATCCATGCTATTCCACAATTCTTCTAGATTGGTCAACTGCACATCCAGGATTTGAATCACCCTTTCCACCACACTTGAAAGGTGCTCTCTTGGATCAAAATCTGGTCAGTGTGGATAGTACTTTATTGCAGAAAACTCATTGCTGTGTTCCATGAACCAATCTAGCCCCTATTTTTGATTTATATGCTGCCTTGTCCTGCTAGAAGTGACTAACAGAAAATGGGTTCACTATAGTCATAAACAAAGGTAGGTTGTAGCCTTTAAATAATTTTTTATTGGTACCAAGTGTCCGGAAATATTTTCTTGGTATGCACCAAGAAAATATTCCCAAACTATTGCATCACTACCAGGCCTGAACCATTGATACAAGACAAGATGGATTCATACTTTTATGCTGTTTACATCAAATTCTATCCCTACCATCGGAATGTCGCAGTAGAAATCGTGACTTCTATTGTCCAGTTTTGTGATCCTTAGTGAATTGTAACCAGTTTCTTGTTCTTATTTATTATGAGAGTTCCTGGCATTGTCTTCTGTTGATCTAACCTATCTGCTTCAAGGCTGAATTTATTGTCTGCTCAGAGACACTCTTCTGTATGCCCCCATTGTCATTTGAGCTACTGTTGCTTTTCTATCAATTTGAATCAGTCTGTCATCAACAAAGGTTTTCTGCCTTAATAATTGATGCTCACTAGAATTCTTTTTCTGACCATTCTCTGTAAACTTTAGAGATTGTTGTGTGTGAAAATCTTAATAGATCAGCATTTTTTAAATTCTTAGACCCAGCAGCAACCATGCCAAATTCAAAGTCCCTTAAACCACCTTTCTTTCCCATAGTAAATGAAATTTAATTCAACAGGTTACCATGACCCTATTTGAGTACCTACATCTATTAAATTGTTGGCTGATTAGAAATTTGCATAAAAAAACATTTATCCACATAAGTGACCAGTGAGTGTATATTGTCTTTTACCTTTTTTCTCTCTCTATATCACTCTATTCTTTTCTCTTTCTATATTGTCATTCTCAATTGTATTAGAAAAAGGATATTTGGAAAGTATAATGGAAAAATCTGAGTATAGTAATTGGTTTACAATGGAGATTGTTTTACCATTTTTTTAATATCCTGGAACTTACTGTTACCATCTTTAATGACAAGTCACACCATTCTTATTTAATTGCTGTAATTCAACGAAAAGCAATAAATAAAAATGTTGATAAAAAAAATGATAGGAAGAAAAATCAAAACCCAAAATATAGCCAAGATGAAAAATTTGATTTTCACATGTTACTTTATCGTGTTCTTTATTTTTCTATCTTTCAAATGAGAAAGACTTTCTATAAACACAGTTATTGTTCATTTATCTTGTTTATTTATTTTTCACTCAGATGTTTATCTCATATTTTTAGTATTTAGTAAATATTTCCCATGTCTATAATAAAATCTGAGAACTGGTTAAAATATGTAAAATTAAGTATAAAAAAAAAGAAAATATACAGTATTATATAAAAAAAAATTGATTTTTAACTTTATTTTTTACTGGGAATCTACTGGTCATTGATATATTTATCAGTCAAACAACCTGGTATCCTCTTCTTAGTAATGAGTTATTCCATTATGATAACAGAAGGCATTACTTAATGCCAATAAGCAAACATTTCTGGTATTAAAAAAAACAAAGGAATATCATATTAGTAAATCGGGGAGATCAGGTTGCTGATATATTTCTTTTATTTCATGTTAGCATTCTTTAGATATTTTTACTTTTAACTAAACTCTTTCTTAAATAAGAAAAATTTTTTTTTTATCTATAGAGCAAACTTCTAGATTATTCAAGCAGAAAATATAATTAATGCAATTGAAAAATTACTTAAATTTTGTCATCATTTTTTAATTACACAGGTAAACTAGTATTTATATAAATGTGGATTTTCTAAAAAAATATTAAATCCAATTTAATGGTCAAAACTCAAAAGTAAACAAGATTTTAAATGATATTCTTACAGTAGTTAGCAAATTTGTTGGCTGCTATTACTAGTACTAATTAACATCATCATTTTTACTATTTGCAAGAACTTCTGGAAATTTCATACTACATCTTTATTCCTTAAGAATAGAACTCAATGTCCCACTATAGCTTAATAATATAGAAAAAAAAATGCATTAAGTTGTTTTTTTGTTTTTTTTATCTGATGTAACACAACATTAACCTTAATTGCTGGAAAATATTTTTTTTGTTATTGAATATTCTTTTCTGTTCACCTCAATTTTTATATTTTGGATTATCCTGGCTGAAGAAAAATGTTATATGCAGTTGTCAATCACTAATAATGGTTGTTGAAATCAATGCAATCATCAATGGATTAGTAGTCAGTGCGTTAAAAAGTATATGAAGAAGAGTTACACACAAATATAGATAGCTAGAAAAGTACTGACAAACACTGAAATATTAAGTAAAACTTATAATAATTTTGAATTGTTTGTGACTTCTTGCTAACGGATGGTGACTTAGAAAAAGAAAGCAGAGACAATTACCTGAATTATTTTGCATATTCGAGCGAGATTAAGAGCTTGTCGCTATCCTTTTTGCTACCGCTGGAAGACTACACTCCTGAAAAAGTATTATTTTTATCTACATTGTTATTAGAACTTTTTTGGGGGGATGAACAAGATTTTAATTTGTTAGTTTCATAACAGTTAAAAATTAATAATAATTCAGCAAAAAAGAAAAAAGAAACAATTTTAAAAAGAAAGTCTCAATGTATTATTATTTAAATTTTATTGCGCAAGGAAATCCAACTAAAATTGTGCTTGCACATTATTGACAAACTAATAATACAGAACAGAATGTGTGAAAACTGAAAAAAGTCATGCAACATTTTTTATTTTTTTAAAAATCTATCGTCGATATTTCAGCAGAGCTAAGAAGAGAGATTAAGTTTAAGAAGTACTACTTTGTTGAAAAAGTAAATGAGACCATTTTGATAAGATGAAAAAGTAAAAACAGTGTAAAAATTGCTGTCTGTTTGAAAAGAAAAGAAGAAAAACGAGTTATTTTGTTGAATGTTGTTTCACTGGCAATTTGGTTCGAAATTCGTTTCCTAGCTGTTTTAACTTCACAAAAAAAAACAACTTAATTTATTTTAAAACAATAATTTCTGAGATGAGGAGTTATCATTATTTACATATGGATTATATATTGTCCCTATCTTTGTTGTTTACAACGTTCAGTTCGAAATTCCTCGAAGGTTACCCATTGACAAGCACCTGATGAAGGCCGGTGGGCACAACGATTGAAACGTTTACGAGGACAATAGTTCGCATGTGAATAATAATGATTTCAGTCAGACAAGTCGAGCCGTAGTCAGTCAACTATAAGATTAAGAAAGGAAAGGAAAGTAAAAATAAGAAGATCCACGTCCTCATGGAGCCGCGAAAGAACAGATAAAATTCTGGTAAATTAGGTATCAATTTATTTTAAATTGATACCTAATTTACCAGAATTTTATGTGTAAAGTTACACAAGGTATCAAATCAATTGTTATTTATTTTAAGAGCTCGTAGATTTTTATTTTCACAAATCTTTTTTCAAAAATCAAAATTAATATCTTAGTTATTTTCTTTTAATTACATGGATTTGATTGCAATGACGAATTTGAAATACGACGTGATACAGTTTTTGTTTTGAGTTTTTGAATCAAAAGAAAACTAATATTTAACTAATAAAACACAAGTCAAAGTTTAATTTTGATAAACCTCAGCTGTTGTTGAGAATGATTAAAACTGGATATTTCATTACATATTCTTATTTAGAATCTCAGAGACCTAATCTTTCAATATAAACAAACAAGAAACTAATGCGAAAAAAAGCGATCGCGTTGTCACTTTTCTCCTTTTTTTTGCGACAGTTTTAAATTTCTTTACCACGTTTTTGTTATGATTAAAGATCCACAAACCGTCAAATCAGAAATTAGCTTCTGTTTTTACACATCACCAATGGCGATCGTGGCAACCGCTGATTGGCTGAATTTTGGCAATGTTCTACTACACACACAGACACATGTCAGCTGCTTGCTCAGTTGTCATGTTGCCAGTCCGACTGAAAACTTTTCCAACAATTTTCATAACTAGAATATGCTTGTCTTTCTAACGAGAAAGACTCACTAAAGGGTCTGTTCTTTCTAATAGTTTAAAAATATAGAAAACACTGCATTTGTTCTAGTAGATTAGGGCTTTGGTTTTTCTAAGTGTACTGTACACTCATTTCTTTTTGAATTTTTTTCGTCGTCTGTACTCTCAACTAAGTCCATGTGTCGTTGTTATTGTTGTTAAAGACACGTTCACATTTATTTATAAAAAAATTTATTTAAAGAAATTCTACATAGTTCATAGGGATATTTAATATACTCTGAGTTTAAAATGCAATCTATAAGTAAATTATTATTAATTAAGTTGTACCTTAAAATATTTGTAGCCGTAGTAATATTTGTTATCGTATTTGGTAACCCTACAAGGGCTGAAGAAGATCCAGACCCTATGATAAAAAAATGTGAAGTATGTCGAAAGATCGAAGACAGATACAGGGACGTGAGTATTTATTTGTTTTATCTCTTGTTTACATTTTTTAAAAGATTAAGATAAAACTTTTTTGGTAAACACAATTCAATTATTTTGTCTCAAAAAAAAAAAAAAAAAAAAAATACCGGTGCTTTCTGCCCATAATCTCTTTAAAGAAAAACATCAAGAAATCTTGAAATGGAATTCGAATGTCAACATAGGATGCATTGTGTATATTTTAAATGAGATTATTTTTCTTTTTAAAGTCTGTGCCGCCAAGAATAAACCGATTAAAAAGAAAAATACTCAATAACATGCTTATAATCAGACTCTTTTTTTTTTTTTTAACTTACTTATGGTAATTTTATTTTTTTAAATATTTTAATAAAAAATAGTAATATGGACAAAAAGATGTTTTCGAGATCTTTACTTACAAACCGCCATTTTTGCGATGGACACCGGACCGTGGTTTTTTTTTTTTTAATCATACCTTGCACCATAAGATGGAGCCTTAATTTATATAACTCTGTAATTTTAATTTGAAATAGATTTATCATTTTACATAAAAAAATATTATTTCATATTGTTATCTGATATTTCTGGGTTTTTTTTTAGTTCATAATATAAAAGCAGGTAACAAAATTTATTTTTTATTATTGTTTTCTCAATGAATTGTTGTTTGAAGAAATGACGACGGTTCGCAATTGCTTTCTTTCATCGATCTCTAGTTTTACTTTTAAACCTTAACGGCAATTATTGAATAATGATGCTATCAATTGTTGCTCATTTCATTTATTTTGGTCATTAAAGCACCACGCTTATAATTTGAATAAACATTTATTTTAGTTTAAAGTAAACTTTTCACGGTAAATTTTGGTTTTATTTCCCGAGCACTAAAAATCCCTTAAAATGTTGCAAAATCATCATAATTCCGTGTAAAATGTATATGCTGAACTCGAATTAACAATTGAAGAAACCTTACCGTTTTGGAGTTATCGACAAGAAAAAAAAATCAGACCTTGTTAGTCATTCGTCCCTCATTACTGCCATCATGATTACTGATTCACTGCGTAGTACCTACGCAGGCGTAATCAGAAAATTTGGCCTATTTACTTCTTTTACAGACTTTCCTTGCAGAAAATCACTACGCACTACCGTAAAGAAATGTAATTTTTTTTTTTTTTGGTAAGTGTAGTTTTATTTATGACAAAAACAAATTATATAATACAACAGAACCTTTTTTCCATTTCGAATAGCAATGACAAATTAAAAGAACAAATTAAATAATAAAAATAAAGCAGTTTTTATATTTTAAAATTGAAAATAAAAAAAATTAATGCACAAACTTGGTAAATTATTTAATGTTTTTTATTTTTAATTTTCCCCCTTTTCTACACAGAAAGAAAACCCCACCCCTAACCTTAACACCTAACTCTAAAGATTAACTTTAGGGTTAGGTGTTAAGGTTAGGGATGGGGTTTTCTTTCTGTGTAGAAAAGGTGACAAATTAAAAACAAATGAAATAATACAATCAACCCTTTTACTTTACAAAATTTGTGCATTAATTTTTGTTTTATTTTCAATTTTACCATATAAAAAATGCTTTATTTTTATTATTTAATTTGTTCTTTTAATTTGTCATTGCTATTCAAAACGGAAAAACTACACTTACCAAAAAAAAAAAAAATTACATTCTTTATGCTAGTGCGTAGTGATTTTCTGCAAGGAAAGTCTGTAAAAGAAGTAAATAGGCCAAATTTTTTGATTATGCCTGCGTAGGTACTACACAGTGAATCAGTAATCATGATGGCAGTTATAGGGGACGAATGACCAACAAGGAGTCAGATTTTTTTTCTTGTCAATAACTCCAAAACGGTAAGGTTTCTTCATAATTTAATTGTTAATTTGAGTTCAGCATGTACATTTGCACGGAATTATGATGATTTTGCAAAATTTTAAGGGATATTTAGCGCTCAGGAAATAAAACCAAAATTTACCCTTTTCACTTTTTCATTAAATTATTAATTGATATTTCTTGTAAGTAGAATATTTTGTAACACATTAATAATCCAGAAATAAGTGATGATAAAATTTAAAGTTAATATTTTTAAATAAATTTTAATTTCAATTTATTATTTGATTGAAATTCGTTATATTTTGCCAGAAAAAGTTTGCAGTCTTGAAAATGAAGAATACTAATTTTTTTTTAAATTAGAGCAAATGAACAACACCCTCCCTCCCCGAAACCAAAAAAAAAAGAAAAACAAAAGAAATCATCCACAATTTGCTTCAGCTCTGATCATCATATAAGTTTGTTTTATTTATTTTCTTCAAGTGGAAATATGTAGCATTATTCTTAAAACAGGAGTAACGTGATGTATTTCAAATCCTCACCACTACTGAAATTAATCTCTAATTTTAAGAAGAGCCATATCCTCTTTTGACTAATTTTCTTTACACCCTGCCCCCCTCTTCTCAAATAAAAGTTCTTTTGTAAAGTCTTTTTATGAAACAAGAAAAAAATCAGATGTTCTAAATGGTTAAAAAAAAAACTTTAAAGATTTGTGGTATGGTTGAATTATTAAATGTCTCAAGAGCCACTCTTTGTATTCTTCCATTTCAGAAAACAACAGCTTTATAAAAACATTCTGATAATACAGTTCTTAATTCTTCAAATATTTGTCCTCATGGAAATGTTAATAAGGATATAATTCTATCTATAGATGAGAAATGTAACATACTTGAGAATTTTCCTTCAGTCATATTTTTGATGTGCTATTAATACATGATCATGTATCAGCATACTCTGCATCTTTATCTTGGTCCTCTTTGTACATTACATGTCTCTTCTATAGAACATATTCCTGTATGTATACTTAAATATTAATCCACTGATTTCTACAATCCAATATCTATCTTGAAACGTCAAAGGTTTTAATTTACTCAGACTATTTTAAGACCAGCAAATGAATTATTGAATGAACGAAGGGATTACAAACACTGCAAAATAAACTATATGCTTATTTTATTGTTAACATCCTTCTTGTATATATTGAATGGTTTGGAATATCTATCTCTCAGTAGCTGTAAGATGCAAATTATTTTTTTTAAGGTTACGTCTCTTCAGGGTGGAGGCAATCATAATTCTCCACAGATTCCATTTTTTATACTCTGTCAATTGCCATGACTTTTTGGGAAAGATAGTAGAGCAGAGATCACATTGCCTTCTCCAAGAGAGCTCAGTTGATCTTACTATTTAACCCATAGCTGAGGCGGTGGAGATGAATTTGTCTTTTCCAAGACTCTTTGTACAAAAGTGAATGCAACAGTCAAGGTTAGAATTTAAACTTGGTTTGCCAATTCCACATTATGCACAAATGACCATTATACTACACATATATCCTGGGAATGATTCTTAAAAATAACAAATTTAGTTCAAGTGTGTCTTTGAATTGATAAAGAAGTAGTGCTGAGTATAAATTTTAAAAACATCTATTCTCTGTAAATGTTTAATGATAGGCAATCTTAAAGAAAAATGTTAAACTCTCAACCATTTATTATATGTGGTGTTCTAGCTTTAATATAAAGTTGTATCTCTCTTTCTCATTTTTTTCCCCTAATATCGCTTGTATTAGTCTTTTATCTACACCTATCACTCTGTAGTATAGTAAATTATATTTAGGCTG
Organism: Acanthosepion esculentum; assembly: GCA_964036315.1. NCBI lineage: Eukaryota > Metazoa > Mollusca > Cephalopoda > Sepiida > Sepiidae > Acanthosepion > Acanthosepion esculentum. The sequence continues at coordinate 42,506,670 of OZ038507.1, read as the reverse complement.
CATGTGGGCATGTATTAAAATTTATGAATTTTCGGAAGCCTTTTATTTTGTTGTAAAATTGTTTTGTTTAATATTTCATTGTTGTTGCTCACTGAGCACTTGTCTGCTTTTCATTCTTTCCACTTCTCTACTTGCCAAAACTTCAATATAAGTCCAAGTAAAAACATGATGACCTGTCAATTTACACTTATTTTCACATTTTAAAATTATTTTTTCAAAACTAATACACATACTTTTGTTTGCTCTGAATTTTTTATTATACTTTTAAAAACTAATCAAGTAAGAAATTGTTACATCATGAAATCTCAATCACTATCCACAGTTCTGATATTTGTAGATAAAGGATTTTGTTTCTGCTTTTTTTTTTTTTTTTTTTTTTTAAATGAACTCATGTTGGGTGAATATGGTGACCATACTGAAGTCTCCAGAAAACAATTCTGGTCCTGGTGATACAATGCATTATGGAATAACCCACTATTGCTGGGATACATGGAGTCCATGAATTGATGCAAATGGTTACAAAGTAGTGTAATCGTTACTAGTCAATGACATGTTTAGGTGGATCAGCGGACCCACCCCTCCCATGTGAACACACCTCAGACCATTATGGGACCACCACTAGCCTACAGAGTGCCTTGTTAACAACTGGGGTCCATGGCCTCTTTTAGGTCTGCACTACATCCAAATCATACCATCAGTTCAAAACGACAATGACTTATAGGATCACACCACACATTAGTACCTCTTGCATTGAATGTGATTTGACCCAGTGTCACTTTCCTGTTACCACAGACAATTCTATCCAGACACCTCTGGTCATGAACATTAAGGACTTGTGAGCAGTAATGCCTTCATTAGGTATTCCTGGTACACATGTGACACCATAGATGTCCAATGTTTTCAAAATTTCAGGAAAACAATACCCCATTCATGGGGTATTGTTTTCCTTGGAGAATTAAAGCCATGCAGGGGTCCTACGCTACAATAAAAATCATTAAAAAATTTTTTAAAAAGAAGTGGGTATAGATGATCTTGTGCCAAAAGTAAGCTCAGTTTACGCAATTTTACTTGCTAACTTAGCTTAGTTTTAGCACGCACAAGATCGCCTATACCCACTTCTTTTAAAAAAAATTTTATGATTTTGAGTTATGCCCCTTACATTATATTTCTCCTGCTCACTTGTGTTTTATTTGCACTTTATCAGGATTTAAATTTTAAAAAATCGATGCAAATAAAATTAAGCAAAGGAACAATTGTTGATATAATTTTTTTTTTTCATGACATCCTTCACTTTGGTCATGATAATATTCGCATATCATCTGCTATTGACACATTACAGTTTTGGTTGGAATTCAAATTTATTTGTTTTATCATAGGCACTGAAAAAAACTGCTAAAGGGAATTATGGTGGTGGAAATACAAACTGGGAAGAGAAAAAATTGGGCACTTATGCCACAAGGTAAGTACAAAAACCGTTCTTATTTTTTTAAATAATTTTATCAACTTTTAAAACTTGATATTGCAAATCATTCAATATTGCAACATTCATTAGAAGCTTAGTCTTTTTTAAATTAACACCAAGGTAGTTTTAAAAATTAATAAATTATTCATTTAACTTTTATAATGAAAACATTTTCCAAGATCCATTTTAAAATTAAAGATGTCATAACAAGTGAAGTTGGTTAATCTAGTCACAAATATTGATACGATTTTTTGACAAAATCTGGTAAATGACAGATTGTGTATGTATTGAAAAGAAAGCTATTGTTTTTTGTTTTTTTTAACTCTATTATGCCTGAGTAAGACCTTTTTTAATTGGCCAGTGCCACTTTTTAATAATAAATGATCAGGGCAATTTAACAACTTGATGAAAATAAGTACCAGTAGAGAATATTTCAGTAAGATTTAGAATCTTATGATAGGTGGCACTCATCATTGCCAGTAAAGACATTATCATTTTAGGTCTTCTTTTTTTTTTCTTCTTTAGGTTTTAACTATTATAATGTAATATGATCACAAAGGAGTTATTTTTCATCATTTATAAGCGAGTCATTTGTCTTGTTTGTGATGAAGAATAATATTAATTCTCTGAATAAACAGATCAGATCATGTGGAACTTATTGACAATTTTGAAATTTTGCTGCATTCTTAAAAATGTGTTATGATTTTTGTATAGGTTTAAGTGTTATCATTTATGAAGCTGTCAATTTCTGAATTATCTTCAACAGCTTAGACAGCATTCTTGTCAATTGATATTGGTCTTCCAGAGCAAGGAAAATGCTTGTAAGGGGGCAACATTTCTATATTTACTACAAGGTAAAGGTTTCTCTGAATTTGTAGGATGAGGAATTATTATTTACTTTCAGACTAGCATTAGGTATCCCAAACTGAAATTTTATTTTCAATTTATCTAAAAAAAACTTTAATATGGTAATAGAGATCATGACAAACCATAAAAAATGATACCACGTTTATCTTGGTAGCTCAATTAGCAACAAAGTTTTAACCATTAAAAAAACTTTTCATGTGCTATTGGATAAAAAAGCAAATTTGAACAGTGTATCAGGCTTCAAACAAGTTAAAAATCAGAATAAATGTAATGTTATATAGGTAGTCTTGAAGTAAAAGAAAGACAATGCTAATAGAATCAACAATTCTTAGATTGGACCAGCCTAAACACTGGTAAAAAAATTTTCTCAAAGACAAAATAATAAAAATGTGACACAGATGGGTAATTTTGATTGATCATATAAGTTTCCTTTTAGTAGTTAATACATTGCAATTTTTCTTATAATTCATAGCACTACAAAGATGAAACTATTTTTTTTCAGTAGTAATTCTCCATAAAAACACCTATATTTACACCACATAAAAACAGCTAGAAGTATAATTTGGCAGTAGGCCAAAACGAATAAAAAAATATATCATATTGAACTTGCTATAAAACAGTATCCATTGAAGGTACATGCCTGAAATTTTATTAATTTTAGTTTGAGGAATTCAATAAAATAGCTCTCTTCACTGTAATACTGATACTTTTTATAATGTATGTATCTTATTTTTGAAAATTTTGTGACATTGTCATTTTCAACTTGTCAAATACAGGACAGTAATGACTACATGACTTAGAAATTTGTTTAAAAAAAAAATGCTTTATAATAGTGCTTTAAACTTCAGTCTTAAACTGATAGGAAACTACTTTTTTTTGTATATGGTTCACCTGCACTTCCTCTCCTAATGGTGATTTGCCAAATTTCCTTATAAGGCTCTGATATGGATAATATTTCTGGAACAATCCATATCCAGCTATCACCTGAAACTGGCATTACGTCAGTCACATCTGAAGACAAATGTTAATTCCACTTGTGCAATATCATCTGATAAAGGCTATAGGAAATAGTAATTTCTGCTCTTTGTTGGAGCTAAAAAAAACTTTATCACAGCACTGAATAGAAATGCAACATCTATGACTTGGCTAATGTAAAAGTTGTAGTCATGATATACTGTAAACCATTGGCCTTGGTACTTGTAACTGAAGGTTACCTGAGGTGGAGATGAATCAACTGATTTTTCTGTCAAGTTGTTACAGAGAAATTTACTCCTACTGATGTTGGGAACCTTCAGATATCCAAGTTGATTTTTCGGTGTTTCCAAACCACTGCTGTATATCTTCATTAGACTTCACAGGACCACCATGCTTGAAGACTGAGTTAATGATTCTGTTTCTCAACAGTTGCTTGACACTCTTTTTTCCTTCTTTAGCCTCTCATTTTTAGCCATTCTTTTTTGTACATGAAGTATCAGAAGTACTTGTTATTGCTTGTGTCTTTCTCACAGATTTTTTGCAAGCTTTCTTTTCTTGAAATGTCAAGAACTAATTGCTATTTAGTTGCTGGTTTTGCTTCCAGTCAAGCTCTCTAGTCTGGTTGCGCTGGAGCATCTTTGAGGTTGATTGATTGATGAAGTCTCAAGTGTTGCATATCATTTTTTTGTCAATTCCACCACAACTTTCAAATATCATTAACACATTTAAATTTTTAAAATCCCTGAAGATGTTACTTGAGTAAAAAAATATATGCTCAAATTTAACTATGAAAATACTGAAAGTTTATCATAAACATTAACAAAAAATAACTTAATAAAACTCAAAAAACGTTTTCATTGAGAGTTGGTACTTGCATAACTTAAATATTTTCTTTCACATTAGGCACAAAAAAAAATCTACAATACATTGGATATCTATTTTTTTTTTTAAATGCACTTGAAATTTTTCATTGTAATTCTCAAATTGCTCCAATAAGGGATTTTTCTATTAAATGATGATGTTTTAAGAATTGAAAAATGTAAAGTTTACTATTTTTGAGTGTTAACAATAACATTTATTTTAAAGGCTACTGTGGTTATGACAGCTCATTTGTTATTGTGCATAAATTAACATTATTTTCACTGTTTTAAGCAAAAAAAAAAAAGTATTATTTTTTTTTACAAATTCCAGTCAGTTATTTATTAATTTTACTATTAATTTTTACTAGAATACAAATACTGAATCTTTAAATTTATTTTCATTTGTCAAGAATGGAGATTTGGAGAGTGAGTGTGCAATGTTTTAAAAAAAAAATTAAGTTGTTGGGTCAGTCTACCTGGAGTAAAATAAAATCAAAGTGTCATGTCTACAAATACAATACAAAATTATAAACAATGCGAAGAAATGATCTTTGCAGAAAAGAGGACCAAGCTAAATGTGACAATAGCATTTATACAGTGGTACATATTCACATGTTGAAAATCAATGTTCTTTGTTGTGCGAATAAAGAGACCAGTGGTTTGATTATTCAAAATGATTTGTTGCAAGTGTGTCTGCAAAGTTTGAAATGATACAGTGGGGGGAAATAAATATTCATACATTTCTTATATAAAGTTATATTATTTGCACACAAATCATACACAATAATTATCTTCATGGGGAAAGACAAGGAACTATCAAATTCGCAAAAGGAATTGATCATCAAACATTGAAAGGAAGGCAAAATTTACAGGAAAATAGCAGTTATCCTGAATATACCATTTACTACTATTAGTTCTGTTATTGCTAAATATAAAAAGGTGTAAACTGTTAAACAAATCAATGAGAAGAATTCAGCACAAAATTAAAGAAAATCCAATGACTGCTCAGAGAGAAATACAGGAAGAAGTAAAAGCATCAGGTATTATTGTTATGAAGCGAACAATAAGCATGAACTTCATAGAAGTCAACTAAGATTGCGTTCTCCAAGAAAAACTCCACCACTATTAGAGAAACATAGGGATGCCCGGCTAAAATTTGTTCATGAGCATAAGAATAAACCTGAATCATTTTGGGAAAGTGTTTTATGGACAGATGAAGCAAAAATTGTACTATTTGGGCATAATTCAAGGCCTCACATTTAGAGAAAAGACGGCACAGCCTCTGCACCAAAGAACACATTCCCAACAATTAAATTTGGTGGTGGCATTATCATGGTTTGGGGATGCTTTTCTGCTAATGGTATGAGTAATTTAGAAATAATAGATGGTAGAATGAATTCAAAAATATACCAAAATTCTAATTTGTTTGGGTCAGTAGTAAAGCTTGGACTCCTAAACTCTTTGCAACAAGATAATAACCCTAAACACATGGCTAAAATGTATGAAAAAATGGCTCATTGAAAGTAATGTCAATACACTCAAATGGTCATCACAGTATCCAGACTGAATCCAATAAAGAATTTGTGGTGTTTATTAAAGGTTCAAGTTAATAAAAGAGCACTGAAAAACATCATGGACCTAAAGAGAATATGCAAAGAAGAATGGAGTAAAATACCAATGGAAACTTGCAAATCATTGATTAAAAGCTACAGAAAGAGACTGATTGCTGTTGAATCGAATAAGGGATATGTTACAAAGTATTAAATAGGTATTATAATATCGTACAAATACTTTTTTGCCTCTAAGTTTTTTGATTTCATATAATTTCATTATTTTCTAAAAAAATTTCCATATATTGTTTCATTATGCCATGATATACAAATATTGTATGGATTATAAAATTCTTTTATAAGATCTGTTAAAAAATTCATAGTGTATGAATATTTCTCCCCCCCCCCCACTGTACACCAGTGTGTGTGTGTGAAGCACATGCTAATGAAGCGAGTGTGACTGCTAACTGATTCCATGGGATATCAGTGATTTTAAAAAAAAAACAAAAAACACAGTGAACAGAGAGAGAATACAAGTCTTACTTTCATCATGGTGTTGTATGTAGAAAAGTCATTGCTGACATATGCACTGTCATGGTAATGTGTGTCATCATTGTTAAATGAGACTGGTCTGGTTCACTGGCTGTTCGTTTCAGATCTTCACATTTGCTTTAATTCCTAGTTAGTGACATTATCACCTTGCTTGGCGGGAATTAATTAAAAAAAAATGTATATCAGAACAAGAATAATCTACCACAAATTCAATTTATCTGAAGCTTATCTGGATCAATAGACACCTGAAGAAGGCTGGAGAGTACAACAGTTAAATATTGTGAAAATAAAGATAACATTAGCTCAAGTGTAAATAAGGCAAAAATTTCTCCACATTAAATTATTTATGTGAGTATGTGTGATGCAGACATAGGATGTTCCAAGTTCAATTTATAATCTTCAGTAACACTTAGTGAATATACTTCTCCATAATGCCATTCTACCAAAATTGATTTATTTCTACAAAACACTCTATTTTTATTGTACTTATTGAAGTCTACTCACATACAGAATTGTTTCACTATTTGAATATAACAAATCAATTAATTTATGTTCTCATTCTGTTTTGCATGCAGTAAAAACAAATCTTCACAAAATGATAATGTAATTAGAAAGAGAGAGAGAAGCCTAGCTTTTTCAATACACAAATGTTGATATTATTGATATATACTGAATGTTAAAATATCAAATTGCTATGAATGGAAATCCTGTTCAGTTTTAATATTTTTTAATGATATTAATATGCAAATGTACACATTAAGTGCTTTCTTTTCCCAGGTGGAATATTTCATATATTTTCTCTAGTTTTATTAAATTTAGCTTATGATTGTTTAGATATAAACGACAATTTTCTTTTCAAGTAATGCTTTAATTTTTTATTTTTTTAAAATTTAAATTGTTTTCATTTTATTTCAGTGAAACTCGACTTACAGAAATTATTGAGCACTTATATAAAATGGAAGATAAAACTGTAAGTAAAAAAAATGATTAATGTATTCAAAACTGTCTTGCATAGATGAATGATTCTTGTAAACTAGTTAGATATGAATTCATCATTCATAAGCCAAACACATCTAAACCAACATTTGTGAACAACTGATCTTTGCCACAAACTCAACCTCTCACAATCTCAGTAATATTTTCATTACAGCACAAAATTTATCAAAAGCATTGACCTTAAGAAAGCCACTACCCCAGACAAAATTCCAGTGGTTGTCTTTCTGAATATCAACCTGGAATTATCCCTGATCCTAGCAAAGTTATTCAACCGATGCTTGAAGGAGAAATCCTTCCAAATCCTGTGGAAGGTGTCAAGCATATGTATCCATATAGTACATTGCCAGTGATGCAGGAAAAATGATCTGCTCTCTGTACCACTGCAGTAAGTACCTTACCACTCATGCTGTCCTCTATACAAGAACCAAATCAGGCTGAAAATGGAGTATTGTTGTCATATTTGAGTTGGAGTTTTCCAGTCTTGATAGAGTTCTAAAGTGTTTCAGTCCTTTTGGGTGATGAATCATTTTCTACCCTTTAACCACTCTCTCACAGGTAGAATGTGGTGAGCCTCTTGCTGTTCAATTGCTACTATCATGGAAAGTACTCAGACAAAGTACATTCCTTGGTTTTGCCAGGTTTAGCCATCATGGCTAGGACCCACCATGCAACTTATATTGTAGCAAACCACCCACATTCCTTCCATATTCCATCGGTGAGGTCAGTTTCATTTGAACAGCTTCTTCCCACAAGCCACTGATCTGAGGATGTTTTCATGATCACTACAATCTTAACCTGTTCAAGTGTAGTGTTAACCATTATCTCCCCCTCCTGTCCATATAAACTGTCTCTTAACGTAACCCTTTACAAGTGACCCCACCCCCAAGAGCCTTGTGCAAAATGAGCCTTAGTATATAAAAAAATAAAATAAAAAAAAAAATAATGTTGGTCCGCCTTTTTGTCTAACTGGTGTGATTCAGAGTTTATGGCCTGTGATAGATGATTGTGCTTCCACACTTCTTACAATCAACTAACAAAGGCTCTGAGTAACAATAATTTTTGTGAAATATCATCAAAACTGCAGCATGATTTGTCTTTGCTTACAACCTTTCAGAGATACTTAGCTGTGCAGTCTAGCATCCTCTTTTTCATAATCTCTTCTAGAGACATGTAAATTTCTAGAAGAGTGGAGACACTTAGTCAAACCTAATGGTAAAATGGGGCTACTGTTTTAATTGCATGCTTTGGATCTTGGTACTTGAAAAAAACTTCTTAAAGTTCTTTAAACCCTGCCGTGATACATTCACAGTACTAATTTTTTTTCCCAATATAACTTAGACAACAAACTAATTGCTGGTATTCATATAAAAAAAAACAAACTCCTGATCTGAACTTCATCTGCATCAGAAAGTAAAAAGTTATTTCGATCCAAAAGTGAATGAAAAGTAGAAATGTGAGCTTTGCATCTGCATATTGGTCGACATCTACATATTTTATCATTAAGCATATTATTTTCTTTTTAAAATGCCTTCTATTTTCCTCATCAACTTTGCAATATGCTTGATATTTCTGGAAGTATTGAAGTAAGAAAAGCTTAGGTCTTTTTGTTTTAGTCACTTTTCCATGTGGTGATTGCTCATTTCTCTGACTTTCAGATATTTCTTTTTGGTGATCTTGGAAAAGACCTTTTTTTTAGAACAGTATTCCACATGATTTCTGGTACACTCACCTAAATTTTGTGGTGTCCATTATATAGATGGTTGATATAGGTGGCCGTCACCAATTAAACTTGTTTCAATTATGCATATTTTAGTGATTTGATTTCACTGTAGAGCAAACCTAAATTTGACTTTTTTAAATTTCTAAACAGTAATTTTTTGGTTGTTTTTTGAAACAGACTTGTTGATATGATTTATTGAATTCATTCTTTCATAGTAACTCATTAAATTATCAATTATAACTGATAAAGTATCTCTAAGCACAGACCAGGAGAAAATGAATGCATGGTTGATACCAGCAGCCAATCTTCTGTCTAACACACTGATAGCAGAGTTGACAGCATACCCTTTCACTCAAAAAATACCAGCCTTAAGTTTGCTTGGTTCCAACCAAAGATCAGCTGGGATTGACCAACGGTCATGCATTACTGTTTTTTTTTATTTTTTTATGCAAATCTGTACCACAATCGCAAAACAAATCTTGGCAACAGTGTCACCTGCATAGATTCACTACCTTCTCCAAACAGTCAATTATGAATAAGGACAACTCTTGTGGACAAAGTATCAACTTGTCAACAAACAAGGGAGAAACTGATTGTTCCCATTGCACCAGATGCACTCAAGTTGGGGTCTTTCTCCTGCTTGTCTGATTCATTTCTACTGGATCTGTCAATGTGATGTATGGATAGAGTAAATCAACTGCACTTATATGGATTTTTCTTTTATCATTCGAAAACAGTAAATCTGTGCATATATTCTTTAGAAAAACAGTTACTAATTATGATTGTTGCTGAAGCAATGTCTACATTGGGCCAATATTGAAATCTCCAAATGATCTTTCTGTATACTTATTTCCTTTCTTGTCTCTATGAAGGCAAGCCAGCATTGACAACTCCTGATATCTTCTTGCATACAAGTATCACTCATTGCATATTAAAAGGAAATGTTGCTTATGTCAGCTTCATTTTAATTTTAAAGCTAATTTACTGCTTTGTATTGAATTCTCCTTTTACTTGTGCTTGTACAGCTTTGTGTGAAAGTACTTTTACACTTTTTTATGTCTCATCTTGACAGATATTTTATTGATGATGTGATAACTAGTACCCCTATTTATTTTACTGTCTTAACATGCATAAGAGAATATGTAAAAAAAAAAAAAAAATAACATTTTAAAAACATAGGACAGCAGAAACAAAAATTGTTTTGAGAATGAAAAAATTCCAATTCTCTGTTGGATAAAGTAATTTATATGAAAGGTCAAATGTATTCTTTGTTGAATTCTTTCTAGTTACACTATTTACATTGTTTGGCTTGTTGTCCTCATATTTGTTGCTATATTCACAATGTTTGGGCCATTGATGACACATGGGCCAGTGGATAGAAGTGTTGGTTGAATCCCGTGACCTGACAAAGAGTTGTGAGTTCAATACCTGGCTATAGCAGAGGTGAACAAAAACTTGGAGAGTTGAGTTAAAGGGAGATCACTGATACTGAGACAGCTGAAAGAGGCATGGTATGTGGAATGAAATAGTTCAAAATTCCAATCATTTGAAGAAGGCCTGAGCATACAATGGCCAAAACATTGTGAATGTGGCAACAAAGATGGGGACAACAGTTCAAACAATGTAAATAGTGTAAATAATTACAATATCTCATTTCAGAAATAAAGACCGAATTCTTTCTACTTAATCACATTTTCTATTAAGAAGCTGCTATCCTGTGTATTTTGAATAGTGGTAGAATAAGAGGTATTAGTTAGAATACAACTATTAACAGGACTCGAACTGAAGCAGTAAATGTAACATACATTATTGATGTGTCATGGTCATTAATATTTAAGAAAAACATCTCAATAGAAAAGAGAATGTTTGGCAGTCTATGACTTGTATAGATGTCAATGTGCTTGAGCAACATGAATCCATAATTTTTATTTTTTGAAGCTGATTGAAAAAAAAATTCTGCTTGACAGTTTCCTCTACATTCCTATTCTTTATGCTTCTTTTTTTTTCTCTCTTCAGGCTCAAAGTTTACTTGAACAATATGAAGACAGAATTGAGAAATTTTGGTTTGAACATTTTGTCACAAAAACCAGAGTGGATTTCTTTCAATATTTTTGCATTTTAAATGCTAAAGGTAAACAAATCCTATCTTGAATTAAATATTTTTTTAAATTAAAAAATCAAAAAACAAAATCAATCTAACATCTATAAAATGTTTTATTCTGTAGTCAAAACTCTCATGTGTGAATAGTGTAACAATTATTGACA
>OZ038507.1:42359921-42479921 GCA_964036315.1 Acanthosepion esculentum | reverse complement strand
CAATCATCAGGCAACTAATGCTGTTATTTTTCTCGGCTATTTATATATAAGGGTCAGTGGTGCATTGTGGGTAATCTATTTTGGCGGTTACTTTTACTGGAAGTCGCTTATTTGTTTATTTATTTATGTCAAATTATTTTTCTTGTTTTTTTTTATTTTTTATCTTATATATTTATTTATTTATTTTTTGTTTTGTTTTGTTCAGTGTTTTTTATTAACGTAGTAAAAATATGATTACTTTTTATTAATTTTTTTTTATTTTCTTATCGTTATATAACAGTTATAAATATTTTCTCTCCGATTTTTTGTTTTGATTTTTATAGTTTAATTTTTTGTTCATAACAGTTTGATAATTTGTTCATTATTTACTTTATTGATTTTTTTCCTTATTTTATTATTCTATTTCGCCTATTCTAACAGGTGTGGTTTGGTAATTTGTTTGGATTAATTTACTTATTTTATTGTCATTTTGTTTGTTTATATATTCATTTATTTTTCTATTTTAAGTTACGTAGTAAAAATTTGTTTTTAGGTCTACATTTTGAGATTAGCTCGGATCTTTTATTTAATAATTTATTTTGGTCTGGGAATGTAATGATAGCTATTTTTTCCTCCATGCAAAGTTTGAAAGTTTTTGATAGGTTGTTGTAGGCTGATGATTTTTTCCTTATTTTCCAAGATATTTTTGGTATGGTGTGTGTTTTGTTTTTTATTTCCCAGATATACTTAGAAAGCTTTGTGCTGTTCGCATATTTACTATTTGTGAAAGACATTTTGTGTACATAATTTCTTTGTTTCCAGGGTCCTTCGGTTACTCCTATGTATACCTTTTCTTCATTATCTGCTGATTTTATCGTGGCTTGGTAGATTACGTTGTTTTGTAAACAATTACCGTTTAAGGGACATTCGTTTTTTATTCTGCAGTTGCACATGGGTTTAATTTGTTCGTGTGGTTTGTTAATAATTTTCCTGTTGTGCTTTTTTATTATTTGTGCCATGTTCTCGGTGCCACTGTAGCTGATTTTTACTGTGTTTTTGTTGAATATTTTGTGTAGGGTGCTTGATTTCAGGAACTGTTTGTGTAAAAGTTTGAAGAATATTTTTCCTGTGTTTGTTTTTACGTTTTTGCTGTACGGTGGGTTGAACCATGTGATATTTCTGTTCCCGTTGGCCTTTTTTGTGTTCTGTGGTGAGTATTTTCATTTTCCCCCCAAGTATCACACTTCATGTAATTGATAAATTATATGATGTAATTGTTATGTTTGGTCATATGAATATGTTATCACATAAATGGTGAAGTTTTTGTTTAGATAAATATACCGAATGAAAAAATTTGTTTAATTATGTCATCAGTTGCTCTTAAAGTTCAAATGTAAGCTATGTTTTCCTTTTTTGGAGCTTGGGTGACTATACCTGCATAAATTGTTATATTCTTTTAGGAATTTTGCCATCCGTTTTACCATTTCAAGTTGTGAACATTATTTTCAAAACTCTCCAATAATGTGTACTTCCTTTTATTTTCATTGAGACAGTTTAAAACATCAAACTTTTATCTGAATGTTCTGCATAATTTTTTAATGAAATGTTAAGGTTATATCATTGTTTGACATTTGGTTAACTAATACAAAATAATTGTCTGAATACTCATTTCATGGCTTTAATCAGTTTAAATTGATTTTGTTGAGGTTTTATTAGTTTGTAATTTGTGTATTTTTCTTTACAAAATATCTTTTAATGGAAGTGTTAAAATTTTTTTGATTTGTTTTTTTTTTTTTTTGTAAGTTAAAAAAATTTCTTTTAGACTTTTCCTATTCATTTTCTTATTGAATTTTTGTGTCTAAACTTTGAAGATATTTTTCTGACTTTGCATTAACCATTTCCTTTTAGTTTGCTGTCCTGATAACACATATGGACCTATTTGTTCAGTGTGTCCAAATGGCAAAGAGAGGCCCTGTAAGAAAAATGGAAAATGTATTGTAAGTTGACTGACTTTATCTTCACTGTTGATGAAATACAGGAATCCTTAAATTTCCTTTCATAAATAAACAATTAGTTCATAAAAACACAAGTTTCTCTTGAAATTCTTGCAAAAAAGAAAACATTTTGATTGAAAAAAAAATAATTTCATTCTTTACTCTCTGATAAATTGGATACATTTTCATTTTGTGCTTAAAATAACTTTGTTTCCTATAGGTTAAAAGCTATAGATTTAATATTGCATTCATTAAATTGTACAATATGAAATATATTTGAATGTACTGTTTAACTAGTTAGTCAACTTTCAGTAAAAGAGGCGTATACTTCAACCAACATTTAGATACTGACTACATTTGTTTTGTTTATTTTTTGTATTACAAAATGTAAACATTAAAGTTATCAAAGGCCGAAGAAATTTTTCGAATATTGTTTTATAAAAATTCTTTAATTAAAACTAATAACTTTCTATTTTCATTAAATTATATACTTTATACTCTGTTCTTAAATTACTAATGTTCACCATGAAATTTCTATGAAATCTGAATATTAAAAAAATTATTGGTAATTGAAATCATTTAACACACTCTTTTCAAAATATAACAATAGTTAGATATTTATTTACTGAATTTGGTAATTATTCTTTATATAAGATTTTCCAGTTAACTTTAGCAAAATAAGTACTTTTAATATGGTAATTTTTCTAAGCATAGATGTGGTACAAGGAGGGCACACAGTAAGGATAAAAAAAAAACTATTCAGTGCTAATTGATTTAGGAAGACAAGCATGCTAACCATTACACCACATCACACACTCAAGTACCGCTAATATGTGACATAATCTTTCTGTAAATGACAATTACTGTGTTGATTCTTGGTCTAAAGAAAATATGTAGTTGATATTTCTATAATGTACTACAAGGATATTTTTGTACAAGAATTATGCATGAGGAAGCAGTAGATTTTGATTTTTAAATTTTAGTTGTGTATGTACAAACTAAAATATTCCACAGAATATTCTTTTGTTTCTAGCTTCATATAATCAAAATTTCATGCATATTTTAGAAAATGTATTGAATTCTTGTTATCATGATAGCCAATACTGTTTTAAATTATTGTTTCAATTCTCTCTATTGACTCGGCTTTTTGGTAATCTTTTTAGATGAATGGTTTCCCCATTACTTTTATAGGGTGCTGGAACTCGTGGGGGTAGTGGCCGTTGTAATTGTACAGATGGTTATATTGGTGAACTTTGTGATGACTGTGATACTGGATATTATCCCTATTTTAAAAATGAAACACATTCGCGCTGTCACCGTAAGTTACTATTTACTTTTCTATTTTTTAATGCAGGTGGGAGACATATAAATTTCCCATGCTCCACTATGACATCTGAAGTTCTATACTTTGTAATTTTAAATGAAGCTAATTAACATAAACTCATGTGGAAGCTGATGTGAAATTAGTCCTCTCTTTACTGCAAAATAATTTAGAGATTTGATAATTGAACTTGGTTGAAATCATTTCTGGAAATCACTAGATAGCAACTATTTTGTGAAAGACTAAGTGATGTTAGTTATGTGTCACAGGCAAAGTTTATTCACATTAATCAACAAAAAAGATGGTACTGAAATCTGTGACTTGCTGCCAGAACCACCGACAATCAAATTTGTCTATATGAAAGTCATAAATATGTATTTGTGTCTTATTCTTAATACATGATTACATTTATTAAACTCAATTAACAAATAGACTTGAATAGATTTGAACTAAATGTACATATTTAAAGCCAATATAAGAATATTTTTCCCATCTTGCATTTAATACAAAACATCAATTATATTCCTGTCATTATTAGTAATGATCATGATATTAACTTTTCTACAGTATACTTATGAAATGTATTAAATTCATAAGGTATCACAAGAAAGAAGTTGAAGATTCCTTAACTTTTTGTCTTCTGTTTGTAACCATATTCACTACTTTTTATATGGCTGTGTGGGTAAGTGTAATCGTGAGTGACTCAGAGAAATCAGCAAGACAAATCTAAATTCAGGCCAAATTCATTACATTCACTTTTGCATAAATACTCTTAGGGAAAGGTATAAATCTCTCTTGTGCTCTTCTCTCCCCAGATATGGGTTAAATAGCAGAACTGACTGGGACTTCTTGCATTAAGGTGGCAACTAATCCAGGAGAAAGAAAACTCAAAAAAATGAGTTGAGCTTTGTCAGGCTATGTTGCCCTAGACACATCATTGCTGCTATGGCCTTATGATCCTAATTGATTACAGGGCTCTTGACATTATATGACGTTAGCTCAAAACTAATGAAAATAAGATACGTCAAAAAATGTTTTCAATATGATACATTAAAATAGTCTTGTTTGCAGTTATTGCATCGTGTTATTTTTTCATATTTCTTTCAAGCATTGTTACTTTCTATTTGCTTTGATGTGAATTGTTTTTGTTATCACTTTGAATTAAAGAACATAAAAATTAGACCTGACAAAAAGAATTGTAAATTTTATAATAAACTTATGAGGTTTGCATATTTTGTTTCATCTGCTTTTTATCACTTTTAAAACCTGTATGATAAGAGATGATCCAAATAAAGTTTATTTTAAATTTCAGCTTGCCACAAAGCTTGCAGAACTTCCTGCACAGATGGAACTCCATTCACATGTGATGAGTGTGGTGCTGGGTGGAAATATTCTGATGAATATGGATGTGAAGGTAATTCTGTTACAAAAATATCGGTTTTGGTTTGTTTTTTTAATATGAAATCACAATACATCTTGGATCCTGGAATGATTTTGTCCAGTTTGGATTAAAGGGACAGAATTGCTAACTGGATGAAGTTGTTCTGTTAATTTGATTTTGTATTGGCCACTCAACATTAATCTGTGTACAATTACTTAAAGCTGATGATATATCCCATTTCACCTACTGCAATCTAGATTAACAGTAAAACCATCTTGATCAAATATGAAGCTTAACAAATGCCCCAAATCTAAAAAATATTGTTAAAACTAGCTTAAAAGCCACTCAATTAGGCAGCATTTAAGCTAGCTCTTGCAGAGGGCTCTTGATTAGGCCTTCATCACAATAGGTAGGTAGGTAGGAGGAGATCCAATAAGCAACAATAAACTACAGAAGAACTCAAAATTGATCACTGCATTTAAGAATTGCATTAATATTTAAGCTTACCTTTTAAAAGTTCAATGATAATTTTTCTGCAGCCACTTAATTTAAAGACAGTTTGATGTATATAAGTCTTTAGAAACAATTATTTTTATTCCATGGGTAACTTTCACTGGATTTCATAATTCATTTTGATTATTCCCAAATTTATTTCCAAGTTATAAAAGTTATCATACAAAAAAAATTGTTGCAAAAATCTCATAAAAAAGTCACCAAAAACAATCTCAGTAATGAAAACTTGGGAAAATTTCTGGATTGCCAGTCCAGATCCTGCTAAAATGTTTTTAATTTGCTGACAGTCTGCCTGATTCCAAAATAGTATGATATGTTGGGCTATAGCCACTAAAAGTAAAGTGGAAAAAGTGACATACTGACATTGGTGTTTATTATATACGAGATGAGTTATTGAGAGTTGTCCCTTTAATTGAAAAAGTGTGACACACTGACATTGGCATTTATTATGTAGAAAAGTAGCCCTTTCTCAGATTATAAAATTTATGAATGAAATAGAGCTTTTTAAATATTTTTTAGAGAGTTATGTACAAAATGATACAAAAATATTCTAAAAATTCTCAAAAAAAATGACTAATAATTGAATTTTCAAAACTGAATCCTCAAAAATTAAGGACCTTCAAAATGAACTGGATCCAGAAAACCATTTAAATCAAAAATAACTTGACAAGGAAATCAACCAATACTTCAATACTTAAGAGATAAAAGAAAAAAAAATTGATAAAGGCCTGCTATGGCATTAAATGATTCATGAGGAAAAACTATAAAATAAAATCATACTGTATTTGAACTGATTTGAACCAAAGTTGTTTAAATTAAGTAATTATTAAAGTTTCAAAAACAGAAACAATTTACAACACTTAAAAGTGATGTAAATTTGTTGTAAATTGGAAAAAAAAAAAATTTCAAACATTTTTAATGGCATTTATGACAAAATTTAGTTCTTATATTTTTATAATTTGAAAATTTTCACACTTACTGCAACCTCAACTTGCTTTTTAGAAATCTCTAATACAGTGTACCCTATCGGCTGGGGCTTCAGAATACACTGACTGAACCTTCTCATCTCCCTGAGGCCACCTGTTTGCCATTGTTGGCAGCCCATAATGTCTTCAGGAATCAGGGTTAGTTACTTCTGATTCTCAACACACCATTTTGGCCCTTACTTAGACTAGACGGGCAGTCAGAGAGGCCCGACTTGATTAATCATGACAAGCTCTAGCACCTATAACTATATCAATTTATGGATAATAATAAATTTAATACCCCAAATATATACTGGGATAAAATACCATCTCTATTCAATTTATAGGCATTAGAAGGTGATGGCCAGGGGTCAATCAATTCATGAGTACTTACTAAACAGTATGCCAAACATGTAAAATGGCATATACTATTAAACATTACCCGAATGTTCAAATCTTGCTCTCTCAAGACAAAAATATTATAATATAAACAATGTGTATGAGCTGTTTGAGAAAGTAAAAGTGAATGATATAATATCATTTTTCAAAATAGTAGAACTCTACCAAAAATTATAAACCAAATGAGAATGTCAAAATCAATTTCTCTGCAAACCATGTATTTGAAAAGAATACATCAATGAAACCAGACTTCCATTGAAAACCCTCTTTACAAAAGTATATCAATGAAACTGGATCTACAAACTGTTTCATTACAAAGAATATATATTCTATTCTTATGAATCTACTGTAAAAATCTTGTTGGCATGAAATAACCCATTGAGATTGATATGCTGTAAAACAAATCCAAACCAATCTAATGCAGTAAATTTGGATACTGTATTATAAGTTTACAAAATCCGAGATTAGTCCAAGCATCTTCAATAATACACAAGTATAGACTCATTATTAACATAATCAGGATATTACCAGCTATAATGCTCCAGTTCTGTTTCATTTGTCATTGCTGTGATAAGTTTTTGTTATTGTTTTTTTTCCAGGATTTTATTTTATTTTTAATTGGAGTCTGTAAAAATAACAAAACCATAAATCTTTGTTGAATTACTTTATTATTTGGTTATCAACTAAACAGTCAATAATTATTTTAACAGAAGTGATTTTCTATACAATCACTGGTAACATTGATAGTCAAATGATTCTGCTAAATGTTGCAAATGCAATACTCAGTGGATGCAGACTATTAGTGCTCTCCATTATAAATGCCACAGAGGGTATCTCATACTTGTCGGATAAGGCTAAGCTCTTTGCTTCTAACTCTAAGCTAAACAATAAGCACCTTGTTGTTCTCAAGAACCTTGACCCAGCATTGTCTCCAATCTTGGTAAAACTTTAATAAGAAATATTTCCCAAGCCCATGGATGGTTTCTAGTATGTTCTCTGTGTATATGAAAGCAGGTGAGACCTCATCCCCATCACAATATCACCCAATCAGCCACTTAAGTGTCTTTGAAGCCATTATAAAAAAGAAAGTTGTTGAACACCTCAACAAAAACAAACTCCTAAGCAACAAACAATATGGTTTTTGCTCTTTTAGGTCTACTGCTGATGTTCCTGTTATCATGCATAGAATCAGTGAAGTGCTTGATAATAAAAAATATCTCTGGAGTGAAGTGATTGTGCTAGATATCTCAAAATGCTTAGATTAGTTACATTCCTGAGTTCCACCAGCTCAGACCTTCACAGTCCATGTTCATTTCCTTTGTGCTCTTTTGACAAGTTCCACTCAGCTTCTACAGAACTATTGCTTTGTGGTGCATAGTCCAGAGAGAATGCTTCCCTAACAACTTCCTCCTCCTACTCCCTCCTTTACAACAATCTCACTTGGTAACAGTCTAGTGGATCTTGAGCCTAGTACTGGATGAACTAACAGTAAATAAAAATGAAACCATTTTTAATCATGGATCTGAGAACATGGTTGTATACAGTTGACAGTTTAGACATATGAATGGATTGGATGCCATACATGACATCTATATGAAAGTTTCAATTTGACATGGCTATTCATGTATATTATTCAAGGTTTTAGGTTAATGTTTTGATTTTTATAGCATCTTGCAGTGTTGAACAAAACTACTCCCTGTGCTCAATTTACTTATCTCCAATACTAGATTTGTTATAAGCGATTCATACAGCAAGGTATCCTGAATTTTTATGATGGATCCAGGGCAGGTGCCATCACTGCTTTCATTCCAATTCCAGATGATAGTTTCTGTTTTGGAAAAGGTTATCTGAGTCCTACTTCTTAGAATACTTGGTAAAAAATGCTTTGTTTTTTTTTGTTGTTGTTCAAGATCATTCTTATCCCAACTATGAAAATCTATGTCATCAGCATAGTTCCTCCTTATCATCATTATACTGACATCTGTAGGGAAAATAGTAACACTGTTTTCTATTAAGAGTTTCATTTGAGATGTTAATTTTAATTTTTTTTTTTTGCTCAAGTTAGCTTGGACATTCATGAGTCTATCATGCCAACCATCATAGTCCTACATCAAGTTCGGATGGGTCATTAGGGAGGCATTCTGTGTCATAACATAGCTGGTCAATGTAGGTCAATGTAGGTGCTTGCTGGGTGACCAACTCATCTTGCTCCATGGCTAGGTGTCCAGAACAGTAGACCACTCGCAAGTTCTTGTTTTGCTTGCTTTTTCTGCAAAGTGCATTTTGCATTCACATAAGATTGTAGAAATATCAGAGATGGGTCCATAGAACTGTGATTTAGTTGGATGTTGTCTCCAGATGTTAAGTATAGCTCTCAGCATCCAAGTGTAGGTTCCATCAAGCTTAGATTGTAGAGTTTTAATTAATGTCCAGGCAGTGGTACCATACATTAACACTGCCTCTACAGTGGCTCGAAAGAATCTCCAACTGAGGTTGTATGGTAGATCAGATCTCCAGATTACATCCATTTTATTCAAGGCTTTAGCTATGCAAATTTTTACATCCTTTTCAGTAGAATTTGTCTTGTTTCCTAGGTATGTAAAAGAGTCAACAGTTTTATTGATTCACCTGAGACAGTTTGTATTGAGCCTTGCTGGTTGAAGGATGAAGGTCCATTTCTTCACATTTGTGCTTTTATATGTGTAGAACATTGTTAATGAAAACAAATACTAAGCAAAAATCCACAAATGTCATATTTTTTTCCTCTTATCTTCTCTTAATATATCAAACTACAAAAGATGTTTTCTTTTGATTGAGATAACACTAATGTGAAAGGTTCTGTAGAAATAGATGAAACTAGAAAATCTTCATAACCAAGTCAATCCCTAAAACATTGTATTTTTGACTCATGGCACAGTCATTAATATACATATTTCTTGTATCTTTTTCTTCTCCTTTTTCTCCTTTATCTCCTTTTTCTTCTCTTTTTTCCTTTCTTTTTTCCTTTCTTTTTTCCTTTCTTTTTTCCTTTCTTTTTTCCTTTCTTTTTTCCTTTCTTTTTTCCTTTCTTTTTTCCTTTCTTTTTTCCTTTCTTTTTTCCTTTCTTTTTTCCTTTCTTTTTTCCTTTCTTTTTTCCTTTCTTTTTTCCTTTCTTTTTTCCTTTCTTTTTTCCTTTCTTTTTTCCTTTCTTTTTTCCTTTCTTTTTTCCTTTCTTTTTTCCTTTCTTTTTTCCTTTCTTTTTTCCTTTCTTTTTTCCTTTCTTTTTTCCTTTCTTTTTTCCTTTCTTTTTTCCTTTCTTTTTTCCTTTCTTTTTTCCTTTCTTTTTTCCTTTCTTTTTTCCTTTCTTTTTTCCTTTCTTTTTTCCTTTCTTTTTTCCTTTCTTTTTTCCTTTCTTTTTTCCTTTCTTTTTTCCTTTCTTTTTTCCTTTCTTTTTTCCTTTCTTTTTTCCTTTCTTTTTTCCTTTCTTTTTTCCTTTCTTTTTTCCTTTCTTTTTTCCTTTCTTTTTTCCTTTCTTTTTTCCTTTCTTTTTTCCTTTCTTTTTTCCTTTCTTTTTTCTTCTTCTCTCGTTTTCTCTTTTTTTCTCTCCTTTCATCAAACCATACTTTAATTTTTGCAGATATTGATGAATGTAAATTTGGCAATCCTTGCAAAGGCAACTTCCGCTGCAAGAACACCATTGGATGGTATGAATGTCACAGTAAGTTTTAGAGATTGTGCATGTGCTTATTTCTTTGCTTGTTATGCATTTCTAATTTCATTTGCAGAAAAGCATCATAAAATCTTATGCCTTTTCTTTTTTGCTATTAGAACCAAAAATTGCAAAGATTAATGTTTTTTAATATTACAAGAAAATGTTTGATGATTAATGTGCAAACCATTCTAGCTGCTGCTGATGAGTTCAAGGCTCACTAGATAACCAAACAAGGTCTTATATTCAACAATCTTTTATTATTTTTATTTTCTCTGAGCAAGTTTAATACTGTTTGTCTTATGTAATTATTGGTTAATCTTGAAAAGTGTAATGGCTATCAGCTTTTCTCTTCCTTTGTCAAAAGAATATAATTTCAATACTTTGGAGATTATATGTTCTATGAATGGGAATGAAAATTTCACTCTTAAGATAGCCATTACACTTTTCAAGATTAACCAATAATTACATAAGGCAAGCAGTATCATACACATTTTGTTGTTTGTTAACTAAATATTGATTATTTACATAACATTCCTTCAAAGTAGAAAATATGCAGAAATCCATTGGTTGAATAATTCTTCCAAGAGTAAATAAATAAGTTAGATTTTTCTCTCTGTCACTTGTGGTAACCTGCTCTTACATTTGTGGCTGGGGTTTGATTGAAAAAACATTTCTCAATTCCAGAGAATTGGCTGTTTATAGGAGACTGGTTTTCTTCTGTTCTCCTGGATTATACCTGTCAAGAACTGAAGAATGCATTGATTAAAATAGGTTAACCACCATGCCTTGTACAAAGAGATTCTAATATCCACACATTGTTGGAACTAGAAACATATATCTTATTTCTTTTCTTTATTTATGAGAGTGGCTTCCTTTGTATGGGAATAAAAAAAAACTATTTTCCTTCTTTCAAGGATGTGATTTAGGATGTGATGGCTGTACTGGAAAGGGACCAGAAAATTGTATTCGTTGTGCAGATGGTTATCGTCCTGTGGATGGCAAATGCATTGGTAAGTTTATCTTATTTGGACAAAGTGTACTATGATATGTAAATAATTTATTTGCATCTCTTAGTTGTTTTTCATTCTTCTTGTTTTCATGTTTTGTCTTTTACAGATGTTGATGAATGTGCAGAAAACAAGGATGACTGTGACAATGAACACATGTCTTGTGTAAACAAAGAAGGTGGCTATAAATGTGTATGTGATGAAGGATATGAAAAGAATGACGTTGATGCCTGTGTAAAGAAACCAAATGGTAAGATCATCTTAAGGCATTGGATTTGCCTTTCTCTTCTTTCTTTCTCTGCCTTTTAGCACTTGCTGCATTTCATTTTTACTCCTCTTGAACACATTTAAAATTTTTATATTTTTTATTAAATTCCTTTAATCCTAAGATATTTTTGACTTCACAAAAATGTTAACATTTTAGCATGGAGAGCAGAAAATTATATAGCGGGCTCTAGTACAAAATAACTTTTGTCCAGTTTATCTAATAGAGGCATCATAAAATAACTTGATCAATTTTATAATGAATGGTAGCAAACAAAAACCAAAAAAATATAATGCTTTTACTTTGAACTCATGAAAAATATAAAGCATTATACTTTCACTTTAAGAATTTTTTTTAATTTACTTTGATCTTTGTTTTAGTTTATTTTATTTATTTTGTTAGTGATTTTTAACAATGTTTCATCTTGGAATTCAAACAACTTTATATTAAATTATTTTAATCTCTTATGTTGTTTGATTACTTAAGCAGTGTTTGAGTCCAGTTAGTACTTAGATGGTGGACACTGGATACATTAAGTGACCTCCTTCAATCTGAAATATGGTCCAGCTTTAAATGACCCATCAAAAAACAAATCAATCATTCCATGTTGCAATGCAATCAGTTTATCTGTTTGAGATATTAAGGGCAATAATTAATATAAAACATGGTGATTTTAGACTAAATGAAATATGTACTGATGTCATTGTTATAAAAATCAAATCCAATGTTTGTGAACAGAAATATAATGAAATTAATATTTTCAGTGTTTTCACCAAAACAAAATAGTGTAGTGTTTGTTTAAATTTCATTTAATTTGTCTTATAAAAAACAACTAAAAGTATTATGAGCTAAAACTGTCTTTTAATTATAATTTTAATCTTTAATCAAGCTTATAACTTTCCTAATAAACTGAAATACTGATAATGGCTTATCACTCTTAACATTCTTTCTTATGTTTCTAACAATGAAATGTATTTTACACACCCACTCTATTCTTCTTCAAATTCTGAAAGTTTTCACTTTCAATGTTTGTTTTCTTGCTTAAAGTTTTCATTATGCAATTATTATATAAATATTTTGTGCTTTTTTTAATTACCTGTTTAATGGCTTCATATGCTTTATTTCAAGTTTTGTACTGAAATTATGTATTACTCAGTTACTAATTCCCAAATATATGAAGTGACACACATGCAAATAAATTGCTGTTAATTTTCACTGCTGTCCATGTATTATAATAATAATACAACAAGAACACTGGCATATTGTGCTTATGTCCTGATGTTTGATTTGATATCAAGTGTTTCTTAAACTAATTTTATTTCTGTTTTGTTTGAACTAATAATAATTAACCTGCAAAGCTTAAAGAGCTAATGATTCATCAGCTTTGCAGGAACCTTTACAAGAAAACATTTTGAAGTGCCAAATTTTATTGCCACGTTGTTATTCAAGAATTTTTCAAGCAATTTTAGATAAATGACACTGCAATGCCATTCCATTGAAATATACAGATGGTTCTGGCATCTCAATCAAAATAGTGTCCTCAGCTTTTGTCTACCTAAACCTTTGTCTGTATTTCTTTTATATTTCAATTGACATCTGTCTGCCCACTTTCTGCTCTATTTTCAGAGATTCCAGGCCAGAAGAAAAAGAAGTCCAAGAAAAAATCAAAAATGTCTACTGCCATTAATAAACCGGGTCTGCTCATTTATTCATTTATATTATCAGGTGTTGGAATCATGGGCAGGTTGATGCATGGCTACCCACCAGCAGTTTTAGTTATATTGCTATGGCTTGGAGCCTATACTTATTGGTTTGGTATGGCTAATGAGGCCCTCTAACAAACACTAGTTGCTATAAACACATTCAGACTCTATTTTTATTTCAGTCTCGGGTACAGCTACATCAATAGTTAATTATTAAATATTATGTTGAACAAGAAAAAAAGGATTTTATAAAGTTTTGGCTTGTTAAAAAAATGTTTTTAATGACAAAATCAACAGCCAAATCAATGAAAAATATAACAAAGCTGACATAAGAGTTTTTTGACAGCTTTCATAATACTTGTTGTCTAGAGTTGTGCTAACAACTCTTTGACACAGTAACACATTGTAATTAAAGCCTTCATGAAAAATTTTACCGTCACTGTTAAAATTTAATCTACGTGATTTTTTTTTTTTTAATGATGCTGAAATAGACTAAAAATTGTAATTATTTATATGTTGGTACCATGTGAATATTGACCTAAATACACAGACAAAAACTTCCTGTTACCTTGTAAGGAAAGAATATATTTTATTCCATAATATTACTTTTATTAATCAAAAAGATATTTCTTGCCTGATTTAAAAAAAAAATTATTTGGGTATTAATTCTATCTGAAGTAAAAGTACAAAAGAAAACTGTTTTATTACTGAAATAAGATTTAAAGAAAATTTTACTTTTCTTTGGGTGGGTGGGTGTGGAGACCAAGATAACTGAATTTGATAATGAGTTTGTACTTTGTTAGATTATGTTGATTTTTGTCTGTTAGAAATCAATTATTCCTGACATTGTTAAAGTGGATATTTGTTACTATTAAATTATATATGTAATAAATTTTCCTTTTTAAGAAAAAGGTATTGCTGGCCAAACTATAATGATTTCAGTATAGATATTTGTGACTCATACAATATTTAAAGCAAGGAATTCCTTAACTCTGAATCCCACAATTTGGTGAAGGATGGGGAACTATTTCTTTTGCTACTGCCAATCTTTATCTAAATTGAATATAAAATTGAAATTTGATTTTTTTTTTTTCCTTTTAAATAAAAGAATATTCCATGATTTATTGTTGACCTCGTGGAATCTGATAAATAATTCATTAGACTGATGTGAAAATTCAAAGGATTTTCAAATTTTATTTTTAACTTTTTTTTTTTTGTTACTGCTTTCTCTGCTGGCAAACTAAATGGTGTATAATTAGAAGGGGATACAAATCAGATTTTTATAATTTGTAACTTTTTTGTTCCAATTTCAGAACTCTCTTTCAAGGAATGTTAATGTTTGAAATAAAGTAATCAAATTAAGACATTTTGACATCCCACAAATTTATAAGGTACTTTTGAGAATTTAAAAATGGTGCTTTTTCTCAAGTTGTACAATCTTCCTCTCAAGTTTTTCTCTAAATTGCAATATTTTGATAACATTAATAATTTATGTGCATTAAAAAAAAAAATGTATGGTTCTAGTAAGTTTTTTTTCTATTAAATATTTTTGTTTAGTCATTTTGTGTTAATTATATTTTCTGGAAATAAAACATTTATTTTATTTATATATCATAAACTGATTTATTCTTCACCACCCACTACTCTTAAAAAATATAATTTATAGCTGTGTGTGTATGAATGTGTGTGTGTGTATATATATATATATATATATATATAGGTAACTATACTCGTCTCGAAAAACCTTCGGTTTCTTGATTTGCCAATAATCAAATCGATATCAAAGGAAAAAAAAGGTTTTAAAAAAAGAAAGAGCCAGGAACATGAACGTCTGTTGAAAGTAATCGTACAGCTTACAGGTTCAAAGCCCAAAGAAGAAAAAACCTCGACACGAGTAAACAACTAATTAAAAAAGTGCTCAATACGAAAATAGAGCAGACCTAGTCAAACCTAGAGAGCCAAACAAACATACCAAGGTTTCACCTAAGCGGATCGTCAGGGAAAGCTGGCTAAAGAGGTAAAGGAAACGGTATACTTATAGGCGATAAACAAAGACAACACCACATGACCAAAAAGGAAAAATAAAGAAAATGAAAAAACAACACGGGGGGGGGGGTATTCGAAACGGCTTAAAAGGGGAGGGGGTATAACAATTCAATCAGGGGAGACGAGGCCTAATCCAATAGCCAAGTTTTTCTATGTCTGCATTTGTTTAGAATCTCAGTTTTATAGTTTAATAAATCATTATGTTCCTTATATAAAGCTATGGCTAATTTTTCCTCTATACATAGCTTACAGAATTTTTGACCTGCTTCATATTTAGAACATCTAAAAAGATTCAAATTTCCCATTTGAGGATAGGGTCTTTATTATTTTCTTGCCTAATTTTCCATACATAGCTAGATAGTGTGGTGCTATGTTTAGTTTTTTCAATGTTAAAACTACTCGTATGATTATTATATCTTTTTTTAAATATGTCCCGAGTTGCTCCTATATACACTTTAGGGTTTATATCTTTATTGCAGTCATCTATGTCCTTATAAATTTTAGCCTGGTAAACCACGCACTCCTGTTGACATTTTCCCTGATGGGGACAGATTTTTTTGTTCCTACAATTACAACTAGAAGAGGTAATGCGTGGATTGTCCCTAGTTTTTTTCTTATTAAATACGCTAATCAAAGTCCCTACATTAGGCATACAGCAGTAACTAAGTTTACGTTATTTTTATTAAATATTTTACACAACTTAGTTTTCTTGGGGAAATTTTGTTCCAATAGGTTAAAAAATATTTTACCAATTTTAGTTCTTACAGATAGGTTAAACGGAGGATTAAACCACATAATATTTCTATGCCTATTCGTACATTTATTCTGAGTTTCAGTGTTACTATTTAAGTCAATATATTCCAGTTTATCTTTGTGACCACTTTTAGATAGAGCTTGCTCATAAGTGAATTTATTAGCATCGAAAATGCCTTTATTTGATGAGTTGGTAGAAAGTCTATGGCTGATACTTTTTGAAATATGTTTTATGATATGCGCTGGGTGATTAGATTTTACATTTAAATATTGGGGGTCCTGTTATCTTTCTTATACGGGGATACAGTACCATTTCTTAAATCTAAAGTAATATCTAAGTAATTGGTGACTTTAAGGTTGGTTTCAATTTCGAGATTGAATCCGAATTTTTTGAAGAGCCAGTGCAGCTTTTTCCGGATTGTGTCACATTTTTTTGGATTACTTTTATCCACTATGATTAATCCGTCATCGCAGTATAACCCATGATTGTTGAAATCTATATGGTCATTAAGCCTATAGAACAGCAGGCTTAATGACTAACTCGCACACCTCTGCTCCATCATATGCTCCCATGGGATTGTCAAAACTGTTTGCGTCGTCTTTTTTTATCCATAGTACATTATTATGGAATAGTAATGTTTTCTGCCAGTGTCTGATCAAGTCTGTCTTATCATCAGAAATCTGAATATATTCCTTGGCTAATCAGAAGGCTTCGTTGAGGGCATCTTCTGTAATTGACGGGTAATAGTCTTTAATGTCGTACCTAATGAATGAACAACTACCATCTTTGTTATCATTTTTAAACCACCTGATACAATCATTAGACGACTGCCAATGGTTTATATTAAGGAAAGTCCTTAGAGATTTACATATTTCCTGTAAAATGACTTTACTTATCTTACCTAATTCTGTTTTGGTGGGTTTATTAGCTGACATTCAGAGTTACTAAAGAAATTACTCTTATGATCTGTTACAGTAATAAAGCAACTCTTCAAGCTCATTTTCTCAACACGATTACGTAAGTCAAATTTGTTTGCTAAAATACTAGCCTCTATTAATTTTAGCCTCTATGTCATCTGGGGCTTTTTTATAATGTTTTTATTGGGGCTCATTTTATACAGTAATCTAGATTTATCGGCTTTTACGTAGATGTTTTTATTATTCTTTATCTCTTTTATATCTTTACTAATTTGTTGCTGCATATTATTATTCCCTGACGATCCGCTTAGGTGAAACCTTGGTAGGTTTGTCTGGCTCTCTAGGTTTGACTAATATATATATATATATAATATATATATATATATATATATGTGTGTGTGTGTGTATATGTATTTTTTTCATCACTCCCTTAAACATGAACTAGTTTGTTTATCAAAATTGTTCAGTGTTAACCTGTTTTTTCATTGCTTTTGTTGTTGTCTGATCTTTGTCAGAGTTCGATAGCCACTTGAATCAGCCAAGAAATGAAAATGTAGCTATTTTATTTATTTATAGATAATAATAATTAATAACATTTTCTTTGAGTGACTTTGATTTAACAAAGGAGTGAGTTTCTCTGAATAAATTTAATTCATCTTTCATTTGATTACTGAAAATAAACATAACATAATCATCAGTCGCCTTTTACAAGCCATAGATTGACCTCAATCAAGAAAGGTCTAGTTTCATCCTAACTCAATTTCCATGTTCCTTCATTTAGATTTGTTCATAGTTGTGTGATTAATTGACTTAGTGATTTAAATAGAATTGCATGTACTCTAAAAGAATTGCATGTCACTAAAAGATAGATAACTCTTCTAAAAAAAAAAAAAAATTATATAACTCTAATTTTCAAACTTTATAAGCTTTGTTAAACTAACGGGAATCTACTGGTTTAAATCTTGTCTCAGCATTTTCTTCATTTCTTACTCATAATTCAGTGATACACATTTTGATTTTCATTCTCTAGAACTTTCTCTTTTTCAATTTATTTCAACAAGATACATTTTCTGTAAATTGTTCAGTGAATTTTTATTTTCTTAAATACTTTATTTTTGACTTGTATAGGAAATAAAACCTTTCTATACATATCCTTTTTTTTTTTTTTTTTTTTTTTAAACCTTCATTTTGATAACCAATGTTTTGAAGCTGTTGCTATGCAGCCCATCAAGAGATTACAGCTTTGAATAGAACTGAGTTCTATTTATGTCATTAAACATTTTTGTTAAATGTTGTGGATGTAAATTGTGGGATGTCAAATATTTTAATGAGATTTTTTTCCTCTTCAATTGTATCAGTACTTGTTGATGAAATTCATCCATTCAATGTATGTTTTGTTATTAGTAAAACTATTTTTTCTTTATCTGATTTTGGTATGAAGTGGGCAGGATTGGTACTACCTTCCTAAATCCCGTTTTCCTTTCTTTCTTTTTTTTATAACAGGAAGTGGAAAACAATTTGCAGAAAACTCATATTTAATCTTTCATAGATTTGTTTCCTTAAAGAAATGTCTGTCTATCCATCTAAAGTCCACTTCACTGTTAAATTTCTGTGCTACAACTAATATTATGATTGACAAATTTTTATGTGTGCTGCTGGTAAATTTGGATTTTTTATTTTGACATAGTTCTCGATGAAATAATACACAGAGGCAAGTAATTCATGTTGAATGTTCCCATCAGTACACCTCAGTTTTCTATATATTTTAACGTTTACGCAAAATACATGAAAAATATAAGTAATGCTTATTATACTAAGCAAGAGAGTAAATACTGTGTTGCTATGGTTACAACTACTGACTAGAATTGTGTAGCATATCTTAGCTTTGACTTCCTTTTCATATTGATTTTAACATTGAATAATCAAGTTATATTAGTTTCTTATGAGGAGTGCTAAAAAGTTATCAGATTACTCACTACTCAGAATATAACCAAACATTAGATTTTTCTTTTCAAGGGTTTCTTGTTCTGGCAAATAACTTTTCAAACACCCTTATCTTATATCATCACCTCATCAAAAATGCATATTGACAGAAAGTTATATAAGTACTTTTTAATTAAGATCTGGCACTAAATTTATTATTTATGTTCAAAATACACAATAGATTGTTTAATAATACTTGTCACTATAAAGATATGAAACTTACATACACATGCTAATTGGTATGTTTACTTTTGAGGGAAAAGAAAATTTTAGTGAATCTCCCTCACTTTATCATCTTTTTAAAATGCTTCATAATTATTCTTCCTCCTTTTACACACAAAGCCAATGGTAATTTGGTGATACTGAAATTGATAAACATAGAATATTCTATAGTCTGATCCATTCTTAGGTAGCTTAAACTAGAGATTTTTTGTGGGGTGGGGGTAATAGAATCAATGACAAACCAAGTAATCGTCTTATAGAATTTTTGTTTTCTCGTTTTAAGAATTTCTGATCTTATATAACTTTAACAAATTTTTTCCTGTGACAGTTTATATAGAAATAAAAATGAAAAACAAATGCTTTGCATGGAAAAGATATTCTAATTTATCTATGAGAATTTCAGTGTAGTTTTTTTTCCCCATTTGTCCCATCAGGATGGTACATGGTTTTGAGGGTCTTTCTGTCTTCATTACGTATACTACAAAATTTTCATCTATCATATAACCTGTATTGCATCCTGCCATCATTGTACCCTTCTTACAAAGTTTTTCAAGTTTACAGTATGTCAACAAGATCCTTTATTTGATCTGCTTTCCACCAAAATTTACTAAAAAGTTGAGTCTTTAAGGTGAGACAAAAAAAATTATTCAATTTATTTAGTCAGTATAATTTTGGAAAGATTCCTAGGCACCACCACCACCATCATCAACAACAACAATAATAATGATAATAAAACAACACCACCACCACTGCCTTTTTTATTTTCTAATCCAAATGATTAAGTCACTTTGTTGCCCCATTGCTACTTTCAATATTAAAGGTGTTAGGTGACTGAGGAGAGTCAGGTATTGTATATGGCTGCTCTAAATTATCACATTTTAAAATCATGGAAAATTTTTTCACACAAAAATAATAGAAGCATTTTTTATAATTGAAAATGAACACCCCCTCTCCACTAAGAAAAAAAAAAATTTTTTTTTGTTTGTTTTCACTGAGAACATTTTGCATTCGATATTTCATTTTCAAATCTTTCAGTTTTTATTTTTTATCTGATACCTTTCACTTTAAAAAAATTATTTTTTCCCCTCTATTCATGTATACACAATCATCTCCATCCCCACACAAAATTTTTCCTTACTTTCTCTATCTCTATTATTTATTTTTACCTTCCTTTCTCAATTATTCATTTGGATGATGAACAGTTCTCAGCCTCACCCACTTACCAGAATCAGTATTCTGATAGTTGGTTATTGAAATCTTGATTTTGGAAAGCAGATGGTAGCCAAGAGCTTTTCAGCACTCCATCCTATCTTTTTCATTTATCCAGAGATTTTTTTAAGCCCCTCTCGCACAAACCAATTTTCAATCCTTGTACATAATTATTTTAAAATATTAATCTTGTTAGATTTATCAATATGAAACCTGTATTGTATGATTTTTGTAAATATGCCACAGTTTAAACCTTTATTCAAAATAGTTGGCAATGTTTCCTTGTTTTATAACAGGAATTTTACCAAATGTGAACTATATATTCCAGGAGTAAAAGATTTTTTTCAAATTTGGAAATTTGTAGACTTTTATTTGTGTGAATGTGTATTTTTCACTTCAAAAAAAAAAAATTGAGGGATGCATTAAAATAACTTTTGTATTCCTTTCCCATATATATATTTATTTATTGTGTTTGAGGAATCTACACTAAGACAAAAAAGAAAAACGAAAAACTTTTATCAAGCAATTGGTTTCAGTTTGCTCTTCAAAATTCAGGGGATTTAAAAAAAAAAAATTTTTAAAATACACACATTGGATTTGAAAGTCTGATGAATTGGGGCCCGTTTTTACAACCCTAAAGAAATATAACCTCATGAAATTTTAAGTGTTTGTACCTTTTATAATAATAATAATAATAATAATAATTACTGCTCCGTCTCTGACATAGAGCTCTCCCTGGATTCATATCCATCAGTCAGTCATGTGCCATGCGTAATACATGCTTAGGCGATCATGTATCTTGCAATACATGACTGACAAGGCAGACTTTTTCCCCCACAGTAGGTTGCCACTTCTTTCTGTGGTAGACCAGTTGCCATCCAAGGCTATAGAACCTGGTCTGCCCTGCTATTTACTCATAGCTCGCTGGAGAGGAGGATTCATACCTTTCCCAATGGTATTAGCATGTAAGTGAATGTAATGGATTTGACTGGAATTTGAACTCGCCTCTCCAATTCCTCAATTTGAACTGCTATCCACCGTGCTACCTCTTCCATATCCATACTGACCAATATTATCATTTTATATATTTCTTAACCAGCATTAATTCCACCTATCATTATGAGTTATCATTATTGACATTTATTTTTCTTTTAAATGACCCTTCAAATAAACCCTACATTCTTGACTTTTGTGGAATCCTCACTCACAAGAGGGGAGGGAATCTGAATTTTTCTTCCTTTATAAAGCTAAGTCTTTGTTAAGAAGTAATAATGTTGATTCTTTCCCCTTCATTATTTCCCATTATGGGAATTCAAGGGATACAACTCCAATCTATTATGTAAGGTAGGTAGCAACCAACGGCAAACCATTTTCAAACGTCTTTTGTCGGTTAATTAAAGCAATAAATTGAATAAGGATTACCTTATTCAATTTATTGCTTTCATGATATAAAGAAAACTTATTTATTTTCCAATGAGATGGTAGCAGTGTATTTATTTATATTATTTACAATACATAAACCAAACTACATTATTCTTTTTTTTTTTTTTCTCAAGCTGATATAAGGGAGACAATTCATAAAGACTTTTTTGGCGTGTGCATATATTTCAATATATTGAAAGAAAAGTGGGTTGCTGTTTCCGAAAAATCGCATGTTTTTCCGTTTTTTCTGTTTGTAGTGGGAAACGTACTGCAACAGTAGTAATTAAATAAATTCAAATCTTTTGGTACTATCAGTCAAATGAGTTGAATATTTTAAATGTAGATTAGAAATGTTGAAATTCATTAGTTCAACAAAATAGTTACAAGAACCTTTACATATGCACTCCTGTTAAAATTATCGTGGATAATGTAGCAGTTAACTTCAATTCAAAACTTGAAAAATTCATAGAAAACCAATCAAACATTGTTGAAATAAGTTAAACTAATATATAATATATATATTAGTTTAACTTTTTTCTTTCTTTTTTTTAAATGTAAAAGAAATCTGAGACTGAGAATATTCAATAAACTGAGGAACTTCAGCTCATTTTTTCATTCATAAAAATTATCTTCATTCATAAAATGGAAAAAAAAATATTTATACAATTTGATTGTTGCTGGCTTCTCTGTTCACTGATCTAAATTTTTTTTCAGAATCAAGTTAATATTTTTGTCCCAAAAATTCATGCCTATTTTTTTTTCTTTTGCAGCCAATGAAACTGCTGAAGATGAAGCAAATATACCTGTTGTTGCTGAGACCTCAGCTGAATCATTACCAAAAGAAGAACTGTAAACAAAAACTTAACACTATTTTAAAATATTTTGGCATAATAAAGACTTTTTTAAATCTTGCTTTTTTTTTTTAAATTTAAATCGTGCTTAAAAGTAAAAATACCCAAACTGATTCTTAAAAAACAAATACTCCTCTTCTATAACAACAGACACATTTAGTGTGCATGTGAATATAACAACTATTATTAAGCCAAGTAATGAAAATAACACATTCTTTCTTCTATTACGATCTACAAAGTACTACATGCATCAGACTAAAGTGGTGCGAAGTGCACCTAGTTTGTTTTTTTTTTTTTTTATTTAGTGGAATAGATAAATATGATTCATGGACAGAATCCTTCAGTTGATGATATGAGCATAAAATCTTTAAAAATAATAATAAAATAATAATAATGAAAGAAATCCAATATGGCAGCCATTCCCTCTCCTGCCCAAAATAGCTACGTACGTACGCATGCATAATTTTGGTATCAATTTATTTAACTTAATATTTAGTGCATAGGTTAATATAATGCCCCATAAGAATTTTCTAATTTTAGACCATGAAGTATACCCAAAGGAGTCACAAAGACCACTGCAGTCTCATTAAAAAAATAGGCTGAAAATGATCAGTTAGAATTAAAGATGTATATTCAAAATGGCCACTGAAAAAAAAAAAAAAAAAAATACCAGGATAGCAAAGAAAACCTCTTTTTACCTACAGAAATATTCTAATGGCTTGTGACCCAAAAAAGTCTTTGGTAGTTAAATTCTCAGTCTTGCCTTCCCAAAATGGAATTACCTAAGTATAATTATTAACTGATTTCCTATGAGAGTGTGACCAAAGGAATTTTTCAAAACCAGTCTTTCTCTTAACTAAAAGTTAAATACATCCATCCGATCTGTCTTATGTGCTAAAGCGACTAATAATAACATTATTAATGATAAAAGCTGACATAGTGATTGTGGGTGATGCATCACTGGTGAATACAGCATTACCAGAGAACATGCCAGGATGGACTTCTGAAACTACAGCAGATATCATCTTTGACATGATTGAGCTATATATGACGAAAAGGAAAACTTATTTTAACCAACATGTTTCATCCTCTGGTAGACTTTATCAAGGCAGATGTGAGGATTTTATTTTGCAACAGATATTTATAAAGAAAAGTAAAATGTTTTTAAATTTGAGACACTCATCAGGTTAACAAGAAAGTGTAGATAAATTATGTGACTTAGCATCCTCCATAATTTAATTTTTAATAAATAAAAGTGAGTAAATGATATTGAATTATTTTTTTTTTATGCAATTAATATTAAAATTATTTTTGTATGTGATAAATATAGTTATTTTTTTTTAATAAGTTTTCTTTTAACTTTGATATTGACCTACAGATTTATTGTAGTTATATCTGAAATTTATATATGGCTATATATATATATATATACTATTAGCAAGACAACTAATGTTAAAACTCCATTATACACATTTCCATATCAAATGCAAGTCTTGTGTAAAAATTTTAAAATATACTACTAATCATGGACATTGTAGTAATAATATATAATAATAATAATATAGGAAATAGACCAGGAAATAATGTGGTCAAAGAATACACACTTGATGGATTCCTATCCATGAATATGACCAGAGAAAATTAAGTGGAGGCTGTATTTCAACACTTTCAGTGGATATGGTATATAAGGTTTCAATGGTAAAGTGGCAGGAGAGAGGTATACATAGAATACTTTCAATGAAGCCTTAACCACCATTGAAAAATCAGTACCCATTTGAAATTGGGGAAGCTAATTTACAAGTACAACTGCTTCTGTGAAAGAGACAAGACTTGATTTTTTTTATGCAAAAGCTGAGGTCATGTGACTTAATCCTGTCAACTGAAAGAACACCAAGGTGGCTGGCTATCAATTAGGGGTAGATTTCAGGTGTGGGGATGGTCAAAAGAAGACGAGGAGAATCTGGATTACCTTTTTAAAAGCTACTAGAAATTGATTAAATGTAGATGTAATTGTGTAAAGAAGCTTTTGTCTGATGGTTAATTATGCACATTTCCATAACAAATGCAGTTATCAAAAAAAAAAATGAAAACATGCCACTATAATCAACATTGTTACTTTATATAATAATATCTTGGCATATATCACATATTCTGAAGACTCAAACTTGAGACATTGACTTAGCAAACACATATGCTAATTTGAATGTAAAGCTGATTTTACTTAAGAAAAATATGTATCTGTCTATATTTCTGAGACGAGGTATTATGTACACTATTTACATTCTTCGGACTATTGTCCTCATCTTTGTCGCCATATTTATTACAATGTTTTGGCCTCCACCGCCTTAACCAGGACATTAGTGAAATGTCAAAAATTTACAACAGACTGCTGACCACCAAATAAAAATCTTTCTATACTTGAGTAGATTGTTAAATCAAAAGGGAATTCAAATGTCAAATTGAAACCACTGGAAATTTGACAAATATCTTCCACTATACATAAGACTTTTGTCAGCAGCTCAAGTGTGTCAATTGATATTGTAATTACTGCTGATGCAATTGTCATCAGTTAATAAAATATTAGTTTTGTATCACCTTTTATACATCTTGCAGAAATAATCTCAACATTTTTTATGGATTTTTTTTAATCATTTCACTGTAAGTAAAGCAATAAAGACAATAAAAAAAACAGAGTTCAAGAAGACAAGATGGCAATTGATGTTACATTTAAATTTTTGAAAATTGTAAGTGGCAGGGAAGCAAGAAACGTAAAAAGTG
Organism: Acanthosepion esculentum; assembly: GCA_964036315.1. Lineage (NCBI taxonomy): Eukaryota > Metazoa > Mollusca > Cephalopoda > Sepiida > Sepiidae > Acanthosepion > Acanthosepion esculentum. Next base: position 42,454,521 of record OZ038507.1, on the reverse strand, counting down.
CAAGAAAAGAAACTTAGCAGATGTAACTAAATTCAAGTCTATTTTAACAGTAAAACGATGAGATCTACTTGCTAATCTAGTAGTACACTTAAATTCACATGGTTGAGGTGACAAGGAGGAGAGCTCATTAAAACAATTGCCATGAAAATATTTATTGAAAAGACAGAGGCAAGTCACACCACAGCAGTAGTGAAGTGACTGAAATTGATATGTCAGGACCAATAACATTTCTTGATTTTGTTGAGAATTTTGATATATTTGGCAGGAATATTCAATGCATGGGCAAATGATAAATTTATAAATGAGCAAGATGGATTCTGGCAAAAAAAAAATATGTCTAGCACAACACTAGAAACCAACTTTCCTAGCAATTGATTCAATATAAACATTCCACTTCATGTCGGTGGAAAATGTGAGACCAGGAAGGCACAATTAGTTGCTCTCTTGGAGGTTAGCATCAGCTATGCTGAAAGAAAGCAAAAATGGTTCTCTGTTGTGATTAAAAGATAGCAGTTTCATTTAGAGGTTGAATTTACAAGCCATTTCTTGCCCCAGTTAACAACTGATTGGAGGTCCTTTTCAAGATTAGCTGCCAGTTTCATCAGATTTGCTATTAAAGGCAAGAGTAAATAGTTGTATCATCAGCATGAATACCAAGTTGGGAACTGATGACATCAGGAAAAGTCACTGATGAAGATAAGAACCAACACAGACACAGGATAAAGCCTGGTGAACGGGTCTAGAAGAGAGGCTGTTCAACACGACTTTCATTACATGATTTCTTAAGAAAGATTAGATAAGTCAAATATTCAACCAGAGACACCATAGTCCTTGAGCTAGTGAAGAAGTTCAGCATGCCAAACCCTGTCAAATATGGTTGTGATATCTAAAGCAACAGCATGAGCCTAAGCTGTTCTTATCTAATAACATTTAACACATCAGGGTATGTGTGTATGAGCACCAATGAAAAAAAAAATTGTGATATTTATTTAAGTATATACTAGCTTTTCAGATTATCTGTAAACTCTGCCTATTTTTTTTATCTATAAATTTGACTGTGCAACAAAATGGATATGTCACTTGCCTTCTTACATCCAAGGTAGAGTTCATTTGCATATCTATTTGCATTTTTGAGACAAAGTTACAAACGGAAAACATTACTCTTCCTTTCTTCTTACACACTCACAAACACATCTCTCTTGAAGCATACAAATTTATTTAAATGAAATTACAGTGTACTCCATGATATATTAACAATGATGTGGATCATTTATCACCAATATTCACACACACTCTGTCTGGTAGAGAGATAAGTTGTTCAATCATTTAAAGTAAAAAGATACATTTAAAAAAATATCAAAAACATCAAGGCCAATGATTAACAAAATATAAGGTGCTGACATCCAGAAATAACATTGCATTCTGTAAATAAAAAAGAAACATGGCTATGCAAAAATTATCAGTTTCATCAGTAAAAAATTTCTGAATACAAAGTAACTTTTTTCTTTCAGAGATTTTAGTTTGTTGGCAAAGATGTAACACATAACATGTAAGATGATAAATGTGCTCCCATCAAATACATAAAAGCTAATTGTCATTTTTAATTATTGTTTTTGTGGAATCATTCTGATCATGAGAATGTTATTATTTGCCTATACAGCCTTGTGATGAATTATTTTCCACCCTACAAACTCTTTCACACAGATGAAATGTTGCAAGCCTCTCACTACTCTCTCTGTTGCCATGGCAAATGTTCTGATGTGTTACATTCCTTGGTCCCACCAGCCCTGACCGTTGCAGCTAGAACCCACCATGCCCTGTAGGCAAGGGGGAATCCTCTTCATTGCTTTCATATTCCATTAGTAAGGAGGAAGTTCCACTCAGACAGCTTCTTCACAAGAACTGCTGCTTTGTAGTACAGACTCACAGCAGGATGTTTTCCAAATCCCTACAATCTAGGGTTAACTATTATCTTTCCTACATAACCTCATGAACTGCAATTTTTGCCTTTTCTTATATTCATACATCATTGCACAGTATCTCTCTAACCTGAGTGGCTATTGTATTGGGTAAAATTACGATAGATTTTCTTCTTTTTTTTTCTTAAATCATCTTGAGGTATTTAGCTAATCTTAAAACAGATGAACAACCACACCTAAGTATTCAACATGAAAATAAAGTTTACAAAAAACAGTAGCAGAAAGATGAGAGAATGTAGAAATAATTGTTTCTGACAGGTGAGCTCCCAAAGTATAAGCTGCAATTCTGATTTGCATCTCAAGTCCTACAGCTTAACTGCCAAAAATAGATTGGCTGGAAGCAGAACATAGTATAGACTCCTCAACCTTTATTAAAATGTTGGGTGCAACAATCAATATATTTTAAAATTAGGTCTTGCAGGTTTTCAGAGAGAAAATTAATTTGTGCTTTTTAGTTGTTTTCCACACAGGCAAATCAAGAGACCACAAGTGCATTATACTTTTAATATGGCTTCATTTTATAAGAAAATATTTCAGAACGTTACTTGATGAAAACTGAAAAGTTTCAGGTACTATTTTGTATAGACTATTTATATTTGGACTATTGTCCTCATCTTTTTTGTTGTTATCACATTTTAGTCATTGTGCTCTCCAGCCTTCCTCCAGTATATATCAATCTGGGTAACCTACAGGGAATTCAGAATTGAACCCTTTATTTAATCTCCAGAGGTAAATTGTTCTCGTTCCACTGGGATATGTCATTTACTTCTTCTTTTTTTTTGTATTTTATATAGTCCTGTCCAATTATTGCTTGTTTGTTTCCACTGAGTGCAAGTACACACAACCCAATCCAGGGATTGAACTCATAGACACTATGTCATCAAATTCACAAACCAGCCCTTTTACCACTAGGCCATTATAAATTAAAAATTTCATGGAAAAGCCATTTTGAATTTTTTAATTGGAATATAACAAGACTTGTACACTTTAATATTTTCTATAGAGAAATTAAGGATACTAAAGACATGGAGAGAAATGAAAAATGCTTAAAAGTAAACTCAAAATGTTTACGAGAATAAAATGTAATTCTTATTTTAAAGCTGCAATTGAAATAACATAACCAAGAGTTAATTAGTTACATTCTGGAGGAAAATTTCGATAAACAAAATAAATGAAAATAAAGAGCCTTGAAATACAATGACAGTTTATTTAAGTGAAAAATATAAGTGCCCAACTTCATAGCCAGCCATAATTTACTAAATAATATTTAAAGTTCATTTGGTTTATTAAGTAAAAGACATTTTTTTTCTTATTTCCAATATTAAGTTGACTGAAATATTTAACATTTTGTTCCATTATTTTGTCATCATTCAGGCAACTTTTTGATCACATCCTACTTTCTCAGCAAAGAATTTCTCTCGGTGTCTTTTGTAGAAGTGAAATGTCAAAACCAAAATGAATAGCTTATAATCATCATCTGTAACAATTTCTGTCTGATCATCAAGCTTGGCATCTATTATCCTGATCAAGTAGCAGGACCATACTTTTAAATAATTCTTGATCATTTTCATAGATTGTTGCCTTTAAGTGGTCTAAGTAATCCAAATTGCCCTAGTTGACACTGTCAAAATAGTGAAATTTCCTTTAACTGCTGGTATCTCATTTATTTTTTAGGCTATTTTGATAAAAAAAATTTTAAGCATTTCACCCCAAGCAAGGCGGGAAGCCACTAGCACGCAAGGGGTTACAGAGAGTTGGAGCTAGAGTAAATAAGAGTGATAGAGGAAAGGATGAAGAGAATGTTAGGGGATAGATCAGGGCATCTGGAGACGTCGATTGACATTACATTTGAATAGTTGCAGATTATAGCTATCAGGGAAACAGGAAGAGAGGAGGGAGTTCCACAGGCGAGAGGGGCGAGACATGAAGCAATTGGAGTAGAAGAGACGTCTACATTTAACAGTTTTGACAGTGAAGGGGTGAGAGCGAGATGCCAGCCTAGTAGAACACTTAAATTCACAAAGTTTGGGAACCAGCGAAAGCAGTAACAAAATTTAATCTTTTTTCAGTCTAACGATGCAATTCTTTCTTGCCTAGTATTGGTTTTAGTCTATGTCTCTTTAAATTTAGTCACTATTTCAACAACAGGTGCTGGTTTTTCAACATTTTCAAAGTTGCTTATTTCAGTGTTTTTTTAAAAACTTGTCCCACTTTGAGTTGCGTCCCTTTACACGGATGAAACCATTCTGAAATGTCCCGTTCTGAAAAAAAGACGATTGCCAAGTTGGTGGGCTTAAGATAAGACTTGAAGTTATCTTTCACAAGTGCATTTCTTAGTGGATAAAATATCATAGAAATTCAACACTTAAATGAAAATTGCATATTCTTGTAGAACAATGTCCTCTCTTTAATAATCAATTAGTTTCATATCTCTGTGACCATACAACACAAGGTATACACAAATCAAAAAGAAGGTATACTGCATTCACTTCATTCAAAACTGTTCTGACGCATCAAAATTTGTATTGCTGACCCAGTCAATTAACATCACCAGTTGAGCCTCAATTTCAAATCAGACAGATTTCATCTATGGATATTGGACAATGTAAATCTTTTTCTTTATACAGTTTTAAAATGCATCATTAAAGTACTTATTGTATTTTGTCAAAACTATCATGTTCAAATCACTTTCACCTCAGCTGTTTTTATGCATATGCTCAAGAAAAAAACAAACAAATAAAATTCATGTTATGTGTGTGTGTGTGTGTATATGTGTATGTATGTATGTAAACTGGACATATTCTTAGTTCTTTAAATGTTTCATTCATGTTTGTAAAAGATTCAAATAATTTTTTTAAAACGTGTCCCATTTTCCTTTTAATGGTCATTCATTTCATTTACATTTGTGAAAATGAATACATAAAATAAAAAAAATGAAGCTGGTACATGGGCCCATAAAAAATTGAAATGTAATTAGATAATTTTCAAAATATAATCAGGTTCCCTTCTTTATCTTTTTTAATGATTATTTGTTTACTATGGATTTTCTTAAAAAACAAAAAAAGAAACAGTATGTATATATTTATATGTATGTATGGGTAGATAGTGTGACACTATGAGTCGGCTATATGCGCACACGTGTGTGTGTGTGTGCGCCCGCACATCTGTGTGTGTGTATATATACACTCCCACATCTGTGTGTGCGCGCGCGCACACACATATGTGCGAGAAGATTAGTTAGATTTGACCTGGACATCAAACTTCAAGACCAAATGATTAGATTAGGAATCTAGATAAAAACATGTTTGGACATATGGCGAAAAGGGTAGATAAGTGTTAAGTACTTGTCAAAATACTAAGATAGGAAAAAGACCGGCTCTGGTCAAAACTTAAAAGGGTTTGAATTTAATGTCCCTGAATCGGAGTCAGCTAGGCTAAGAAATAGTTTTATGTCCACTTTCTTCAAAGAGAGAAATGGTCATGAAAATATTTCTTAGCCTAGCTGACTAGTGTATATATACACACACACAGATGTGCGGGCGCACACACACACACACGTGTGCGCATATAGCCGACTCATAGTGTCACAATAGATAGATTTTATAGTTAGTTCAACACTTGCAAATGTGTTGTCTTTTTGTAATTTTCTTTTTCTTAAGCCATTTTTTAAAAGCAGGTATCTGTTCATTTTTATATATAAGTGCTTTACAAGCCAGAGAGCCCTACTCCAGTGTTTAACAAAATTTACATTTTCTGTTCAGTGGATGATGAACTCGGTACCTTGAGAAGAAGTGGGGTTACTTGTAATGTACAAAAAACTGTGTGATGAAGGGAACAGACATTATAGTTATATATCTTTTAATGGAACTTCATTTCTAGTCAAAGGAAGGAAGAAAAGGCACTCAGCAAATCTGAATATTCAAAGAACTCTAGCATTTGTGATGAAGAACCACTTCAGAAGACTTCCAGTTACAAGCCCCAAGGACAATGGGGTGCGGTATACTATTACTCCAACTTTCACATTGACCAAGTCATTGATATTACATTTCTGTCCAGTGCTGTAATCAGAATTTTAGTTCCTACCAAAGCCAAAAATGATTATTTTTTGGTGGCCTTTGTTAGGCTGATATTACACAAGATGGGACTCTGATATAATACCATTTCAAATGATGATAGAATATGAAGTGTTCCAAGAGTATTAACTATAGCAGAGGCTTATAAACAACTCCAGATTACAAATCACCATTAGAAGATAAAATGCAGGAGGACCATTCCAATTGTTTAGAAAGTTCTTTTTAATCAGTTCCAAGAAATGTATTTTTATTCATTTCAGTGTTTTTAGTTTGAAGATAAATGAGGTTAAAGCTTTACAATGAGTATTTGTTTGGAGGATTAACTAATGATTTATTTCAGGAAAATTTTGTAGTCTTATTGTCCTTTGAAAAATTAAACTGCATAATTTCATAAAATACTTTTTCTGGCAAGTTAACGATGGTATACTTTTGACCTGTTTTTGTCCTACTGTGAAATTGTGATTTTTGCCTGAGAACAATAAAAACTTCATATTTTCAACACATTAAATTTATTGTCCTACTGAAAAAACAAAAAATTAGCTTCAAGTTGCAAGGCATTAACTGTTGAAATGAAACTTACATGTGCAGTCAAAAATGTCCTTCAGTATCATTTTTTTATTTTAATCTTTTGAGAAAACAATTTTTCCCAGTGTTATCTAATAATTATTGATTCTATTAATATTTCTTTTACTTCAAGGCTATGACTTTACATTTATAATGGTTTTAACTAGTCTGAAGCCGGCATCTTCAGTTGAAATTGTGTGCTACTGGCCCAGTAGCACACAAACGAACTTTGAATGGCTATAACTGAGCTGCCAAGATAAATGTGATACTATTTTTTATGTTTGCAAATCTCTATATGTCTGTATTAAACTTTGTTTTTCTTTTTAGATATATTAAAAAAATAAAATTTTAGTTTGCGATACCTATCAATGGGCAGCAGTACTAGTTCAAATCTAGTTCTCTGGAAGGAGCTAATAGATGATCCTCTACGAATTCCACCATCCATGAAACATCATTTTCCATCTTTGGCTTTTGTTTCAAAAACTGAACATTTTGATCAGACTTAAGTAGGGAAATGCACACAAAAATAGAGCCCAGCAGAGTTTGCCAGGTTTTTCTAAAAACACACACACACTATATATATATATATATATATATATATATATACACACACTCACACACACTCTCTCTCTCTCTCTCTCTCTCTCTCTCTGTCTTATGGTAATAATAAATGCTTCTAATGACATTTAACCAAAACAAATATTTTTGCCTAAATTTTAACAGCTATGTAATCTTTAAACACCAAGAATTTTTATTATTTTTTTTCCCCATTTTGCAAATCAATACTGTTCTTCTGTTTATAAATACGAAAAGCGTTGTTTTAGGCCTGAACCGCCTTGCCTCTACGGATCGCTTTCCCATGTAAGGGAGATAATTAGCACGCACGTTCACAGATATTTAATGACGTTACTCAACGTGATTTACATTCACATGCTTGCTAACATGAAAAAATGAAAGCTAATCTCATTTAATAAATACTAATACTAGATTTGCTAAGTCACAAAAAAAAAAATCAATGGAAAGATGAATGAGGGTGGTACAGCAATTAGTATACTCATAGTAAGGGCAAGGTGTGGCCATGTCAGACTAGCATCTATCAATTCTGACCTTGGCTTCAAGCAGCTGCGAATAAAACTTTGCTTATGAGTACAGGTTGTTTAGTCAGGATGAGTGAGGAGGAAGATGATATTCTCTGCAAGAAAGCAGATAGTTGTCACCTGACTGTGGCAAAAAGCTGCATAAATATCGGCAAGCTTTCTGTACATAAAACCTTTCAGGTATGTGAGAGATGAAACAACTAAATTAGCAACAAAATGAAATGAAGAACAAAATACGACTTAAGATTTATTCACAAAATAAATTCAGAGTGAGTAATCATTAATCCTTTGTAGATTAGAGACTTTGTGAGTAAATGAATTCTTAAAACTTGTAAAGCTGTAAATTAGTTGGAAAGATAGAAGTGGTGATGGATTTTGAAATATATAAATGATTGGAGAACTATTTTTATAATCAGAACACAGGAAATTGGATAAATTATCATTTAGTTAAATTGCAACCTAAAAACAAAAAAAAATTTAATTTTCTTAGAGACAATGGCAAAAAGGAAAAACAATTGGAAATTATGTTTTGCCAGTTGTCATCTATTAGCCTAATAGCACAGCACATGAAACATTGACCCTTTGGTCACCATTCACATATGACAGATAAATTCGTATTGGTCTCTCCGCAAAAATAATAATTTTTTTAAAATTAAAAAAAATAAAAACTAAACTATTTTTTCAAGATGTGATTAAACTCTACATTAGAATTTTTGTGCATCTTTTTAATGTTGAATTTATGCTGAGAAACCCTTAAGAAATTTATCACAACTGAATAATGAATAATTCAGGCTTTATTGCTGATCCTAAAATATGACCTCAGTCTTGCTTTGGTTTAATACAGTTAATGGTTTTCAAAAATTAAATTGACCAATATTGAAGGAAAAAGCTGAAAACAAATACTTTACAAAGTTTTTAAGTTCTAATGAGTCTTGTAATGAAAAGTTTACAAGCCAGAATTTTAAAAGCACTTGAAATAAAAAAAAGACATTTCTAAGAAAAATCAAGATGATTTTATAAGCTTTATTAACAGACACAAAATATAGAAGGATTTTTAAATTAAAACATCTACCTTGCTGATTTACTTTACATGTAAAAGAAACAAAAAGTAATTAATTGAATAATAATTTTGTACCTCAAAATAAAATCTATTTCAGTTGATTCAAAGTTCAGGCATTTAACATTAGTTAAGAAAAACAATTGAATGATGATTATGTTTTGATATTGCACAGGCAATAAAAAATTTGATTATACAAAAAAAAAAAAAAAAAAAAAAAAAGCTAAAAAATTACATATTTTGTGAGCATTTTATGTTCTAAAATGTAAGATATTTTATGTGCCAAACAAGTTCTGAAATGCTATATGGATATCAATATTATATTTGCACCAATTAATGCTTTGAACTGTGGGAAAAATTGTTTCTATAAATTATTATATTCTTATTGATACAAAAGATTTGTTTAAAAAATCTATATAATTACTGATACCTTTGTGAAAACAAAAATATATTTAAAGAAAAAGGAAATAAGAGAAAATTGACTCATTTCCAGATTCCAGAAATAAACAGGCAAATCAAAAGACAAGACATTCAAATTCATCATTTTTAATGATAGCTTTGCACTTGGACGTTACCACTGAGTAGAAACAAACAATTGGAATAGTCTTTGACATTGGATAAAGAAAAAAAAAGTTTCTTAAATCTGGACCACAACTAAATGGCTTTTGTTCCCCTTAAAAAGATATTTGTGGAATCAAGGAGAAAAATTTGAAAACAAAATGTACTTCATTTCCATCACGAATTATCAGTCCATTTTTTTCTATATTTTTAACTTCCTTTACCTTCCTTAAAAAAATAATCGATTGTCTTATTTTTTTTGGAGGGGGGGTTCTTTTCTTTAATATATAAACAAATATATTAGGCCAATCAATTTCTCTTTCAAATCTTAAGTTCAGACATGAAGTTTAGAAATAACTTCTCTCCCCACTCCAAAAATACAACTTTTTTTTTTTTGTCTTCTACAACAATTTTTGTTCTTTTTGGAGATTAATATCATTTACTAGGTAGTTATATACATATTGCTCAAATACATTTGGAACTATAATCACAGCTGATATTATTGGTATATCATCATTGTAATCAAGATTAATGTTATTGTTGCTGTAAATTATATATCCACTATGTCCTTCAATATGGGCAGGGCAGGGACAAGAAGGAAAATGGCCCAAAAAGGACACTTCACAAAAATGAGTAAAATTAATTCTACAATAAAATGGTGTTTACATGTAGAGAAACATTCACTCATGTTCTGACAGACATCATGGGTGGGTTTATAACAAATCTCAAAGTGGCCATGTCTTCATTCATATCCATAGTTTGCTGTGTGTAAAAAAGAGAAAAAAACATTCTTCAAGGAATGGATCAGGGGCAGGAGGAGGGAAAATACAGCTGGTTTGTGAAGGCAAACAGACACTAGCAAATATTATCTACAGTCTTTATTTTGTTATCCTCATCATCTTCACAGTGGTTCCACATATGTTGCTGGGTAAAGGCCTACTCGCCCATCTTTACGACCTTTGCACCATCCCAACTCATCTGCATCAGAGAGTTTGGTGAATACATCACCTACAAAGAGAAAGAAGATAAACAGCCATAAGAAAAAACTTGCACTCACTTGATAATATACATATCAACACAAACATCAAAACAATGATTGACAAAAAGAAAAACATTCAAAAAGTGTCACAAAGACAATCTGAGTTTAAAGTCTTCCAGATTTGACATATTTCAAATTATTTACAGAGATTGTTTTTAGTTCATTTCAATTTTTACATTTAACACAGCAACTGATTAACTAAGGAAATTTCCAAACAAAATTACAAGAGGAGAGCAGACACAAATTCATTTAAATCTTTTGTTTTCATTATATTTTTAATGAAAAACAAAAGAAAAGCTAAAGAGATTTCTGTGGTTTGTGAAGTAGAAAATAATATTCAACCTAAAATCAATTGCTTACAGATTTACAAATCACTGAAAATTTACTTTTACATATAAATTACATTTTTTATTTAGCTTAAAAAAGATTTTGTTGCAATACTTTTTGTCTTTGAATAAAATCAAATTTTTTTTCTTAATATTTTAAACCATGTAATAAAGTTTAAGAATAATTTCTATGTGAAAGAAAAAGATTAAATATTTTTTCCATACTTTCTTTTGCCAAACTGACCTTTTGGAAATATTTAGAGAACTGTTCTTGATAGGAAGATAAAGACTTTCTTTTTAAAATTTCATACTTTATTTCAATTGGGAGAAAATTAAAAAAAAACAAAAACATATATGAATTAAAAAGCTCTCAGCCCAGTAAAAGAGCTCCTTAGAAAAAAACATTACACCCGGTATTTGGGAAGTGAGCTAAACTACGAATTACCAACACCCATCCCTCATAAATATTTAGAATGTTTTCTTTAATAAGTTTGAAGAAGCAATGAATAATCTTTTAAATCAATAAATAGGATTACATTTAAGAAAAGATTTTTTCAAATTCTACGAATAATGAAAAACTTAACTTATGTACTTGCTTACATTTAAGAGAAGAAAGTGTTGATATTAAAAATCTTGGATTTCAGATTAATTTAAGATGAGATCCAATGGTTATACAGTAAAGTTTGGAAACCCCCAAATCATTCATTTTTCTTTTTAATTTAAAAATATTGCATTCTGTTACTGTAATACAAAAACTTATTAGAGAAGAAATATATATTAACTAAAGTTGAAAAGTTAATATTTACAAACAAAATATTTGTTTTTGATCACTGCCTTGACTCTGGAAGGCATTGATCCTGAAAGGAGCTTTGCACAGATCATCTTTGTCTAAATTGTTTATTACTTTTTTTTCAAGATAATTTATGATGATGATCTGTCATTGGTCGAATTTTTTTTTTTATAATTTTTGACAGAAAATTGTATAGTGATTCCATCAGTAAACATACAAGTAGATAAGAAACAGCACCATTTTTATACAGAATGATGCTGTGTGCCATAAAACCACACATCTAAAATGAAATTCAGGATCATGATATAGAACTCTTGGAATTGTTATCCAACTCACCAGATCTCAATCTGATAAAGAAACTGGAATATTATAAAATGACTCCTCCAATGACAAATCGTCAGCACAGATCATATAAATGAAGTAATAAAGACAATTTGAACAACCTCTGCAAAAGATTTATGGATTATGAATACCTTTTTATGAAAAGAATGTAATTTCTTTTTTAATTTAAAAAGTCTTATGATTTGGGAGATGGGGTTTCTAAACGTTTGGAAAACACTATAGTTATCTACACTTAATCTGTCCCTTTCATTTTAGCTAACACGTAACAGTATTTTGTTTAACATATTGCTTATTCATAGAATAATTCCAAAATTAACCTTTTGCAAGAATTTTTTTTTCAAATAAAAACATTTCAGTATAACTAAAACCTTTACAAGTCAAATATAATTTAAAAAATTGTTATTTTTCAAGCATCATGAGTGGGATAGTAGAAATGCACATTCTGATCAGAAGATTTAAGAAAAAGTTTTTATAACCAGAGTTTAATGGGATTGTTTCCAGGAAGAAATGGATGAGGAGGAAAAAGCATGCAAAACAAAAAATAAAAATTTGTTTGTTTTATTTTACAAGGAGTAATCTTTCCTTAATATCTTGGTTGCTATTTCCAATGAATGAAGAGATGTTTAACTAAATTAAACCAAACGGATAAAAAGTGTTATTTGCAGTTTTGGTGACAGGAAAAAGTAAAGAAATGAGTTAAAAAAAAAAAACCATACTTAAGTTTAAAATTAAATCACACATTCTAAATGTATTATTTACTATAAAAGAAAAACATTAAACATTAATTTTCCTAATAATGGAATAGTGCCAGTGAATGAAGGGAAACACAGACTATTCAAAACTATAGGAATCAAGGCAAGCAGGTTTTCTATAGAGACAAACACAAAAGTGTTTCATTCAACTCAGTACCTTAAAGAATAGTTTCAATTTCAAATGGAAACCATTAGAAAATACATGAGATGTATGAAAGGGGTGAATAAGAATAAGACCAGTGATGAGAATCAGTCGGCTGCTTCAGAAACTGGACAATTAATCACAATGGAAAATGCCTTCATAACAGGAGGAAAGGAATTCTGACAAGCAATTTTAAATAATCAGTCTTGATTAATAAATGCAGTGGATTTTTAAAATGTTCATTTGGTACGCAAAGAATAATATAAATTATTATTCTTTATATACCAAATGTATTACCCTACAAATTCCAAAATATTATCATATCCAACAAATTTTCAGAAAACCAATTGTCTTCTAAAACAAGATTTCTAATAAGTTTCACATATTGTGAAACTTGTTAGAAATTGGATCTTCGGTGTATTACCTAAGATTTCAATTTTTTTAAATGATGTCTTAAAAGATATGAAAGCAAAATAACCATTATTAAAATCAAATAATACACAGTAGAACTGCAAAGTTTATTTCTAAATGCATTAAATCCAGTCCGTTTACACATTACACCCTAAGCAAGTGAAAAACTTGCTTTCACTTGCAATTGTTGTCACAGCTAATATTTATGACTATGACAGTAAATGGCACTAGATATTGGTCTGGAAAAACCAGGACATAAAAACTTGTCCTTTTTAATTGAAAAATTACACATGCTACAAATGCAGAGACTTTGTAATCTGGACAGAAATCCATTTAGTGATGCTTAAATGGAAAAAAAAAAAAATTTAATGGGGGGGGGGGCAAGTTCCCCCCAAAACAGTATTGTTAGTCAAATAAAATTTAAGAAAAAAGAAAAAAAAATGAACACTAACTCATTTTTTTTTTTTTTTTTTTAAAAACCCAAAAGGTCTTTTAAGTATTACTAAGAATAAAATTTGAAGTCAGAAAATAATGAAAGCACAGAAAACAAGATTCCTTTTTCTACTTTGTATAATCTGTCTTGATCTGGCCTGAAATAGCAGTAAATTTTTCCAGTATCTTCACAAAGAAGAATGTGAGACATTGGATGAAGCTAGAAATATGTTCAAAGTTAACAGTGGATAACAACAATTTTGCTACCGTAGTAAATGTGTGTATTTTAGATTCACTAAGTATGCGAAATTTAAATTCGTATCCAGAAATTATCCTACACTCTCAAGATATTTGAGATATGCATATACAGGGTTTATATTAAGCTAAATATACTAATCGTATATTTTTTTTTATCCATTTGAGCTGACAGTATTGAGCTGACATTTATGTGAACTGTTTTTTGGGTGTTATAGAGCTGAGAATTAATAAACAACATGCTAAAAGCAAATCAAAGGACCAAGTAATGAATATCTCTTAAAATTAACTTCTTTCAATCCCATCTTTATTTTTTTTAATGGATTTGAATGCTAGAAGCAACAAGCATGGTGAAAGTTCCACCGAGACATATCTGAAATGGACTCAAAATATTAGACAGTTCAACTTCAGTTGATGACTGCTGGGAAATAAGCATAAGCACATTTCTAAAGATATCAGAAATAAAGCAAATAATTTAGATTTATTTGGTTCTTTCCCTTTCACCATCTAAATTTTCCTTGTACTATTTACTAATATACTATTTGACTTCGTACCAACATACTGTATACATTACTAATATGCTATTAATATATACCTTAAAAAATATGTTAAACATATAAAATAGTTGATATGTAAGGACAATTATGAGTACAAATCCGGAATTAAAAGTACAGTATCATTTGTCTCAATAGTATATGAAATTATTTTTTCCTGTTGCCCAGTATAGTGTAGATGTCAGCAAGGTATAAGAATCCAGCAATATCAGAATTCAGGAAAAAAAAGAAGATAAAAACAAAATACTCTATGATTCCTATGTAAATTCCTCTAAGGAACACTGTTTAAAAGTAATCTTATTCAAGTAATACTATTAATTATTTTCAAAATATAATATATTTGATATTTTTCCCAAAAACCACAAATTGGTCAAAGAAAAAACAATTTGAAAAGTTATTACAACTTGAAACAGTAATAAGTTCTTGAATGCAAGACATTTGATCTTAGTGAGTAAGCATTCTTAATAAAAGAACCATACAAAAAAAATATATTTAATTAAAAGCAATTATATATATATATATATATATATATATATATATATATATATATATATATATATATATGACAAGGGAGTAGGTGGTACAAAATTTTGTAGAGATTTTTAAGTAAATTTCTAAGACAATATTTAGGTATTTGTACACAGATTTATTCAATCACATATATGCCATTTTGTTCACTCCCTTTTGCCATCTTTGAGGCAACTACAGGATTCCATCCTTTCAGAACTTACCATCTTTCTGAGTGATGAACTGGTCTAAATGCTTTTTATAGGCTTCTCATTAAAGAATTTTACAGGGGTCAAAATAAGTGGTAATCCAAAGGTGCAAGGTCATGTGAGTATGAGTAATAGGACATCCCAGCCAAGCTGCATCGATTTCTACCAGGTTTGTAAAATGACTTGAGATTTGATGAAGATAACACTCTTATGATTGGCTAATTGTACATGCTTTTCATCAATTGCTACCTTTAGTTAGTCCAAATAGGAACAGTACTTGTCTGAATTCAACATCTGATTTTACAGAAGGAGCTTGTAATACATAATGTCTGTTGCAATCCACCAGATACACAGCATCACTCTCTTTGGATGCAGGCCAATTTTGGAGTGGTTAATGGTGGCCCATTTAATATTCTCCAAGACCTTTTTGCACCACATCATTGTAAACAATATTTTCTATTGCCGGTGATCGTTCTTTTAAAAAATGTGTTGTTTTTGATGCATTTGAGAATAAAATCATAGATGGAAATGTGATCCATTAAATTTATTACCATTAAATCAGGACACATCAGACAATTATAGTAATTCACATATCACAAGTGTTTTCAAATACCTTACAATGCTCATATGAGATAGAGTATCTCTGTAATGTGCCATGTCATCATAATTTAGATTTGGTCATCCTCAACATACCAAAACTTTCTTGGTCTTCCAGATCAAAATATTCATTTTTCAACTGAGCAAACTACTTTTGAACAATACTCTCAGCTATGACATCATATCCATAAATGATATATATTTTTACTCTTTGTACAGTATTTTTCTTTTCCAAAAATAAAAGATGGTTAAATGACAAAAATGCATCTCATTTTCCTCCATTTTCCATTTTAAAATCCACAATCCACTCATGAATGATATGAAAAGTTGTGCTGTTGAACTGCTGCCTTACAGAATATGTATATATATGTCATAAATTTCAGTCACATGTTAAATGAAATTGTGCATTCAAATGCCACCTATTGCAAAACATTACAAACTTTTGTTCTGACCATATATATAATAGTAATAAAAAGTGACAAGTTAGAGGAAAGACTGATAAAAAAGAGGGCTAACAACAATGTAAACCTCTTTTTTGTTATTCTCTCTGCTTGTTGTAACATGTCTGTTTTTATTGCCATTAATGAATTCTGTAAACTTGCTTATGAGGGAGATAGTGAAAAATTCTCAGCCTGACCAAGAAGAGATTAAACAACAATAAAACTGATATTTGATCAAATTTTGGGAAGTGGTTCAGGAAAATAACTTTTTTTTTTTTTTTTTTTACAGGCTCTAATAAAAACTGAAGGGCTAAAAAGTTAGAGAAATCAGTACTCTAAATGGTTTTGTCTTCTCCAACTTGTGAATTTGTGGTTAATAGATTATCCTGAATGAAATGTATGACAATGTATCAGTGGCAGCTTTCAAATATGGACAGAACTTGACACTGACAAGAGAATATTTGTTGTGACACTGGAACACTGTCTCCTCAGGGACAACTTCCCAAACAACAGTGAATATATGAATTCCAAACAAACATTAGTGATATGTAAAATTGCAGGCACCCACAGGTGATAAAAGAATATGACTGCCCACAACTAACAAGTATTTACCCAACAAATGAAACATTGCATCAGACCCCGTGCCATGCTGGTGCCATTCAATTCACAGTACAGTGTACACTAATTTGATGGGTTATCATCAACCAGCATTATTGAAAACATTGTCCATCTTGAGAGAATATCAGCATTGGAGCATAGAAGATTAGTTATGGATCCAGCTTGTTATCAAAACATTATGAAAGTTGGTATCAGATCTGTAATGGGGTGTCGTAAGTTCAGTTAGAGCTTGCAAGGTTCCCTTATGAAACTGAAGTTTGTTTCAGCAGATGTGACAGACATTGTTGCAGACTAGTTGTACCTTTTTATGCTAATCATGTTTCCCCAGTAGTAATGGTTTGTTCCAGCAAGATAACACAACCCTTCCCACCATGTGCAGGTGGCATCCATGTATTTTATCACCCCCCCCCCTACTCAACAGAGCATACTTGGGGTCATGGAACAGACCTCATTTAATTCACTACAACCACACACACACAAACACAGTTATAAGCAGTCCTGGAATATGCTGTGATAAATATACGTATGCAGTGACTGCAGCATAATGTAAACTCCATGTCATATCATTTAGCTACAATTATTCAGGCAAAAGGAGGAGGAACTATTCATTATTAGACAGATGCTTTTAATTTTGGGGTACTAAAGTATACAGTGTGTATCTTGTGTACACATGCTGAGTCTGTTGCATTCACTTCATGCTATGGCCCTTGTGAGAAGCATGAATCCATCTCTTCTCCTCTGCTTATGAGTAAATAGTAAAGAAGTCGGAACTCTTTAGCCTTGAAAGGGCAACCAGTCTAGAAAGAAAAGCTGAATTCATATCCCCTGCCAACACATCATGGGCTTTTTAAAAAAATAAAAATGTATACATTATGTTAGAGGAAAAAATAAAAATTTGTCAAGAGTAAAGAAATAATTTTCTTTTAATGGTTTTTCTGCAGAGACGAATAGAAAGATGCATTTCAAAGCAAACCTGGATGCTGTACATTAAGTGAAAATAAATCAATAAAAAATCTCAAAATGCTGATGTTGCTTTGGGTAGAAAAGATACTAGGTTCCTGTAATATTCTAACAGGTACAGAGATGATTGATTTAAGAGGGGACAGAGGCTGGCAGACTGAAAGGCTGTTTGGCTGGCAAGGCAAATGTATTTGTGTATATGTTTGAGTTACATTTCTGAGAAAGAACTGTTGTAAGTCAGTAATTCAAGTGAACAAACATTTTTTTTTATTTCATTAACATTTAAACCAGTACATTCTTTGAATATTATACACCTTATTTTGAATCAATTTAATAATTTGAGCCAAATAAACTAGAAAGAGAATCAATTCAATTCTTAACTATCAATTTCTTTGTATACTGCACACAGTTCTATGACTTATATCAGGCTAGATAAAAAATAAACTCTACCAAACATAGGTAGTAATGCTACTCTTCACTACTAAAGAATTTCTCTCTCAGAAATTAGAGCATTGGAATAGAAGGCTTAACCTTAAAACTCAGTCCAGAGGTAAATGTGACTTGTTTTAACTTCAACAATAGCCATAAAGCCTACAAGCAGTATCTTGTATACATATCTATAAAAATTTTATTTCAATTAAAATTTAAGGAAAGAAAACAAATATAAATAAAAATGTTAGTCCAAACAAATAACTGAGATTTTAATGTAAAAGATGAAGCTAGGCAAAAAGATATGAAAAAGCAGGTGACTAACCAATTCACTGACTTTCAAAATTTACAGATTTTTTCTTTTCTTTTTTTTAAATAGTGAAAAATGAAATAGTAAGCTGTTCAGATTTGTAGAATTTAAAGAAATATGAGAAATGAATTGAAATAGGGAAGTCTTGGTAGAAAGCTTGTAATTACTAGACTAGTCTTTTACATCCAAATACATGAATAATAAAACATAATCATGTGGAAAAATGTTGGACCAACTCTTTCTGCTCATTATTTCTAATGATTAACTTATATCAATTGTTGACAAGTATTTTTAACAATTTGTTTTTGGTATATATCAAAAGATTAAATAAGCAAATGCCAAAAGATGGAATTGAGACTCTCTGGTGTCAAATCTATAAGCGGTTTGAAAATTATACTTGAAATAAAATCTTATATTCCAATATTAGAAATAAAATTTTAATTCAAGTGATTCATTATAAAGAGCAAGAATTTATGGAAAAGAAATTAGCAAACAACTTGAAACTTTAACAGAAAAATGAAGGAAAATAACATAAAAACTAAATAAAAACTACCTGTCAAAAGAGAAATACATCAACTTTTGGTCAAAAGAGAAATACATCAACTTTAAATAACCACATTGGATGAAAGTAACTCTAAAAGGTAATCAATATTAGACCTAAAGACCAAATAAATATCCCACAAGCATATTTTTAAGAATTAACATCATTCTTTATGCTTCAATAATTGAAAGCAACTTCATTTTTAAAACAAAACTATATTGTTAATTCCAGCTTAGATTCAAATTAAACTGATAACCTTTATTGTTTAGCATTTATCCTGTAACATTTAATAATACAAAATCCTATACTTTCAATCATAATAAGAGATATTGATTAATTAATACCAGGTAAAAAAAAGAGAGAAGAAGACTATGGAAAAGTAAAATTTAAAGTAAAATTAACACATTTCTTTTTTTTTTCTCTAATTTATGGATGCAATAAATAAATTCAAAATGTTTAAAAAGAAATAAGAATGAAGATACTTCAATACAGAAAAACTGAAAATGACTAAAAAATACTTAGTAAATGTCTTTGCCAGTTTAAGCAGCTTTCAATAATTAACCAACTACAATATTTTAAAATCAAGTTTTCAAACTTGACAAAGAGAAGATTGAATTGATTTCAGGCAATTATGGAAACAATATCAAGCCTGTAGTTGAAGCAAACAATAGAAAAGAAAGGAGCACACCTAAAATGATATCTAATTTGTTACCAACCACAATCTGTAAGAAACATCAACTTGGAAAGTGGGTATCATTAACAAAATCATTTGTTAAAAATGTGTGCCTAGAAAAAAATATGCACTGTATTCACATCCAGTGAAACATTTTGTATCAAAGTGACTAATGAGCATATGTATTAGATAATCTAGTTGTGACAGTAATGCTACCTTCTATTTCACAGTTTGCACTGTTAGTCAAGTTACTTTGATAGGAAAACGGAACTATTTTACATGTGAAGAACATAAATGAACTGATAAGACAAAAAAAAAAACAGATGAGAGAACTTCAACAGCTCAGAATCAGGAATAGTCTGAATAAAGAAATTGACTTAATTAAATTTTGTTTGAAAAGTCTTCATGGAATAACCAAAAGCAATTGTAGAGAGAAAAATGAAAATTTAAATCAAAGCTATATTTTTGTCAAGTTGTATTTACTTAGTTCTTCACGCTTGATAAGGTTAGAGTCTCAACGCTCACCTGCTTTGAATGTGAGCTCATCTTGAGCAGTTTCATGATAATCATACAAAGCTCTCACAGGTACCCCAGGTCGGTTATCATCCACCAGTGTCATGTCTTCATCTTCCCAATCTTCCCCATCTGGATCACCAAATGGGTTC
This sequence comes from Acanthosepion esculentum, assembly GCA_964036315.1. Lineage (NCBI taxonomy): Eukaryota > Metazoa > Mollusca > Cephalopoda > Sepiida > Sepiidae > Acanthosepion > Acanthosepion esculentum. The sequence goes on along the minus strand of OZ038507.1, from coordinate 42,434,201 downwards.
TTACCATCAGCTGCTTTTACCTCATCATAAGTAGTAGTAGTAGTAGTGGTAGTGGTGGTGGTAGTAGAAGTGGTGGTAGCAGAAGTAGAATTGGTGTTTGTGGAGTCAGCATAGTGATCGTCAGCAGTCTCAGCACTGCAAAGTCAATAGAAATGGTCTGTGTGGTACTGAAGGAAGTAGGTATGGATAGGATAAAATGCACCCACACACACACACATTTACGGCATATATGAAGTGTCTTAAAATGACACATGTGCATGCATGTGTGTGATGTGTGCATAAGTTTAAAAGGTTTCAAAATAAATAAAAGACATGCACATGCAGTGAAAGGATACAACAAGAAAAACAGGGAAAAAATCAGGACTTTTTCATCATGCATTTAGGAAAGAAAGGAAATTTTCATCTACTGAAGCAGAAAAAACAAAAGGCGATAAAAATGCTGCCAAACAAAGCACACAGGATATTGAGAAGCTTCATAAAATAAAGATGTCTGAAAATGATTTGGAAAATGTGTAAAAGGTTTATAGACTTAATCCCACCCTCATCATCTCTAACATTTTCATTTTAACCAAATAACAGACTTAATACTAAAAATCTCACTTTTCACAAAGTAGTAGCTGCTTGGGAAGGGGAAGAAAAAATTTATATAGTTTCAAAGAAACAATGCAAAAAGAACTCAATCTAAGCTGAAATTTGAAATACAAAAATCAATGATTAACACTTTTTCAAATGGCAACCTTGTGAAGTTTCAAAGGGTAGAATCAGAAACAAAAGGTGGAGATGCAAGCAGCTGAAGTTCAAAGTTTTGATTAATAACAAAAGTAGTTAGAAAGAGAGAAGGGTTAATCAAGACAGTTTGACTTTTCCACATTTAAAGTATTTTAATATTAAAAACTTTCAAGACATTTTTAAGATAAAAACAGAGCAAGCAACATTTTCAACTTTATTAAATCATCAGTATTTTTTATAAATTTTCTTCTTCAGCTTATTTAGATATGATACAATCAAAATGCTTGCACATCTTAATGAAAAGCAAGTTAATTAATCAATTCCCATTAAATTTCATAACTAAGCATTTTTTTAATTTTTCTTAGTTATCTGTTTGTTCTGAAGAGTTCTTATATTATTTAAAGTACATTGTTGTTTTAATCTTTCAAAACAGTATTTCATGAGATTGCAAAGAAAGAAAAAAATTTAATTTCATTCAAAAATTATATTGCATATTTTACGTTATGTAATTTTACCAATAAAAAAAAAAATTAAAGGTTTCTTTAAGAATTCTTTAACAATGCAAAATTTAAGAATGTGGCTCAGCGTATTTAAAATTTTAGCCAAAATCTACTACTAGACACACATGCATGAAAATGTCACTACATTGCATCACATATTCTTATTGACTGGGTTAAAGGGAAATATTATTGTATCCCATTTCAGGTTATCTTAATTCTGTTACTTCATTATTTAACAACCATCATCTTCTGGTGGTCGCTATAAGACAGTATATTCATTAACAAAACAATAAATAAATGTATGTGTTAATACTGAAAAAAAAAATAACTTTACAGATTACTAAGATTTTTTTTTAAATTTACTTAAAGGCTAAAAAATTGTTTCAGCAAGCTGAAAAAGCAGAGGAAGGGGTGAATGTTTAATAATAATTCTGGCAGACATTTTGTAATTCCCAAATTTTGTAATTTTGTATTATCTCACAAAGACAAAAGCAATTTCTTTCTTTATTAATTCTTGCAACACAATTTGTAAGGAAAAGTATATGTATGTGTAAAAGTTCAGATATAAATAAAATATATCTTGTTATATCTCATAAGTTGTTATATATATATATAAAATCATCTATTTCATTAATTGTTATATATATTATATAATCATCTATTTCATTGTTTTTTATATATATATAATACACTCAGTCTAATTGAAAAAAGGACCAGTGAAACAAAAGAACAATTATGATACACAGTAAATAGTTTGTTTTAACTGTAACTCATGTTTAAAAAGTTTGCTGTGAAATAATAACACTTGTAAATTTATTGATGTCTCAAGATAAAATAAACAAAACATTTTTTCAAACTCCATGATTAATAAATGAGAAGTAAAAACAATATTAACTCATTAAAATTCACTCACAAAAATAAAGAAATCAAGGAAGAAAAACAAGTTAGTGTGTTCAAAGATACAAATAATCAACAAAAAAAGCATGTATTTACAAAGCCAAGATTTTTTAAAAGAAAAAAAACTATTTTCATGCAGTAAATAGGTAGTCTATAAAAAGAAGACATGCAACAATAGTAGCAGTAGTAGTAACAGCAAAAACATCGCTGGTACTGCAGGGTAAGGAGAGCAAAATATAGTGTCTTGTTGGCTATCAACAGATTAGACAGGGTCACTTACAGCTACTTATCTTTTAGAATCAACACCCTATTGGTCAGTTGATAAAAGCATATAAACACTCCAAGTGACCAAACAAAACCAAGACTATAAAGTTACAAAAGATATTGTAAAAAGATGACAAAGTATTGAAAGAGAAAAACAGAGGCATATCAAAAGTAATAAAAAAAGAAATAACAAAACTCTCAAGGCTGTTCCTATGCAGTCTATGATGACTAACTTCAACAGAGTATCATCTTCATTGTTAGTACAGATTCTTTTTCAGAATCATTGTTTATGGTTCATGTAAGGGGAAATATAACTTCCATCAGTTATATAAGAACAAGCTCTATTTATCTGGAAGTTGAAAGTGATATTGAAATATACTGTGGATGGGAGGGGGTGAGTCAGCAAAATCCTCCCTCTCTATTTACCAACCTCCCCCACAAGGCAATCGTCCCTTTATGACGTTTCATCTAAGCTGTTAACCATATGGAATATACTATTATTATTAAATTATTTTTTCTTTAACATTTTTATAGGAAATAAGAAAACATCTTGATTATGTAACTAATATGACAAATATGTACAACAAAAAAAAAATGGTTACTAATCAGAGACTATCAAATGATACAAAGTAATTAATCATAGAAAAATATTTACAAAGAGGGAAATTTTTAATTAATTTAATAAAAAAAAGTTAATTTTTCAAAATGTCTTTTATAAAAATACTATTCTGCTCTAAAATATTTTGCCTGACAATTTCAGCACTTGACATCATGTGAGAAAATATTTTCAAATGTAAAGCATGCTAAATCTGCATATAGGTTGGTCTTAATTGACAATTCATTTATGATAGGAAGTTCAAATTCTGAATCACAGTTGGACTTAGTTTTATCTTAGAAAAGATTTTTTCATCATCGATGCTTCATACCATTAAAAGAATTGTATTAAACTTTATGCATATTCATAATAGGAAATAATATTTAAAATTTTTAAAAATACTGCCAATTTGGTCCATTTACCAAAATGTTTGCCAACCTTTGAAGTAGAACAATATATATGAAAATCTCATGAGGGCTCTTGAAAGCTTTAAGTTACAATAAAAAGGCAATTAAAATGGTAAGAAACTGTACTGATAAATAAACTCAATGCCCTATAGGTACAAAATAGATTTTAAATACATGGTTTGTATTTAGCATATATGATGGCATACAAGAACTTACATACACACACACACACGAAAAAGCTCAAAAAAATAAAACTTGTACCTAACTCCATAATACAATAATATAGAATGTAAATGGGAGTCTTATATGCCATGAAATATCGCACATTTTACATTAAATTGAAGAATAGCAACATATACAAATGATGTTACTATTTGGATTTTAAAATGGAAACAATATATATCATTTAAAGACTAAAAGCAGAAAGCCAGGATTTAATTCATTTTTTTTTTTCACTTCACAGCCCAAGCATTGGTACTCACTTTCCTAAGGATTTTCTTTGTATATTCTGGTTGTTTTTTTCTCTTTCAAGAATCAGTGGTGGCCAGACTACAAAATCAAGGAGGGTTATTGCAAGGAATTTGACACACCTGGGACTAGTGCAGACATATTGTGAAGTGAACTAGTGACTTTTACAGGTGTTTATCAGTTGTCAGTGTAAGCACTTGTACCTACCTTTGTGTTGATCAATCAGAGAAGTCTGACAGGGATTCAGTGTCAACACTGCGGTAGTATGCATCATCTGAGTGAACAGTATCACTTCTTATATTGGATGGAAAGTTGTTATTGATTAGAGAGCTTTTTCTCTGGTTCAAATATGGAGAGCTCTGCTGATTGTCCATGTGATGATGGGAAGTGGCATTACCATTCTTAACTGCAAGCATTCCCTTACGTCCTGACATATTTTGGTTATTAGTTTGGCCTAGATTCCTATTGCCTCCAGCAGGCTTTCCAAGAATCAAATCTCTAATTTCTTTGTCAAAATTTTCAGGAATACCCCTCCGAGATTTCTGTAATTGGCCAGAAGTTGAACTACGTCTCCGCATATCTGGTGAGGGTGAGTCATCATATTCATCAACTTGAATCACAGGCCCTGAACGATTACTTCTTGGAGACTCAGTTTGCAATGATCTCATCATAGGATTGGTGGGTCCTAACCTTGATTCATTACCTAAAGATGCACGTGGTCCTGTACCTGGTAGACCTCTAGGAGAAGGTGCTCCAGGAACTCGAGGTACCATACCTGTTCCAGGACCCATATCAGAGCCCAAGTTTGGTGGACTCAAAGCACGAGAACCCATCGCAGATAAACCCACACCAGGCCCTTGTGGACCCATTCCAGGTGGGCCCACATGAGGACCTTGTGGACCCATTCCAGGCGGACCCATATGAGGGCCTTGTGGACCCATCCCAGGCGGACCCATATGAGGACCCATCCCAGGTGGACCCATATGTGGACCTTGTGGACCCATCCCAGGCGGACCCATATGTGGACCTTGTGGACCCATATGAGGACCTTGTGGACCCATACCTGGACCCCGCGGGCCCATGCCTGGTGGTCCAACACCAGCGCCCCGCGGGCCCATGCCTGGCGGTCCAACACCAGCGCCCCGCGGGCCCATGCCTGGCGGTCCAACACCAGCGCCCCGCGGGCCCATGCCTGGCGGTCCAACACCAGCGCCCCGCGGGCCCATGCCTGGCGGTCCAACACCAGCGCCCCGCGGACCCATGCCTGGCGGCCCAACACCAGCGCCCCGCGGACCCATGCCTGGCAGTCCAACACCAGCACCCCGTGGACCCATGCCTGGCGGTCCAACACCAGCACCCCGCGGACCCATGCCTGGCAGTCCAACACCAGCACTCCGCGGACCCATGCCTGGCGGCCCAACACCAGGCCCCCGTGGACCCATGCCTGGTGGCCCAACACCAGGCCCCTGTGGACCCATGCCTGATGGCCCTCGTGGGCCCATACCTGATGGTCCAACATTAAGTGATGACATTCCAAGTCCTTGTGGCCCCTGGCCTGGGCCTTGTATTCCAGATCCTCCTGTTGGCTTTGATGGAGATGGTATTCTGGCTGAGCTATTAGTCAATAAATGAAGGTACAAATTTGAGGTTGGCAACTTATTGAGAAAAATCTAACATTTAGTATTAATAATTAAAAAAAAATTAACTTTTCAAGTAACACAAAACTTAAATTCATTAGTGGCATATAAAAGAGAAATGTCTTACAATATAAAAAGATAAAATTGGCTGGCTGTAGAAAAAACTTTCACCATAAACTATTTTAGCATTTGAGATAAAAAAAAAAAAAAAAAATTAATAATAATATTAAAATTGAATTTAAACTTCACCATAAAATTCAGGAGAATCATTAGTTCATCCATTGTTCCTTTTGATAGGAAAAATATTTTTAAAATCCTCTTACATTATTACTAATGTTAGGACAAACACACATCAGTACAAATTAAATTTATGCACCAATTATTAATAGTAAAATTGAAACATATCTACAAGGTTTTTCTCATCAACAGTGTTTTTATAAATTGCTGACAGCAGAGGATCTTAGATTTAATTAACCCATAAGTATTGATGATTTTAGCAGTAAATATTTTTAGTCTTGGAGATCAAGAACAAAAGTGACATTAAACAAGAAAATAGGTAGGATAGAGGTAGAGCTTTGTCTCAAGATTCATTCTTTTGGCACCGAGACCAAGATTGCTAATTAAAAATCACAGTAACATACAATGTATTTGTATGTAGAAAAGAAAGTTTCAGAGATCGAAAGAAATGGATGAATTTTTAAGAATGTTAATGCTACACAGAAGTAGAGCAGCAATGACAATTGTTATAAGATTAATAAACGAAGATGAATCTGTATAGGAACAGTTGTGAGCAGTTGCTTCAGGCCAACATGCTAGAAATATTTTAGTAATAGAATTATGTACTCTAAACTGCAAACCTATCATTACTTTTTCTTTTGCGATGCATCTTTCACCAAATGTTTAGCCTCACTATCCAGGTCCTCTTCATCAGATTCTTCTCCAAAAGGATTGAGACTTTCATCATAGCCATCTGGCCTATAAAAGTTACGTAAACCATAACACTGTCCAATTATGTGAACTAACATAATCGACTTAATTATTTGTATCTTATGTCCAACTACAAAATAGTACATAAAACAATTGCACAGGGAAAAAAATAAAAAATAAAGTTAAAAATTAAAAACAAAAAAAAGAGAAAAAAAAACTGATAGAAATTAAATTGTAATGGAATTTTATAAATTATGTAAGAAAACACTTTAAAAATATTCAATCATTTATAAAATTAGTATTTAACTTATTCATATAAAATAATAATAAACGATATCAACTATTCAAAAATTTATTACATATTGATTTATTCAAACTGATGCCCTCATTTTGATTATTATAATTGACACATTTCAGTCATTGTAGCATCTGGAATTCTTCAGGTACTTATCATATTTGACAACCTTCTAGGCATTTTGAACTGAACCTTTTATGTAATATACTAGGGCTAAACTGCTCTCAGTTAGAAGATATTTCATATTAGTTAATTTATGCTTGTTGTACCATCTCTGCCCATTCTACTGAACCAGAATATATGGATTTCAGTGTAAGAAGACTAGAGGCTACAACAACTGAAACATTATGATGACACCAGCTTGAATAAATCAGTAAAAAATTCAAATAAAATGTTTGATAAGATTTTTCAGTAACAGATTATATTAAAAATGCACAGGCAAATCCCACTATATCAATGTGAAATTCATTTAACACAGTTTGGAAAACAGATGATCTCCTGTTTTACATGTAATTCTTCAATTATCATGAGATCTTTGTGGACATTTCTGGAAAACTCAAATTCAGTTACCATGAGATCTTTTCTATATAGATATGTGTTCTTTTTGATTGTCCCTCCATCCCCATTTGTAACTTAATTCAATTGACATGACCTGACACACAACTGAAAATCAGAGTTAAAGAAAATATACATTTAGGTAATTATTACAAAGTTACTGCTTATTTTTCTTTATAAGAGAACTCTAATATAGACAACTTTTATCACAGACTCGTAATGACAGACAACATATATGCTACATAAAATAAAAAAATACATACAATTGATCCTTTGTATCCACAGATTTCAATCCATGAATTCAACCAACTGCAGATCAAAAATTTCTGGGAAAAAATATATTTAAAAAGCAAATCCTGAATTTGTTTTACACCATTTTGCAGTCACTCTTGCATTCATCCCATATTTTGCTTCCACCCCATTTATTTTCTCTAAAATTTAGAATGTAAATTTTTAAAAAAATAATAAAATAAAAACTGTCCTTTATTAAATACAGACTTTTTTTAAAAATTTAATTAGTTGATTTTTAAAATAGATGTTTTTGTCTAAAAATTTTCCAATGCAAATTATAGTTCGTTTTTGTTTACAGGTAAAAAAGCTTTTTACACTACCACTTTCTACAAATATTTTCAGTTTTACAGTGTACACAATTTTTATATCATAATTTTCTCATTTTTATTCTTACTAATGCCACAAAGATTGATATTTACTTTCATAAATCTTTTTTTCTTAAGGTATCACTTTCCTACCCAAATCTTCTCTTTACAGCCACAGTGTAAAAACTATTGACATAATATTTACACTTTGTCAGATATCATGCTGATTGACGGATTTGTTTTTATGGCTTATTAACCATTTGGAGATGAAACACATTTCAACAATTTTTTGGAGATAATAATGATTTTCTGATATGTCTTACTATTTAACCCATAGCCATGGGGTGTAGAGGTAGATTCATACTTTACCCAAGCGTATTTGCACATAAGTGAATATAACAAATCTGACTGGGATTTGAACTTGGCCCTCTGGTTTCTCATTTCAAACCTTTATTAATTACATCACTCACACAAGCTTGCAGCACCTGTTATTCCCATATGGTCACCCATCTAGGCACTGACCAAGTTCAATGTTGCTTAAGTTTGGTGATCGGACAAGAACTGATGTTTCAACGTGATATAGCTGTAAGCCTAAATATTATAAATAATCTAGAGATAATTTAAAATAAAGATGTCCATAGGTTATAGGCAAATATGCCATTTTATATAAAGGACTTTAACAAATCCATGGATTTTTCTCATGGAATCAATCAAATCATGCAGATTCTGAATTGTACTTCTCAATTTGAAACTAATGACTGCAACTAAATCCATGTATATAACCTTAAAATTTTGAATAATTTTCAGTTTTGAGTTCTGAGAAAATTAAAACTACTTTTATTTTCATTATTACCCAGTTACTGTTTGTGTCAAAGCTAGGAAGAAAGCCTGGTTTCTTTAACAGATTCTTTAAAGACTTTATAGATAACCAGAAATGAGAAGAATTCATTGTAATTATTCTTATAAATTGAATTAATCTTACATGAGAAAAGTTGAGACAAATTAATTGCATAAAGGAGGATTTGCCTGTATCTACAATAATCAACATATACAACAATAATTAAAGCATATTCATTTATATAAAAAAAAGTAAAATTAAAAAAATAGACACTGTCAAAGCCATCAGAATCAGGACCTAAGAGAAGATAATAAAAATACTGTAAATTAATAGAAAAACTAGAAATAATACTTTTCAATGTATATTTAAATCAATTATTAATTCAGAATATGGGGAACTGGAAAATATGAATTGCTATCAACAAGGGAGAAAATAGAGCTGAAAGTTGGCAGCCAGATTCATGGCTGATAAAACTTTCATGGAAAGAAAGAAAGCCAAAGACTGTAAGATTAAGAAGACTGAGTGTTTACGTAAAGACAAATGTCAAGAAATTTTAAAGAGACTGAAGAGGTAAGAATGAATTTAAACAAGCAAAAGAACCTATAAGCAGAATTAGTAGAGACAGAAATTTTATATACTTAGGTTATATGCAAATTTTTTTTAAGTAAAAAAAAAAAAAAAAAGAAATAGTAGATCCAAATAAATTTCAACTTGCCCAATTGATGAATACAAGTGATAGAAAATGTCTTCCATAATTAAGAACTTATCTAAAGAGAAAGCTTTAGATTCTTAGCTAAACCACACCTAGGATCAAGTATAAACAAATGCAGTGGATTTTTAAGAACAATTTATACAGTAAGTTCAAATCATTCAAATATGAAGTATTGTCTATAGACAACCCAGTTTCTATGCACTAAATGAAGCTGACTCTCCAATAAATAGAATACCAGGTTAAAGAGTAATTAACCTCTCAGTAAATTAAAATATTTTAAAAGCAAGTTTTCTTAGCCAATATATAAAATTTTGAAGTAATATTTCTCTCAGCTAGTTATTGCGTATTAAAGTATTATGGCTAAATAGCATAATACTTTTATATACAATATTTTTACTTTCATTATCTTTTAGTTAAAAAAAAACCCAAAAACATCTTACTTACCATCTTATCACTTTGTGATAATTTGTTTTATAAGTAAGAGTCAAATATTTATACCATATGTAATTGAAGCATATATTTTTATAAAATATAGAAAGAAAAATGCTTCCATCTCAATTCCTCAATGCTGCCAATTGATAACATCTTTCAAATTCATTTTTTTTTTAGCTTTTTATAATTTGAAACATACAAAACATAAAACTGAACTTGCCTAATGTATTCATGAAAGATATTATCCGCAATAGTAATTGAAACAGAAAATAGAATTACAAGACTAAATAAAGCTAAACGCAAAAAATTGTCATTTAACCGTAATGTAGACAAATTTAGTCAAATCACTAGCAAACTAATGGGAGAATGGGAGAAATGATTTCTCTTAGAAAAAGTTTGATCATTGTAATCAATAAATGAGTAGGAGTCACAAGTTTACAGAAAAAAATTTTTTTGGAACTAAAAATAAGATGAAGAGAGATAATAAAAAACAGGGATTTTAAGGGAACAAATTTATTTTTTTTAGCAACATTTATAAAATTCTAAAATTAACATTTAATGTCAATTTTTCTAATATTCTATATAGCAATCATACTTTTAGAGTAAAGGAACAGAATTGCTCAAAACTGCTGAATAAAATCTTTTGATATGAAAATACAATAAGAACAAGTCTTATTGTCATTTTAATACAAGTGACTACCCAAAATTAAAAAAAAATTATATTGCCTTTAAAAATAAAAAAATTTAAAAAATCTATATTTTTTTCTTTCAATTAAACATTGAAGTATCCTATGTAATGGAAAATGCCATAGTAAAAAGGTTAAAGTAAAATATCCATTTTGATAATGCAGAAAAAAAAAAATTACTTAATTTTTTATTTTACTTTTACAGATGCATTGACTACAATGAACAGAAAGCATCAAAGACTTTTGAAGGTAGCCTGGACAAGTTTAAGGTCCTACTAATCATGTTTAAATAAATAGATCACAGTATCCTCTTGAGGAAAAGAATTACACAAACTGTCTATTAATATATGCTTATTGCCAGTCAACTGACTAGTTCTGGCAATGTCATCATCTGATAAGTATCTTCACCTGTTATACTAGCCTTTTCTAATAACTTACAAAAGTAAACCTAAATGTGCTTAAAGTCTATGATCCTGGATAAAGCTAGATAAATACATTTAAAAAAAAAGTATAAAAACTGGTTCAGAAATAAAAATTAAGAGGAGGAAAAAATGATTGTTACATGCAAAGTTATAAGTTTGAAAGACTGAATAAAAGAAAATGCAACAAACTCAAAGGAAAGCAAAAGAAAAGATATAAAATGAGCAAACTAAAAACAGAGAAAAATAGAAACTTACAAAATTAGCAATGTCAAATGAATTTGTAAATTTATCAGGATACAGTATAAAGATTATCAAATAAAAGAGTGGGCTGATGTTTTGCCATCTCTCACTTTCACTGAAATTCATTAAACCTAATATTCTGAATCCTTTTTGATAATATTTAGAATAATACTGTCAAGCATTCTAATAAATTATTGTAGACATTTGTTTTAGAAACAATATCTGGTCTTCAACCACAAGCACAAATAATACAAACTTAGTTGCACTAAGTCCTCTGGAGAGATTTGATGGTCTAAATCCTGCTGTTTGTTATTGATCTGAATATATAAGTTGAACCACCAAATGATATAAAGCAATGTGCTTATCAAATTAAACATTTATAATTATTCTTATATAAATTTGGCAAAAATATATAACAATCAAATTGAAGGCTCTATAAATTTTACATTCATATGAAATTGTAACTATGAATTTCACACATTGCATTCAAATGGTAATAAGTATGTATATGCATATAAATGGTATGAAGTCATGATATGAGTTAACCATTTGTTTAAATGCAAAGTAGCATTTTTATTAGGATAGAATTCCACTTGCAAAATATTTTATAAAAATTTACGGAAAAAGAGTACATCAGATATTGAATCTGATGTACTAAACAATATCAGGTCTTCAACCACAAGCACAAATAATACAAAATTTTTCTTGTTTAAATTTTAAGAATAGGAGAAATGTTTTCTCTTTATCTAGTTTAGAAAGAAAAAAATTGAACTAATAAATAACAAAATGAATAAAGACAATAAAAAATAAGTATTTTAAGGGGGCAAAATCATTTTTCTAGCAACATTTATAAAATTTAAAAATTAACTTCAGGATGTCTGGCTTTGCAAATAAGACTTTTTTTTTTTTTTACAGCATTAATATATTTTTTTTCAAACCTAAAAATAAGTAAATATATTTTTTAAAAATACATGAAAACCTAAAATTGCCAGGAGTTGATATTTCATTGAAGTCAAATATGGTTATCAAGTAGGACTCTTCTAGCCTGGCAAATTGCAACAATTGCAGTAATTTTACAAGTGGCCAGAAGATCCTTGAAAAGATGTTGAGCCATACCATCTGGATAGCAGTACACAGCTCCATGATATTTCTAGATGTAGGATCCTGAATGTGAAATAACCTCCTCTACTATAACTGTTCAATTGGGTTCATATCAAGCAAAAATAGTGACCACTTAAAAGTCTCCAAACCAACAGAGCATATTGTGCCTGATGACTCAATGCATTATTCTGTTAGAATAACCCATCATTGTTGGGTTACACAGTCCATGAATGGGTGCAAATAGTCATGAAACAGTGCAACAGCCTCCAGTCATGTTTAGGCAGACCAGTAGACCCAAACATGCCATGTGAACACAACCCACCTATTACTGAACCACCACCAGCCTGTAGAGTGCCTTATTGACAAGTGGAGTTCACGGCCTTTGGTCTGTGCATTATGCCCAAGCACTACCATCAGTCAGAAACAACCTGTAACTGTGACTCATCACATCACACCACATGTTGTTAGTTTCCTCAGGATACATCATAAATCCATATGGAGTATTATATCTGTTGTCATTGTGTTAACAGGAACACCCTGATAGTTTTTATTCTCCAATATCCCATGAAAGCTAAAGAATGCTGACATATGTTGGACAGCTGATACAGGCATCTGGTACACCCTTCATAAGAATGTAGATCTGATTTGAGCCAAGGTCATGTGTCTATTACCACAGACAATTCTAACTAGATACCTGTAGACAAAATCATTAAGAATGATTAATAAGGTTGGCCATAGCACTGTCTATGGCAGCTATGAACAGATAATACTTTTTCCCAGTATACACATGACACTTTAACTCATAAGATGTCAAATGTCCCCACAGTTTCAGAAATGGAAGGCCTCATCTGTCTGGTGCTCACTATCATAGCATGTTCAAACTCCAATAATTCATGCCACAGCAGCCAAGCCAGTGTTCATACTGATGCACCAGATATCAGAACATAGCTGACATAGGCCTGGGAAATTCCAATAACTAAGTATGGAGGCACTATTACTTTTATATACTGCTATCTCATGACTGTCGGCATGTCAGTGTAGTAACAATGAGGCAGCACACATCTGTCCACATCTTTTCAGGCTTTCTCAACAATACAAAAATATTACAGACATTATCTGAATCTTTCTTAGCCATTAATATCTATTTTGTAGAATTTAAAAATGATTACTGCTGTTAAAAATGTCTAGTAAGTCATATTCACAACACCTCAGAACCAAGAATATATATTATTGAGAGCTTCTTGGCATGTCAGATGATAAAATCTCAAAAAATAATACAAAAATGATAAACAGAACACGTAAGATACTCTCTTCTGAACTCCATGAAAAAAAAAAGACATGAAAATATTGTAACAATAGATATTCAGATAAGAAAAAAAAAAAACTCTAGCATATCTATGTATACAATCCTGACAAAATCATCTGTGTTGTGATACAAGCCACTGGTCAGTAAGCATTGATATTATTTATTGGGTTAGCCATGCAAGCAAAAGCTTTAGTGGCCAGAATAAGATAGCAGTCAACCATAAAACTGACAGCAAACATTGGCCAAATTTTCTTCACTGATATCAAGATAAGAACATTATACAAGAGAATGTAGAGGGATTAAAGTAAACTTAGTGGACTGATAGCAAGTTTATATTCTGGCCATAGTAAAACAGTTCTTATTTCTCAAAGAATCATTTGTAATTATGAATGTTTTTCAGGAAGTCACTGAATATTAAGAGGGAAAAATGCATGTAAGAATGAAATATCGCATGTCAAAGACATCTTAACCCTTTGAGCCCTGTGTTCCTGAACACTTAACTCTTCTGCCTGAACTCCTGAGTTAAAATTCACAAATAATTGCTATGTAATGTTTCATGGTAGATATAAATATAGTTACAAAAATGATAAGCATTATACTTAGCAGGGAGAGAGTATGATTGCATGCCTTCACTTTATCGCCAGAATTCTTTCTTTTTGTCCCAGTCTACCCAAATAAGACAACCAATAGCAAAACATGATGCAAGTGTTTAACCACCATTAAACTAGTGACTGGGCATTAAGCCATTTTTCTCTACTACCCCCCCCCCCGGTAAAGTGGTGGTCAAGGCTCAAAGGGTTAAACCAACAAGAAAGTGTACAAACACTGATGAAATACAATACATGGTGATCCAAATAAGGAATATACAGAAAGTTCATGAGCAAGTAGAAGCTTTATATATCTTGTTGTTTAAATATGACAAAAATTGTTGACAAAATATGGTGGGAGGGAGTAAAAATAAGCTTTTATTAATATACATGTATTTCATTGAATATATACTTTCTTTACTAAGATTTCTGAAATACACAATTTGATAAATAAAAATGGGGCATATATTTCAAATATAAAGTCCCCACTATAATAATGTTTAAAGTAATACAAATGCTGGATTAAAAATAAATCCATTCTTTAGAAAGATAAAAAATTATGACAATTCTTTCATGCACTTTATGTACATCCATTGATTTCCCTTGGCATTCAATAAAACATGTAAGAATGTATTTTTAATACTAAGAAGATGTCAGTTCAATGAAATGGTGACAAGAAATATAAAAGGAATATAATTTATATATGAATTTATATTCTGGCAACATAGAAGAACTGGTAAAAGCTGTATATCTGTAGAGAGCAGAGTAGAATCTCCAGGCCAAGATGCAGCAATTTGTTTTTTTTCATTTTTAGTAGTTATAGTAGTTAGCAAAAATAGTGAGAGTAGTAGAATTTGTTTTACTGTCATCTGCAAACCTATCATTACTTTTTCTGTTCTGCCGATTGATTGACTGTTTGTTTATCTTCACTATCCAAGTGCTCGTTGTCAGCATCCGTCCCAAATGGGTTCAAGGTGTCATCATAATTGCGATCTTTCCTATAAAAGTTACACAAGTCAAGTTTTTCTGAATTTGAGGACCTAGAATCAAGTCAGATGTATGACAAAATGTGAAGAGAAGAAAACAAAAACAAAATGAATATGAAATAAGATGAGGTGGATAGCAAGCAAAACATATAACAAGAGCTTTATCTGTGTTTCTTTTACAATTTTATTTTCTATTGGTTTTTAGTCAACCAGTCTTTGCTGATGTTATTTCTCCCTAACAGAATAGGTCACAGATGAAAACAGAAACTAACTTGTATTATCTTCTAATATTTAACCATTATTACATCAATGTAGTACTGAACAGTTTGTTTGAATTGGTTTAAACATTTTATAAATGGACAAGAAAAAGTTTAAAACTTTCACTTTTGGATATAAAGGCTCAAAGGGTTAAACCAAAATTCTTTTCTTCCAAAGATGATTTGAAAAAAAAAAACTAAAAAAAAAAACTGTAGGGAAGTTATTTTCTCAGAAAGAACTACAAGTATCATAGTGGTTTGTAGAGATATTTTACTTGATTGCTCAACATTTTGTTGCTAATTTAATTATCTACAGAAAGGTTTCTTTTTTTTTTCATCTTCAACCTTTTATGACATAATTCACCAGTGTTTACTTTTCATTATACATTTATATATTATGCATGTTAAAGTTAAAATTGTATGAAAATTAAGAAATGACTGAAAGCTTGATGAAGGATCCCATATTAACACATAAAATAATAATTTAATTATATAGGATATTGTGTTAATTAAATGTTTCTACGGCCTACAATTTTTTTTTTATTTATAAAAAAAATAAAAAAATAGCATAATAGCATAATAAAATTTAACATCATCAAAACAAGTTATCAATATTATTAATATGTGGAGATATTATAAACTGAAACTCCCACAATATATTGCACATACAAATATAGCCTGAAATACCAAATTCAATTTGTCAACACGATTTTAATTTTGAAAATACCAACTTGCATATTAAGATCTATTGCACATTTATATTATAAGTGCAGGCTGGAATAATTTTTGTTCAATTTACACCAAAAATTCACTTGAGAAAAGCCTGGATTCACATGTCCCTACATTGTCCAATTGCCATATATCATGACAAAATGATGCTGATGGTTGATAGAAAAAGAGTTGTAAAGTGAGCACTTAAGCAAACTACTCCCTCAAAAATATCTTATCTAGGGAGGGGCAAACAGCAAAAAAGAAAGTATGTTATTCCTATTGTCCTCACTGACCAGTCAACTCCATCACACACACATTTTATGTGTGTGTGTGTGTGTGTGTGTGTGTGAGTCATACTAGTGGCTTAATGATCCTTTGGTAATATAAGTTTTAAGTGATCTAAATGAAAGAGTTAGAAAATATATAAAAATTCACAGGTCTATAAGGGAATTGTATATAACCCAAATTAATATAGCTACTATTATGAAGAGCAATGAAATAATTGTTCCCTTGAACTGATTGCCTGAAGACAGACAGCTCCAAATTAGCAAAAACAACTGCACTTAAATTCATAGCATACCACTTCTTATGTTCTTAATTACCTTCCATATCATAATTTTCCAGCATTGATTTATACAGTTTCATAGCAAATGAATTTTCACAGCTGTTAAATAGCAACATTTTTAATACTATGGCATGGGCAATTATGACTCCCCAAAAATTATTTATTATCTGTGAATTGTCATGCAATCTTGGGAAAGATAAAAGTGATTTCCCATAGCTTTCTCCACAGTTTGGAATTTGGAGTTCAATTTCTTTTAGACTGATTGCCACCCAAGGCAAGAGAGCCTAGTTTACCCTGCTATGGGGTCAAATTCATGCCTTTCCCAAAGGTATTTATACTCAAATGCACACAAACTAGGCTGGAATTTGAGATTGGCTTGTCTATTCCATTTTCTCATGAATATCCATTACATCACCCACACATCCCAGCAACATATATAGCAATCTAGATTAAAGAGGTAATGAAATTAAGTACAAATGCAGATGATTATATTAGTAACAGCTCAAATTCTAACTCAAAATTATGTGATTTAAAGGAAATACATTATCTAAAATCTGTACATTTTGTCTAATTTTTATGGTTTAAGCATTTTTAGCTTTGTATATATCATACAAATCTTTTTTCAGATTTAATATTCATATGGTCATATTTTAAGTTTAATAGGGTAAATTAAAGAAAATACTTTGCATTCTATTGTGATGTTTGTATAAATTCCAAACACTTTCCATGTTTTTTTTCACCCTGGAATTAGATATTTATCATATTAAGTGATTTGACAAATGTCTCAATAAGCTTAGCAGAATTTGACATATCAAACATAAACATTGTGAAATGGACAATACTTAGTCTTCATAGTATTTTCTGGGTTTGTTGGCTAAGTAATATATGGTTTACTGTTAAGTATGCCTGCATACATTCTTATACTACAGTTCAGCTTTAGGATGGGCTGAAAAAAAAAAACAAAACATTTCTGCAGTCTTTCTGCAGATACATAGTGACCTTGTCATCTAATAAAATATCATCAGTTGCTGGCATTCTATATCTACAGTCCATCTGAATTCATTATGCAAATCACAAACCTCAGTAACTAATCTGCTTTGAAAAAATTGTCAAATTTTAAATGATTAAAACAAATCTAGAGTTAAATTTTTAGGTAGTTTCAATGTTTTATTAAAGTTACTGAATTTATTATAAAAACTGCAGTAAATCCAATAACTTTAAAACATGTTGATATTACTTAAAAATTTAACTGCAGCTTTGTTTTGATGCCTAAATTAATCATTTAAAATTTAATAAAATTTTTTCAAAGCAAGTTCAAATTATTGAGGTGTATGTGATTTGCATAATAACTTCCAATGGACTGCATATTATCTCCATGTACTGCCAAAATAGCTTAAATCTGGTCACTAAAAAATAAAATAGGAAAAATAAAAAGAAAGGAAAATTAATCTGGAGGTTTAAAAAAACTATAAACTATAAAAATTGTGTAGACTTTAATAGTGTCCAATCTGTAAAAAAAACAAAAAGCATCAAGAAATGAGTTTTCTTTTCATAAAATGTTGCAAAAATGTTAAAATATTAAACAGGAAACAAACATTGGCAAGTGAAAAGAGATGGTTCTATTAATGAAGATTCCAAAAAGATTTAAAGAGAGAAAACTGGTAAATTGACATTAATTTCCATTTAAAAAGTTTAAATTATATATAGATATAAGAAAAAGCTTATAAAATATTTCACAATCATTAAACTGTCTAGCATGAAAAAAGGCATTTTTAACAGATTTGTTTTCCACAAGTAATATCACTTTTCTTTATTAAATGAGCCACAGGGCTAAGCCCATGGGGGTGGCAAATTTTAAGATAATTCACCAAATGTCATCATTGCATACCCACTAAATTTTAAGTGGTTACTAATGAAACCCTACAATTTGTTTAACATATTAACTTTGGAAAATACAAAACTTTTAGCGATAGATTCAATTTACCACATAAGTACAGGGTGCAATGGGTAAATTGTCTGCATTTTATATTTTTAATTTTGCACATGCACATTGTTTTTGATTTTGTCAACTGCACATTATAGTAGGGTCAGTTAGGCATCGTCTGTGAGTAAAAGAGAGCACCATGAAACAATTTACTTCACCAGAAATTTGGAAATGGCATACTGCTTGGCATTCACACCAGAGGTTCCAATATGAACATTTCAGTGTTTGAATGTGGAGGATTTGGAAAGAGTTGGTGATTACGAAGGAAAGCTCACTCTGACCATTCTGATAAGAATTCCTGAATTAGTTGGTGAAGGCATCAGACACAACACAGATGTCTACATGAAGTGCCTTGAGGTGGTAGTCCTAGGTCAAGCTGGTGGCTGCTATACCTGGCAACAGGACTCTGCACCATGCCACACAAGCAGGAGGACCAAATCATGGCTGTCAGACAATTTCTGCAACCACATCACCCATTAAATTTGGCCACCTAACTCCCCAAACTGCAACCCCCTTGATTATTATGTGTGGGGCATAGTTGAGCAAGAGACAAACAAATCTCCCTGTAACACAAAAGATGAATTGAAGGCAAGGATTATGGCAGCATTCATCAACTTAAACAAGGAGGCTGCCCAGAAGAAATGCAGAAAATTCTGAAGTTGTCTGGAGGCTGTGGTTAAAGCCAATGTTGATTTTATTGAATAATTTACTCTTTAGTATTTCAAGATATTTTTGTGTAATTTTGGTAACTATATCTGTTAAAATGAGATGTCAGTGTTATTTTCATTTTTTGCATAATTTAGACGACAGTTTATCCATCTTATAATACTAAATTAGTTCCTTACTTTGTGTTGATCAGGAATTCTTGATTTAATATTGTGAAAGCTTTGACTAAGCAGCTGGCAAGGTCCTTCTTAATTAGGTACCTCCCGAAATTCACTAAAAAAGAATACAATTGAAAAAATGCTGCAAAACATAAGTTAAAGCTTTATCATCAAAATCTTTGTGTCATTAAGAGAAAAGATCAAAGAACTCCTGATGTATTTTTTTTTTTATCCTTTTTAGAACCCTGGAAATTTTTGTTACAAAATTATTATTTTTTCAGCGTCCAAGCAGGACCTTACATTTGTATGGAAAATTTGAGCATTTTAAAAAAATTTTTTTTTACAGTGAAAAACAATGATTTGGAAATTCTTTCAAAAATCAGGTATTTGTTGAATTTTAATGAAACTTTCAGGACTTATTCAGAAATCAACAAAATTACTTTTTTATAGGTTTCTTTTTTTTAGAAAATCTTTGTAAAAAATATTTTCTTTGTTTTTGTTTTTGTAATTTGTTATCCCCCACATTTAATCTTTATGAAATTGAGAATTTTTTTTGTATCACGTAATGTTTATATTTGTTATAAACATAAGTCCTCAGAGAATTTAAATCAATTTTGTTTTTATCAAACAGGACCACTAGTTGCAAAAACTCTACACTGAATTGTAAAATAAAAAAAATGCAATAAAGCTAAGACATGTTTTTTTTTTTTAGGGAAGCTTTTGTTTTTATGAATAAAATATATTATGGATGCTATTGTTTTAAGAAAAAATGTTTTTGATGAATAATGAATTTTTACATCAATTTTTTTTCACATTTTAAAAAAAATTTTTAATTAGAATAATTTATAAACTTTTAAAATTCTGTATTAATTTGTAGTAGCCATAATATTGTTATTACATAATATTATTAGTAATAATATCATTATTTAATTAAAACTATATTTACTAATAAATGGAAAAGCTCATGCCAATTCAAAAAACCCTAGTATTTTAAAAGAATATTTTGAATGTTTTTTGTGTGTATAAATGTGCAGATTTTTGTAAATATGGACATCCATACACAAAATTATCAGAAATTAAAAGAGGTAATTTTCTAACATTTTCTCAACCAGCCTATTTGTAAGTAAGTTAAAATTAGATATATTAGATTGCTTAAAATATTTTCTTAAATTATTAAGATTACTGGGTATTTAAGAATTATATAAAAAGGCATTCATGTTACATTCATCAAGTAATTTTTTTTCAGCTATGTTCCCCTTACTTAAATTTCACAAACATCACGCTGTCAATAAATCAACTCAACATCAGAAAGACATCTCCCTTCCTTGTTAAAAAATACTTTTCTGCAATAATTTAAACTAAAAGTAATTAAAATTTGTTTCAATTCAGATTAATTAAACTTTAACTTTCAGAAAAAGTATTTTATTTTTGAAAGATCTTTTTAAAAAACGAGAATTATGTTGTGTTGACAGATCTGTCAATGTGGGCAAATTTATAGATTTTACTGATAAAGAGAGAAAAAAAATTCCAATCACTTAAAATTCGTTTTGAAATACACCAAAGTATTTTGCTTATTGGGAAGATTAAATTTAACCTATTAGCTTGGAATTAAAACTAAAATTAAAGCTTCAAAAAAGATTTCTCATTTTGTAAAATACATTTTAAACTTAGGTATTGTTTTTTTTGGGGGGGGGGATCAAAAATGAAATATTTTAACATATGTAAGTCTTCAATACACTAAATAGCCTATATATTTTGCATGGTGGAATGAATTAACATCACACAATCTTTCTTTCAATTTAGCAAAAATCATTGAAGAGAATTAAATTTCATCATGCTAATACCAACAAAGCTACCTTTTTAACGCTTTTAATCATTGAAATATTACATAGGTTTTCCCTCCCCAAAAGCAGCAGTTGGTTGGAATGAGAAACTCATTTTGTATATACATTAACATAGCTTAGTCAAAGCAAGAAAGATACTAGTACAAGACCTAGCTGATTGGACACTTTGTGAACTCTGCAGCTTGTGAGGTCAGAATACTTTCTGCTTGACTATAAGCATATACTAATCTTTCAGATCAAAGTTTCTTTTTGTAACTGATCATTTTAGCTTTTATTCTGTTTTCATATAAAACATAAAGGTCATTAACTAAAAAATTAACTCAATTTTAATAGCCTTATTATATTTACAAAGGATTGCTGAAAGTTCTTAGCCCAACCTACTTCCCAAAATGTGACTAAATGACTAAACATCAAATTTTTTAGAAAGATTTCTTAATCAAGCCAAAATTTTTCAGCACTTCTCAAATATTTTTCAAAATAAAGACCAAATGATTTAGTAATGATAAAAATAAATTGTATTAGAATAATAAAGAAATTAATTATACCAAAAAAGTGGGAAAAACCCAGTTGTAATCATGATTATATAAATACACATATAGAAAAGGAATGGCAAAGAAATTTATTGCTACAGTGACTATGTGGCACTATGCAGTGTCATGCAGTCATCACTACAGTTATGGTCAAAGAGATGGATTGGAGACACATGCCTGTCACAACATGTAGTGACTCAAACCTGCCAGACATATTATTATCATCATTAATCTGCCCTCCACACAACTTGCGGCTAGATAAAGATTCTGAGATCTTTATTATAGTGTCAGTTGTGCGACCCATCTTCAGTTTTCCATTGAGTGCTTTTGTTAAGCTGGATGCAGAAGTGACGAGTTTGGAGGTCACCTCTTTAGCAAATCTGTGAAAATAGAGGATGAATTAAAAAAAAAAAAAAAAAAAAAGAGGAGGGAAAGAGAGATGGAAGCATAGTGATAGGAAGTGTTAAAAGTATCACATTGAAGTAAAATACAATCCTTTTCTCCATCCTTTTATAAAAAAAAAAGGGTTTTAAACAAATTTGTAAAAACACAATCTCAAAATGAACAAAAAGATTTTTCTTTTGCTCACTGTACTATTAAGGAATACAAGCAAACCAAGGTCTGGATCAGATTAAGAAATGGAAAATTTTAATTGCTTTACAAAGTAGAGAATATCTAACATGCATCATACTTGACAATAGTAAACTGAGTCGCCATTGATTCATTCATCCATGCATGTTGGTCATGGCAAAGGCACATACCAGCAAAAAGAAGTCAGACTAAACAGGATTTTTAGAGCATGAGCAACAAGAAAAAGTTAAATTTTAAAAAAAAGAAAGAAAAGGTCTCTACAGCATTTCCCTTAGAATAAGAGTTGGCAATGCAATTGTACAATTTAAGTACAATTATGAAAATGGTTCAATAATCTTAAACAAAAATATTGCCCAAAACCAATCACTTGGTAAGAAGTAACTAAAATATATTATTCATGATGTAGCATTGCTGAATTAAGGAAAATAGCAGTGATTTCTGAAAGAGATTTTTGCAGTTTATTGCTGGTGCAATATTTTCTGAATAAAATATTCTGGTAATATGAGTTGCAAAAATTACCAAGTAACAAACATTGAACCATTGTTGCACCTTGAAATAACAATTTTAAAGTCTAAATTAAAACAATGTTTTATTGAAAATATTTCAAAATAATTTAAAATAACCTAATCTTTGTTTTTAAGGATCATCAGTTAGAATTTGATTAGAAAAGTATTTCATTATAGCAACACAAAATATACTCAAAAATGTTTTGCTAGTTTCGATTTTACCAAAGTTTATTAAACATTAAATACTGTATATAGGTAGAGGCAGTTAAAATAGTTTCACATGAAAAAGAATAAAAAATGATATCAATGAACACAATTATTTAAAAAATAAAAAATAACCAATGCATTGCTGAATAAAATTATTTTATAAAAAGATTAACAAAATGATACAGTTCATTTGCTGTTTTCACCAACTTCATTCTATTTTATGGCACTTCATCTGTTCTGGTATAAAATAGTTTAGACACATGTAGAAAATGCTGAAAGAGCAGCAAAGCGCTGCACACAATTTCAAAAACAATATTTTGTACAATTAACTAAAAGATTAATTGGTTGGTGAAAGTTCATTCTAAAGGAACACAAATGGATCAGCATATATTTGCTGGTATTCTTCAATGAAATTATATAACCAGTTACATATGGGAAAACCTGATAAATATCAATAAATGATTTTATTAAAAGAGCAATATCTAACAATAAATTCTTAAAAAGTTCTGACCACTTTTATAGGAAAATAGCTTCTAAAATTTATTAAAATATACTCATCTAAACTCTTTTTGTTGCCATCATATTTTAGCCAATATATTCAACAGCTAATAAAATAACATTGTACAATTCCTTGTATGAAAGAAAATCCAGTATGTTATGGCAAGGAGTAGGAAGATAAGGTCAAGTGAAATGAAAACTATTTCTTTTCATTCTTATCTAGATTGGTACTTTTGTACCACTAATTAGTCACAGAAGTTTTTAAGAAAGAAATGGAAGGTAACTAACTTCTTTCAGTATGATGTTGATATACAGGTGGGAATATTAGAATAAAGTGAAGATGACAACACCTTTCGCTGTCATTAAAAAAAATATTTCACTGTATAAAAAATTATGAGTTACCAAAAGGAACCACCATAAACAATAATACAGGTGTTGGTAGATATACTATATGCTATATTTTAATGTTTTGAAATGTTAAAGCTGTCCATCCTGTCAGGGAGATGAATAAGAAACTTTAATACTTAATATTAGAAGATTTGGCTGTAAAAACAAATGACCATAAATCTTCATACATGACAAAAGCTGCTATACATAAAGCAAAGCAAAAACATGGACATAACTGATTTAAAACTTTTACTTTTATAGTAAAGTGCACATTTTTCTGGTATTGCAAAAATATCTCCAGCAAGAGAAAAACCAAAGTCTAAAATTACTCCAGATATTGTTGGCAGATAACAAAACAAACAAAAAAATCTGAAAACAAAGGATCCATTACATAAACACAAATGCACACTTCTATCACTGTTTGCAATTTGATAATCTGATTTCAGAGGACAAAGATTAAAAATATATAAATAGACAAAATTCATTATGACCTTGTGATCTGAAAAAAAAAATATCAATGATATATAGATATATCAAAGGAAAATATGAAAAGAATAGTTTTATTTTCTGATATCAGTTTTGAGAAATAATAGTTGTTTTTGTTTCTTCTAACCAAATCATCTCATAGTAAAAAAGCCAGTTTTTTGTTTTCTTTACAAATCCCATAATTCTTAGACAAAGTATTCTTAAATCAATACTTTAATAATATAATGTATGAATTACTATGAAAATCAAGTAGAATCAAAAATCATTCCCTTTATACTATTCTCACATGAAACAATATTATAATTTCTTTAAGCTGGTCTATAATTGATTCATTTTTCCCTTTTGTTTAGCAATAATAACTATCTGTGGTTACTTTCTGTGATATTACATCTCATATTGGAAATTTCAAGTAAAAGACAAAATTTTATGATACTTTGCCATTAAATTAAATATTAAATGTGCAGTTAAACATCAGATTTTTTGTTTTGTTTTTAAACAATAACAAATACAGTTCAAACAAAACATTCTTTCCTTCCACTGACAAACTAAGGAGATGTACAGGTAATTGAAAATGATTTATCAATGAACAGGAAATTCAGGTGTATAATTTGTCCATATCAAGTGTTCATTTTTAGATATTTGGATTAAATCATGCATAATTATTAATTATAATTAATAATAAAATTTAACAAAAAGAAAAAACAAAACATTTATTCATATAAAAAAAAAAAAAATGTACTCAACAATGCAAATAATGAAAATATTAATACCTACCTTATGTAGGGTCCTGAAGGTACCATGTGGTCAGAAGAATTTGAAGCATAGCTACTGTCACGGGAATGCTTAATACTTGTAATGGTGATACCTTCATTGGAACCAAAATTGGTTTTCTTAGATTTAGTAATATTATGAAGCTCTGGGGAATATTCCTGCAAATAGATGAAAAATTATAAACATGATTAGGGTGCATTGATTGACATATATACAAGTTTTGCAGCAAATTTTGTGTAGTTCCTTGTACAAATGAAAAGTTAAGAGTTATTGTACAATGATTTTATTGCATTTTTTTCATTTTCTTAATAAACATGGACAACAAAAAATAAAATTAACACAAAAAGAAATGCAAGCAAATGACTGATCAGAAGAAAATGAGATGTTTCTCAAACATTAAAATTACAAATGATATAAAAAAAATATCAACTACTATTACAACATTAAGAGTTACATTCCAAAAATATAGAAAATTTATATCATGTATAAAATGCAAAAAAAAAAAAAAAAAAAAAAAAATCAAATCTGAATATTGTAGGAAATATAAACAAATTTGTTATCATTATTAACAAGATTTTTTTTTAAGACAATCTTTATTCATTACAAAATATTTGTTGCAAAGAAGCCTTTCCAAAACAGGAAAAAATTGAGTACAATCTCAATAAATATAAAAATAATTTAGTACATCTGATTACTCATTTTACATGTACCATAGGCAAGATAAAAAAAGTTATTTTCAAATAAAAACATAAAAATCATAATTATAGATGATGATGATAAGCTACGAATTATTCTAAGAAACTACCATCAACAACATTTAATAGCAAAAATTTAATCTGCATGCAAACTTGATTCTGCTTGGGAGATAAAATGGAATTCCCAATTTTTATTTGATCAATCAATTAATATTTTTAGAAGCAGAATAAGAGAAAAAAAAAGAACTGAGAATCAATACATACTAGTAAGAAAACTTAGAGAGATAATATTATTCCCTTCTAAAACAGCATTAGTTCATACATATCATTAAATCTATATTCATTTTATACTAAGGATCCTTAAAAAAATGTTAACATTTTTCAAGTTCTCTATAATATAAAACATAATGAGATTTTATATATATCTATTACTCAAATAACAATGAAACCAAGTTGCTAATACATTGCTTTTTATTTCTTCTATTTCATAAAAGCTTTCTTGGGTATTTTTGTAATGATTTAAATATTAAACTAAAGCCTACTGAAAGATGACTGATAAAAATTTTGTATAACCAGAGATCTTATTTAAAATGTTTATTATTTACAAAGAAATTTAAATTACTAAAGTAAATAATTTCTACAGTAAATATAGACAAACTTGTATTACTTATTTTCTCTTTATCACAAAGTAACTAATTTCTGACAAGTTCAAATATATCAATAATTTTTTCCAAAGTTAATAATTAGGGAGACAGCACACTCTGCTTTGCTCTTTAACTTTCTTTTGTGTTTTTTTTTACAAGAACTTAATCCAGCCTTCTCTCCTTTTGACTCAGTGTTATCATTCAATTTCTTTTTTTGACTTCAGTGTTTTGAAAAGATTTTAATTGATTTCAACTCTTACAATCTCAACACAACTGATGTCACCATCACAAGATGTCACATAGACAAGAATACATCTGCTACAACTTGTGTTAAAAACTCTATAATTATTCAACAGTGAATTAAATGATATTTCAGGAAGTGTTGAACATAAAAAAAAACAGAGTAAGTAAGTGTAGTTAACACATTCAATGCAATGGCAAAATTACTTACATATGTTGTCATTTTTTCAGTTTGGATAAACTATATACTGTATGGGCAATTTATACAAACACACACCTGTGTGTGAGTGAGAAAAAATACTTTTCATAGATGCTTACTGAACCATGCCAGAGGGCTGGAGATCAACATTGATTTTAGACAGAGTATACAGGTACTTTGATTCAAGGCAGAAGTTCTAATCCATAGATAAATAATCATGTCAGTTTTCATTGGTACTATTTTAGTTATTTAGTATAATAAGTATGCTCTTTTGTATATCTTTACTTTGTTTTACCTATGCTAATTCTTTATTTTTCTCATTTCATCATCTAAATTTAGTTTTATTTACTTCAATTGATTACTTTGTGTGTATGCATTTATAAATGCAGGGGAGGGGGAATAAATTTCTTTTCATTCATAATATTGTGAAGATGATGTGAATAGATATTAAAATAGTAGCAAAATCACTTTAACAGCTCTTATTTGTTAAAAGGAATACTGATGAACTATAAATATGTGCCTCCAAAACCCTTAAACATCTTTTTCACTATTGTCTTCAAGGCAGGCTTGTAATGGAAATGTGGCCATCTTAAACATTAAACTCTCAATAATAATCACACTTATCTACTACATTGCATTGTACACATAAATTAACATAAAATAAATAATTGTTCAGTATATGCAGCATGACTGGAAAATGGTAGAAGTATAACCCAGTGGCGACACCAGATAATCAATGTTTCTCAGGCTCATTACAATCTTTAACAAATTATACTATTGGTATAACTTAAATGCTAAAATGATTCCTTTATTCTAACTAAGGTATATAATTTTTAAACATCTCTGTGTATGAAATTTAAAAAAGAAAAAAAAAAAA
Organism: Acanthosepion esculentum; assembly: GCA_964036315.1. Taxonomy (NCBI): domain Eukaryota; kingdom Metazoa; phylum Mollusca; class Cephalopoda; order Sepiida; family Sepiidae; genus Acanthosepion; species Acanthosepion esculentum. The sequence goes on along the minus strand of OZ038507.1, from coordinate 42,406,205 downwards.
AAATCACACACACATTTTGGTATTTTAATATTAATTGTAATAATTATACAAAAATAAACATTTAAAAAAATCTTTTCCAGATAAAGAAGAGTGAGGACAAAGCCAGATATGTTTTCTTTTTAAAAATAATGTGTGTATCTATCTCAAGTGTGTGTTTGTATATATTTCTATGCATTAATGCATTTAAGTATCTGTCTGTGAATTTTTAGTTTAATTTATATGTTTATGATCAGTACTGCTGACTGATATATTTCCTCAACACTACTCCAGTCACACTCCTCACCTCAACTCTCCAGTTGACGATTTAAGGCTGCCACTTTCTTTGATTTTCACTGAATTTAAGGTCTGGCTAAATTTAATTTGCCCTTTCTCAAAAGATACATTCCACTAAAAAACCTTATACTGTACAGAATAAATTATTTAGAATAGATATTTGAAAACAATACAATGAAATAAAAATGTGTTCTTTGAAAAACAGGGCATACAAGTCATTAGGGATTTTTAAAAGATTATTTCTAAAATTAAAGCAAGAAATACATTGCCGATTAAGTACATCTCCAGCTTCAATAGGGCTCAGATATACACAGCCCAACTAGCCATGTTAATTTTATTTCATTCTTTTTTTTTTTTTTTTTCTTTATTATGAACAATATCAACAAAATGTATTTCGGTCAATATTTTGAAGCACAAAGTTAAAACAATTAATTTTGGATCTAGCTAATGTCAAAAATGAAAACAACGCACTGTGAAAGATTTTTGTTGCTTTGAAATAGATAAACTTGAATGTTGACTCACTCTGGCTAAACCAGACCCCCAGAGTCGCCACTGTTTTAACCATCCTAAATTTAGAGTAAGCTAATAATCTTCCTTCATCAAGGTTGACTCTTACCATTCTTCCAGTTGAATTATATTTCCCTTCTTACTACACTAAGATGCCATGTTCACTTGCTGCTGGTTACTGGCCTCTATAAAAAGATTTTCCATTTTATTTCTGTATCTATTGTTTTTACTTAATGCGAACACTTCCTTATAATGACTAAGCTCTTTTAATAGCAAAGATTAAAATATATTAAATATAAGTATGTACCAATGAAAATTCCATTAAAAACTGAATATTTAAATCTTTTACTAAATTTGTAAAGCAAGCATTTTAATTCTATAAATATATTCCTTGCAAATCTTGCAATGTCATATAGGAGTAATAAAGAAGCTAGTTTCATCTTTCTCTCTCCATTCCTTAGTAAGGAAAGGAACCATTCACTGTTGAGAATTTCTGTTTATTCTTATTTCTTTTTCAAAATACTTATAGTGGTATTTAAACAAGACATCCTTAAATACTATACCAGTTACATTTGATATTAGTTATCTATCGAAGCAAAATTTCCAATAAGCTAAGTTTTGTATATGCATAATTACAAAACCATCCAAAATAGAATTGAAACAATCAAATTAAAGCCCAATTCTCATTTTAAAATTATCTATTATTTATAGTAAAAGTGATAATCTGATCATAAAAAATTTGAGAATTGTATAATAAACAAAAACTTGTTACAAAGACTACTCATCTTCAAAAGATAAATTTGTTGTTTTCTTTTGTAATATATTTACCTAAATTTGAGTTAATCTTCTGGGGATAGAATATAATAAACTTGTCACCATCAAAGTTTATCAACCCACTGAAGCATAATTTCACATGCATACAAAAAATATTATGATAATTTAAAAAGTTATAGTATTTGGTCATTTCTAGATTTATTGCTCTAGAGAATCTTCTTATAGAGCTATTACACACAAGCAACATTATTAACCAAAAGGTATTTTCCTTGTGTGTCAGTTTGAATAGCCAAACAGAATGTTAGAAATAGAAATTTAAGTCAATAATTGTTAATGTTAATATAGTTTTGGGAGATAAATAAACCATCAAACTTCTGCCAAACACAAAATTCAGATCAAGTGTAACAAGAAAAATCAAGTGGTGTTTCTAACCATTTTATCTATTTTTTCTTTATTTCTTCCTATAATATAAAATGAAATAAATAAATAGAAATTTCTTGTACATTGAAAAGTAGAAAATTCTTTACATATTGCAACTAAAATGTAGACATGACAGATGTTTCTCAAACTACAGTTTAACAATAAACTGGGATCAGGATGCTAGACAAAAGGAAGATTTTACTTCATAACTGTAGATATGGAAATTTTGCAAATTTTTATGACAGGTTTTTAATTTATGTTTAAAAACATGTCATAAAAATTTGCAAATGCAAATAGAGTGTAATAGAATAAAAGTGTTATGACTGATCATTTTTTTAAAAATTTTAATGCCATGTCCTTTCAGAATGTAAGTGATCATGGCTCTCCAGACACCTTTTCTTTATTATCTGCAAAATGTCACAACCTCTTGACAAAGATAGTGGAGTGATTTCTCATTGCCTTTCCCATGCTTTTATGTTTTGAATTCAGAGTAGTCCTTTTCCTAGACTGGTTGTCACCAAGGCCCATAGCTGGTTGGGGGGGGGGGTAGGCGCAAGAGATGGATTAATGTCTTTCCCAAGGGCATTAGCATGAAATAAATACAAATAGACTAAGTCAGAATTTGATCTTGGCTTACCAATTTCACATTTTGTGCCAATGGTCATTATGCTACCTGCATATCCTTTAATCACATTAGGAAAGCCAAAAATAGATAACATCAGGACATAGCTTTAAAGAAACTTTAATGAAGACAAAATAATATCTATAAAAAACAACATAGAAGAATGATATAATTTTTTATATAAACCCAACAAATTAATATATATATTAACTACCAACTCTATTACGACTACAATTAAAAAAAAATGATCTAAGCTCAACATAAAATTTGTTACAACTACTTCTAAAACAATAAAAGATTTACTACAAAACAAAATAATAAGCTAAAACTTGAAGGAGAAATTTACCCAATCACCTACAATAACTGCCACAAAGAATACATAGGAGAAACCTCAAGAAATTTAAATATAAGATTATATATATGAACACAAAAGGAATCTTTTACAAAACAACATGCTCAATTCTTTATTTGCTTATTGTCATGAGTTTGTCCTTAGTTTCAATTTAAAAAATGCTGCTTTAATTAAAAGAGAAAGCAATTTACTATGATGAAAGTGTATAGAAATTGCTTTAATCACTAGTAAATATAATCACAGCAAATTTGTGCCTAATTTCTTGTAACATTTCATCTTTCTTGGCAAATCTTCTATTATCAATGTGGGATACTTAAACAAAAACAAAGAAACTAAAATGAAATTGGCAAGACTTATATAGCCAGAAATATCTTCTACAAAACTGCATTATAGTATTAATACAATAAACATACTGTGGACATTTCTATAAAAAGAGAAAGTGCTTGAAAAAGAAAATACAATTCTACACGTGAAGATGTGATGTGCCAATGTCAAATTGAAGAAATGAGATCAGTGCCAAAACATGAAAGTGACAATTTTAACATACAGTTCAACAAAGCCACTCAATTAGTGTAGGATCATTCTTTATTAAAACTTTTACATCACAAAAAATTACTTTATTATATTTTGTAGGTTTTCAAATTTAAATACAGTTACACATTGTAAAAAAAAAAAAAAAAAAAAAAGAATCAATGCACAAAACTTACAAATAAATAAAACAAAGACAATGTCAGCACTTTCAGACTGTTATACTCTGTTTATTTTTTGAGGGTTGTTAATTTTTCTTTTAAGAAAAACTATAAAGAGAGGCTTGAAAATTTCAAGGTTTAAAGAATTGCGTGAAATCTTACTATAATAACAGATCAAACATAGGCAGGAATAAATAACTGAGAATAGATATCCCAACACTCAGCTTACAGCCGATGAAATTCTTAACTAAACACTAAAAAATGCATATATTCAACTCGCCGTGTTATTTCATTCAATATCTCCGCAAAAACATAATGCATACCAAATAAAAGCTTATTTCATGAACTTTGTTTTTATATGTACTACAGTGTGCGAGGAACATTAGTTTGAAAATAGACATTTTGGTGATTTCGCAAAATTTTGGCCATTTTTTTCACTGACGGTAGTATAGACTTCGTCAAATTTTGTAACATGCGCACTCCACAGGGTTTATTACAATTTTGGTAACATGTTAGTTCCAAAGTTAACATTCTATGGTTCATTTTCATATATTTTATATTTTTTAATTTTAATAAAAAGTTTGTAAACAATTCAAATGAAAAGTTTGATTGTAAAATTCAAATGCTTCTTGTAAAAATAAAAACACATAAAATATATCATTAAAACGCTCATTTAATAATCTATGAAACTAAATCAAAATCAAATATGAAATGATAGCTCCATTTTGCGCCTGTGCGATTTTGTGTAATTATGTGCAACTCACTCGGCCATCATTTCATCTCCATGCGATAGTCAATACACAGCGTCAACACAGACACCCAAGAATCGACCAGCATGTTTACTATGGACAAAATTTTCAAGGAAATTGGTAAGAATTTGTTTTAAATATTAGTTTTCTATGATATGTAAAATGGGATTTAAAAACCGTTTTCGTCATAAAAAATATGAAACAAAAATCGATTTGTTTACTTTACGCTCAGATTCAAATCACAAAAAAACCCCCAAAAAACATAGGACTTATTCATCAAAAAATGTTCATATTCAAAGAATGAGATAAAAAAAACATTCTACAAAAAAATTCTAGAATGTCTTATTTTTTTGTTGTATTCTCACAATAATTATCAACATTTCAGTTACCAAGTAACATTTTGTTAAAGTTACCCCTTCAAACAATTTTCTTACTTTTTAAATTATCTAATGAATGGATTTGTTACGATTTATTGCTATCTAGATACAAATTTATGATTTAATATTCATTTTCCTAATTTATTATTATTTCTTAGTAATATTTATTTCATACGGATTATGATTGTTTATTTTATTCTAAAATATTTTAATGTGTCAGTTTTAAGGACCACTGTGGAAATAGGTTTGTTGAGAAAATATTTTGAAAGTGCTTCCTTATTTGTTACTCAGGTGTATGGATGACTCTAAATTTATATTTATCCCTGATTGTATTTAGTGAAAAAATTTTATGAACTGCAAATGAACTGAAATTCAGTAAGAAAACGTAGATAATAATTTGTAGATGACTACTAAGTAGTACTTTGACAAAATAGAATAGGATTATAAATTCATTTTTTTTCTTTTTGAAGATGACGATGTACAGAATCAGTTACAGCATTGTTTTATGACAAAAGGACGTGGAAGGAAGATGTCTTTGTCTAAAGTGGAATGTTCCAAGAAGGTGCTGCTTCAAATATATTCATTGAAAGAGAAGTATCAGGAAACCTGGGATTCTGCTATTACTTGGCTACATAAATTGTTCCCAATCTTTCCTAAGAACAGATGGGCACACCTTATTGAGAAAGTTGTAGCAGAAGTTCAGAGTTGTCCAAAAGCGGATTGTCTTGCATTGTACCATGAGGTAACAAATTTGGGATTCATAGGTGAAAGATGTGAAAGTGTTGGATTGACTCTCAGTGTTTTGTCGGATCCAACGCTGGGTCGTAAGCTTTTATGTGCAGAAGTAACAAATGGGCTCATACTTGAACTATATAAACTGGATACCCCAGCAAAGATATACTAGTCAGACTAGAAGAACTTGGGTAGTGCCTGAATTCATTTATTTGGATGGATTGTATGAAGAGTAAGCCAAGACTTACTTTTGACTACTCAGTGAAGAGGTATCCCAACACCCAGCCCACCATTACTGAAAATTTCCAAATAAACTTTATTTGATTAATTTTATGTCTGTATTGTTTATCTTTATGTGCATAATGTGAGAGGAACATTACAGTTTAAAAATTGAGACAATTTGGTGATTTCATACCGCTTACGTAATGTGTCAGAACTTCAACCTTTTGATCAAATTGTGACAGATAAAATATTTTTATTTTAATGATTTCAGTTACAAATTTAGTGGTTGAATACCACTTCATGATATGGTGAGTTTTCTTATGTTCATTAGTGGGTATTGCTTGGCGTGTGTTAAGCTTCTCTCTCTCTCTCTACAGTCCAGAAATTTTACATGTTGAGTCAGGACTGTACTTGTTCAGCATCTGCTCCTTCTACATTCTAATCTGTTGATTTTAGGTAATTTTAACCATGATAAATGGAAAGAGCACTCCCAGAAATGGCTAGATATGAAATTTGGTGTTTCTAGTGTAAGAAGTATTCATTTTATGACACAATTCAAGCAAGTCTAAAATCGGCCTTTCAAATACCTTGTGACAAAAGGTTAAAAAGCAATTTTTTTCAAATTTGAAGTGGAATAATCCAGAATATGTCCATTTTATCACTCCCCCCAAATTTAGGCATGTTACTGGCATAGTCATAATGTGATATTTGAAATTTGGAATGAATATGGGTCTTATTTCCAGTTTTATGAAATGTCAAACCTCAGGTTATGAGTTGTTTGCACGTCGTTGCACAAGTTTTGATTTATAAAATAAATAAGCTTTTATGTGCAGAAGTAACAAATGGGCTCATACTTGAACTATATAAACTGGATACCCCAGCAAAGATATACTAGTCAGACTAGAAGAACTTGGGTAGTGCCTGAATTCATTTATTTGGATGGATTGTATGAAGAGTAAGCCAAGACTTACTTTTGACTACTCAGTGAAGAGGTATCCCAACACCCAGCCCACCATTACTGAAAATTTCCAAATAAACTTTATTTGATTAATTTTATGTCTGTATTGTTTATCTTTATGTGCATAATGTGAGAGGAACATTATAGTTTAAAAATTGAGACAATTTGGTGATTTCATACCGCTTACGTAATGTGTCAGAACTTCAACCTTTTGATCAAATTGTGACAGATAAAATATTTTTATTTTAATGATTTCAGTTACAAATTTAGTGGTTGAATACCACTTCATGATATGGTGAGTTTTCTTATGTTCATTAGTGGGTATTGCTTGGCGTGTGTTAAGCTTCTCTCTCTCTCTCTACAGTCCAGAAATTTTACATGTTGAGTCAGGACTGTACTTGTTCAGCATCTGCTCCTTCTACATTCTAATCTGTTGATTTTAGGTAATTTTAACCATGATAAATGGAAAGAGCACTCCCAGAAATGGCTAGATATGAAATTTGGTGTTTCTAGTGTAAGAAGTATTCATTTTATGACACAATTCAAGCAAGTCTAAAATCGGCCTTTCAAATACCTTGTGACAAAAGGTTAAAAAGCAATTTTTTTCAAATTTGAAGTGGAATAATCCAGAATATGTCCATTTTATCACTCCCCCCAAATTTAGGCATGTTACTGGCATAGTCATAATGTGATATTTGAAATTTGGAATGAATATGGGTCTTATTTCCAGTTTTATGAAATGTCAAACCTCAGGTTGCACGTCGTTGCACAAGTTTTGATTTATAAAATTTGCATATTCAGACTGAATTTATTTAAGAAATATGCAGTGATACTATCTGTAATTTTATTATTAATTTCTTTGTTATGTACCTAACAAACTAGTATAATTTTAACTGTTGTTCTTAATTGCTTTTTAAAATATAGGAGTCCAAATATGGTATTTTGTCCTAATTCATAATAGACAAAAAAATGGCTAAGTCGAGCACATGTGTAAAAATAAAAATAAATCTGCCAAAATTAAACGGTTTGAGATATTTTGATGAAATAAAAACGGCTAAGTTTCTTTAATCATGTAGATTAAGAAGATGCAATCAGATAACACCTAGTATCTGTTTGAAATTTTCATCTGTGATACTTACTGAGAATGAATATGAGAAATGTATCAAACATATAATAATGAAATAAATATGTCAATAACAAATCACATGTTTAAAAAAAAAAAGAGAAAAATAAATAGTACAAATATCACAGATAACTTTACAATATAGATGGATTTTTGATAACTAATTTGTTAAGTACTGATGAAAGGTTGTAATTGAAAGTGTCCGCAGTCACTAAAAATTGGTATTTTTCATTAAAAAGTACATGTAAATTTTACTTTCTTACAAATGTAATTACATAAAATTAAGACAGAAATCAGGGCCATAGGTTTTATTTAATAACAGTATGTGACTATCTGCAATAATGTGAAAGAGTTATAAATTATTACGTCAGACAGTTCTTTATTATCAATATTAAGATTCTGACAGGATTAAAAACTAAGGATTCATTGTCTATGACTAAACAAATGATAAATCATATTTTTTTCAAGGTGGTTTTCCTCAATTATTGTTTATTTTAAACCTTTATTTTTTTTTTTTATTTATTTAAATTCCATTTCCTTTCTGAAGGACAAATTGCTTAACCAATCCTATTTTAAAACAATGAGAAACAAAATAATTCCTTACAATAACACACCCACCTGAAAATTAAAACTAAATTGTAAATCAATAAAATGTTATATTTGTAATGATTTCACTAACAATTTAGACAAGTAGTACTATATAAGTTAAAATAGATAAATTTTAAAAATAACTCTAATGTAAATATTGTTTTACATCTTATATTGATCGGAATATAAAAGTATGTCAATTTTGTTTTACTATAAAGTACATGGCTTTGTAATGGCAATAAAATTTTCATGAACTGATTTATCATCAAGATATAAAAAAGCCACCCTTGCTCTTAGCCTCTATATCTGTAAGGAGAGAGGAGGAAATTGGGTTTGCTATATGTACTTATATTTTTTTTTTTTTTTTTTTTAATATATATCAGTTAATCCAGAAGCATTTTATACATACACACAAATTAAAACTTTGGTGATAGATGAGCACTATTTAAAAAATTACGTTCAGGATAGGACAGAATTTTTCTTAATTTAAAGCTTAAAATTCTGCCAAAATTAAATCCTATCAATATCTACAAAGTTCATAAAAATCTACAAACAACATTGTGAAGTGAAAATTTAACCCATAAAATCATTGCTTCGAAAGCTCTTGAGAGTTTGAATGTAAACAAAAGAATAACTGTTTTGAAAATCAGAACTGTCAAATTTTGTGCTGGTCCAGAGTTATAAGATAATAAAGACAGGAGAAAAAGGTTCTTTGGATAGATAAATGGAAAAAAAATCATGAAATAAGACTTCTTTTTTCAGCCTAACAACAAAAAATATTTTTGTTTGATTATAAAATACCTGAAGAACATATAACTATATTTTTAAAGTTTAATATTAATAGCAGTCATGATTATTTAACTATTTATCACTTTAACATATGAGCAAAATGCAAAAGTGGTTTTTCTACTGAATAAAAATTAGTGTTCTTTAATTAAACCTGAAAAATCGTTGGATTAAGTCAGAATTTTAAATTAATTAAGCAAGTTTATTAAAGCTTAAATCATTGTGGATAATCGTCTCTAAAATCCTGTAAGCCTTAGTATAAAAGCAACTTTCAACTCAAAATACAAACAAAAGTTTTGATTTTTTTTTATATTAAGCATGCTTGAAAAAACAACTTATGAATTTAGATTTTCACACAATTGTCTATTTGTCCATTAGGCTATTTTAGATAGTCATTACTGCTCCTAAAGGACATGTTAAGCTGGTCAAGATTTCAACTCCAGTTAGCCATTCTACCAAAAGATCTCTAATCATTGATTCAGAATAAGTTAACTCAGATGACAAACTTAAAAGATATTTCTTATCAAACTAAATTCTAAAGTAGAGCATATGAAGTAGAAAACCTAGTATTGGCAATGAATTTGAAAGCCGAGTGGAAACAAATTTAGAAACAAATGTAACTATGCATTGTAGGAGGAAGAGGTGTTTATTATGAAGGACAGGTATTTTTATAGTAATTAAAAACGAGTTCAGGTTACACCTATTATTTCAGATGCCTCCATTCTGCTCACCCAACTGTAATTATAGAGTTGCAGCTTGGCTATGACAAAGAGTAAAGAGCATGTTTTTGCTTTTAATATTCTCTCATGGCACATTGGTAAAAAAGCCTCTCACTAAAAGGGTACTTGGATAATGTTCTGCTGAATTTTTTTGCTTTCTCCACCTCTAACCTTTGCCTATAATTATTAAGTTTAACACAAGTATCTAGGGGACACAGTACATGCACATTGAAACAGCTCACTCCTGATACAACAAATATTATCTATTCTTGATATCTTTCATGTATTTAGTATTAATGTTTAAATATTTTAAAACAATTATACTAAAATGCTATGCACAATATTTTAAAATAAAATATCTCAAAAGAATAACGTATCATTTTTACCCTCATAATAACAAAGACATAGTATTTTTTAAAACCCCTTTTCTTTCATAACATTTTAAATTATGAACAGAATATGACTAGCAAAACAAGATTTATCAAATTTGTTCATTTTTTAATTTTTTTTTTAATTTTTTTTTTTTTTAGTCAGTGAAAAATTCCACTTTGTCTACTCAGTTCATATTTAAATCATTTCCTTTGTTGGTGTCAAGAACAGGATGATATACATTTGATCTGTGCTCAAACAAGACCAGACTTTTCTAATAGTATGAGGCAGCACATTACTTGAAATTCTAGCTGAAATTTTCATTGCCAAAAAAGAAGTAAAATGTCCTTTTCAAATATTGGTTCCATAGGCAGTGTTCATCTGAAGAGACATGGCAAGATTTTGTAAGAGATCTCAAGCTAGCTTGGTTTTGCTTTCCCCATGAGAGACTCATTCGATTTGCTGTCCATTGTATTCCTGAAGGAAAAAACAAAATCTACATCATCCTAGCAGAAAGCAAGCTACACAAACTCAGTGCAGACTTTGAGATAGACAATGATTATTTTTATTTCCTGATTGCTAACTAATTTTTGCCTAAATATCTTTTTATTTCTTATAGAACTAAATTAAGAACTACCTTTATAACCTTTGAAAAATATAAAGAAAAACAACATTACTAATTTTTTTATTAATCCTTCTCAAATAGGTTAACGTATATTCATATTTCATCTTTGTCTTGTGAAATGAAAAAATTCCCATCCCCTAACAAAAATAAATAAAAATAAAAACAATATACTTTTAGTATAATAAAAGTTACCAATATAGCAAGAATACACTAAAAATTTTAATTAACCAATACCTATAGAGAACATTTGTGCCTAAACAAAAAAACAAAAAAAATGTTATGTCAAAAACAGCAAACCAAACTAGCCTTCTAAATAGTTAATTATATCTAACAAAAGATGTAAAAAGAGGCTCAGTTGAATTATGTTAACCAAAATAAAGCAATTTAACAAATTAAAAAACATTAAATGTAAACAAAACTTATGAATGTTAATAATATTTCATTTTATAAATACTGACTTAAAATTGTATGAAAGGAAACATCTATACTAATAGAATACTAACAGATCTCACAATTATGAATATCAAGTTCCTGAGAATATTTGCAAAATAGTCTTTCTACAATTCCAATTTTTATTCAGATGAAAAAGAATTTTCTATTTCTTGTTCTTTATGGAGTAGTTAAAATTGTTGCAGAAATTTTAGATTAATTAGGATTAAAAAGCAAAATTATCTTAACATAAGTCAGTGTACAAAAATTATATCTGGATTAATTTACACTTCACACAGATTAAGTCAACCTGAAATAAGGGTTAATCAGCTCAATGGATTTTCAAGGGAAGAGATGAGATTAAAAGCCGAACTCAAAGCCTGCACCATTTCAAATATTTGTTTCAAATCGGATTAATTATACTCTAAACCAGCTAATATTTATCAAATAAAGTTTCAGAATGTATATTTTATTTTTGAAAGATTTTTTAATTTTTTTTTGCAATCAAAGACAACTAAATAAGGGCACTAATTAGCTATTTTAGCAAAAATAAAAAATTCTTTCCATTCAATTTAAATATTCTTGAAATACAGCAAAGTATTTTGCTTATTGGAAATATTAAATTTAATCTATTAGCTCGAAATTAAAACTAAAATAAAAGTTTCAAAAAAGATTTTTCATTTTTAAAAAATTCATTTTAAACCTTAGATATTGTGAATCTGTGGAGGTAACTAGTTTACAGTAATAATAATGATAATATGCTTGTGTGAAGAGAAACAATTGCAATATAAATTTCTGTGTCTAATTCAGATATTTTACTCTTCCGAATCTGTTTTCTGGCTGACTCATAAAGAAAAATAGTGCAAGCTTGAAACAACTGTATGTCAGAAAGGTATATAATTAAAGAGGAGGAATAAAGCAGGGAACTAGTTTCATCACAAATATGGAGAGGGAGAGACGTGGAGGTCTGTGTGTTGGGTGACCAAGCACTAATAAACATTTAGCAAAAAAGAAAAAACAAATCTGACAAATGTTGAAGGCTGGCTTCACTTACTTGTAAAAGTTGATTTTTAAAATATTCATTAATTTTTGAAGAATAAAAAACAAAGGACATCAAATTTCATTAAACATTTTGTTGCATCTTAGGATTTCCTAAGAGGACCTTTACCAATGATAAACTAAAATTATCTTGATAAGAACTTAAATGTGTCCTTAAAATGTAACAGCTCCAAGTATTTCCAACTTATAAGTACCAATATATCACTTATAATAAAATTATTCACTGTTTCACAAATTCATTAAAGCTAAATATCAAATCAGCTATGAAACTTGAATATCAGCTTTTGAATATAATCATCACACAGGAGACTGAAAATAATTCAAAGTCATGCTGCAAAAAGAAACCAGAACAGTCTTGGTGAAATACTATATTTAAATAGATATTTTCTGATGATTAAGAAATTCAAAACTATTTAATAATCTGAAGTGAGGAAAAATATTATCCTGATTCTAATCCTTTTCTACTTCAATTGCTACAATCTGACCCTCCTCCATATATACATCATATTTGATAAACAGATAAGTCTCAGTCTTTCAATTAGCAAGCATTTTAGTCAACTTCTAAGTAGAGAAAAAAAACAAACTGGTAAATGCAATGTATTTCTGAAATTTAAATGTAAATTACTTTAAATGTCAGGAGCAGATTTTATTATAATAAAAGAAAATAGTATAAATGACATGGCAAAATAAAACAACTACTTTTGATAATGTAAAACATTTGAATGTGCAAAAATGAAAGCCACCATTCTCATGCAATCTCACATAATTCAAATCAAAGAGTCATCATGATCATAAAGAATATAAAGTAGAAACTGCATCCTGTGATATTTTATACTATTTCTCTTCATACATAATCTATTATTATAGTTTAGTTGGTTCTTAAACTTAATTGATAAATAACCAGGAAGTGTGCATGCTTGTTGTCCATGGAAATAAAAATGTATAGATTTTTGATAGTTCCCAAGTTCTTCTAACAAACAATAGAATATAAATGAATTTAGAAACAGCTTTTTCAGGAAGGCTGGGATAATTGTATAATACTGTTATGCTTACTTTTGTCAAGTTAGAATTACTTTATTACAGACATAATGAAATCAAATATATAAATGAATAGGTTTTACATTTTCTAAGAGAAAACAGCTGAAAAACTGATATGGTAGTGTTTTCCTCCCAAAATATTACATTTTCAAGATATAATTTATTTCTAGTTCTAATCATAATTTATTACTAAGATTTACGTCCTCATTAGAAAAATATTGACATGAAAATCCAAAAGATGATTTCTACGAAGAAAAAAAAAATTAAGGGCTTTTTGGATATTGAAAGTCTGTTTATAAAAATGTTTATTTATCAAATTGTCTATTAGATAGTTTGCATAAAATACATGTCTCAGTAAAATATAATACATTTTGCAATATCCTTTTAATCTTAAAAAAATACTTGAGTATGACTGTCTTTTTTAGAATATTGTAATACTAAATTTTGTTTTTAGATTAAAGTGCACTTGAAGGATTTTAGATATTAGCAATAGATTGACAATGGATTAAAAATAAATAAGCAACAGATTAACAGGGTTTAGCTTAAAGTCAGAAGCAGAATACAAAACTATTTGGTATTTGATTTAGTATCCAATTCAAGAGAATTTTTTTAAACAAAGATATTGAAATAAAAATACTCAATGATTAATTTTGTCCAATTCCACATCACATGTCTAATGAAAGAGATTTAAATAAAAGATAAAATTTAACCACTAAGCCAACATAGCTAATATGAGATATACCAACACAAGATACTGGAATTGACAAAAATAAAACAATCATAATGTACATTAGAATTATAAAAGGCAATTCATTTTATATAGTTACTTCAGATTTTAAAATACTAACTGCATTGTCTATAACTTTGAGAAGAATTATTAACATATCCAAAATTGGTTAAATGCTTAAATTTCTTCATTTGTTAACATAACATTTCAGTTGATCCATTCCTCAGTCCTAATCAGGTGTAATCTGTGAGAAAAAAAGGAAACCACTTATCTTTTTACAGATAGCACCTTCTGATGATAAATGGTTCATTAATATGCACAATGGACTGGTCTAGTTCTACTGTCATGTCAAGTAATGTATACCCTTCTCCCTACAATTTTCCAATCTCCCCTTTAGTTATTGTTTTCTTTTGTTCTTCAAGTCTAAGAGAACAGCTGGGTTCATCTTTATATTTGCTATGTCATAGATGCATTTTTTTTTCCTCAAACTTTTCTCTCTTAAGGCAACACTTACTAGAGTTAGTTTCTTAAAAGAAAAATCTGACAATATATCTGAAAGTGGCAGCATGCATCAACCCATCCACATAATACATTCACTAACATGTAAATATTAAAGCAAGATGTGCATATATAAGATACACAAGAATGTTGCAGATTCTTACTATATTCAGGTGATATGTTTAGGTATGAGATTTCCAGTTATTTCCACATAATGAAATGAACCCAGAAGCATTAATGTATTTCTGTAATTTGAAGATTGAAGTAGTCTGCTACAAAATTATCCTTTTCAGCCTAAAACTCTCCTTCATTCTTCTAAAATTTTAAAATCAGCAAGGTTTTATGTTGAATGAGAGTTTTTAGAAATGCACTGGGAGTGGGGGCAAAACATACCTGACCCACATGATCAAATATCAAATTTTTTTTTTCCAGTACTCCCTCTGTTTGGCTCTATCAACAAAAAAAAAGTGTCGAAAACTTATTAAGCTAAAACTACTTTGCAAAATGTATTCCAAAAGAGTAAAATATATAATTATATAAAAATATCAAGTCTTTCGCATTGTTATTTTGAAAATATAAAAACGTATCAATTTAAATGTCTTCAAAGTCAGATGAGTACTTTATTAATTTGAGCTTTTCTTCGTCCACCTAAATTTATGGGTTCAAGCACTTTTTTTGACTACTGCTGTCTCTGGATGTTGTCAGTGTATTACACAATATTTTGCTAGCTACATGCTGATAGTTTTTATTTTATTTATTTTTGGAGTGCTGGGATTCAAGTTATTCCAAAGTGACTGGTAATGACCGAGACAGTCAAAAGTACTTGAACAAAAACATGACCTTCAGAGTGTTCATTCAAAATTTTGATCCCAATATGAAGCATCATATTTAAAAATTGGAAAAATAGTAAAAAGAAAAAAAAAAAAAAAGGAAGCAGACAGACTGTCAGTTAAATTTAGCTACTGTTGTGTTAAAAAATGCATTTCTCTGATATTTTAAATTTAATAAATAATAGTTGTTTTAAATCAGCTAATATTCCTCATATAAAGTTTCAGAGAAGATTTTTTTAATAAAGAGATTTAAATTTTTATAACAATTTGCTAGAAATGGCACTAAATTCTAAAATATTGGAAATTTAAAAAAACACCTTCCAATCAATTTAAATTAGTTTTGAAATACAGTATAGTATCTTGCTTATTGGAAATATTAAATTTAATCTATCAGTTTGAAATTAAAACTAAAATAAAAAAATTCATTTTAAACGTTGGGTATCATGTTTTTGTGGAGGTACCTATACTACACATTATGCAAAATGTATCATCTCAACAAATGTTCCTGGGTATTTTACAGTTCAATTAATCCTTATAAACCAATGAAACCAGGAAGAACAATAACAAGAATTTAACAGCAACAAGAAAGCTTTGAAATAATGTCTACAAAGTTAGAGGAGTAAAACTCCAAAAACAACAGAAAAGTATAAATCAGTTAACTAAAAAAATGGTTGGGTTTTAAAGCTTCATATAACTAAAACAAACTGGAGTATTCAGGTTCTTAAAGCAAAAAATAAAAATCTCAATTTTATCTTGTGTAAATTAATGTGTAGAGATAAAAAAAAAAAAGAAAATATGCAGGTTGATGTAAAAGGGTGCAAAAGGCAACAATGTGTATAACGAAACCATGCAGGTCAGTAAATAAAAGAGCAGTTTAAATTATAGAGGGGAAAAAAAAAAAATTAAAAACACTGACCTCAAACTCTGGCCAATTCATAGACATCCCTGCACCATAAATGTTGGACCACCATCTCAAATCCTTCTCACAATCTGCACAATTGATTTGCTGATAAAATTGCCGGTAGATTTCAGCAAACCTAACAAAAGAAAACATTAAGAAGAGAGAAAAAATAAAGTTATGGCTTAATACTTAGGCTGTTTGAAAAATAATGTCCAATTTTAGACTCAATGAATTCCTGAATTAAATGTATTTAAATAATATTTAAATCAGTCAAAATAAGAACCTTAAACATCTATATATTTCTGCCATCAAGTTACAGAATTATTTATGCCTTTACTATAAAGGTTTGGATGCCAAGAAATCTTTAAAATTTTTTCTGCATCTTCTTTGCAATAGAATGTCTTTTGGCTTAAAAAAATTGTTAAAATGCTTGAAAGTGTGGTAGTCAGTGGAGGACAGATCAGGGGAATATGGTGGATAAGAACTGCCACAGGTCTTGTATCCCAAGTTGGAGAACTTCTGCAGTATTATCCTGGTAACATGAGGTCAAGCATTCTCATGAAGCAGAATTGGACTTTGTCGATTAACTAGCACCAGTTGAATTTTGCTTAACTAAATGTGCATTTCATCCAGTAGCTGACAGTAATCTTTGGTATTGATGCTCTGGATAGATACCAGAAAGCTTTAATGGATAATGCCAATGGCAAATCACAAGACAGTCACCATAATCTTCTGTTGGTGAAATTTTGGTTTTGGAAAGTGTTTGGATCCTTTTTCATGATCAAGCCATTAAGTTGATCATTTACAATTGTCATAAAAGCTCCATTTCTCATTTTATCACTATTCGATCAAGAAATAGATCATTTGAATTTCACAGAGTTCATGTGGAACACACTTATTGAATTTGTTCACCTTGCCAATTTTCTTGTTCAACTAGTGTTTTCAGGGTGGAGGTCGTCTACCACCTTAACCTTCAAAACTCATATCCTCACAGTGGAATTTCAGAAACCTGCGTTCTACTGTCCAATCACAAATAGATTCTTCACCCCATGCTCTATTAATTTCTGACAGCAGTTTAAGAAGCATTATGAACAAGCTTAAACTCATGCAAAAACAAAAAAAAAAGTAAATGCATCTTTTTTTTTCATGTTCAAGTTAAGGGCTATATACGTTTTAAGTTAAATTCTTAAAGAGATTAATATAAAATTAATAAAAAGGACACTTTAATCATTAAGAATGAGTAATTTATTTTTGTGCAGCTATTATAATAATATACTATATATCATCTTTTATGACAATTGTAAACGATCATTTTAATAAACCTTTTGTGTTCATAAGGACACAATTAAAAGGTTTATTCTAAAATCAAACATTATTTTCCAATATATATATATATATATATATATATATATATATATATTAAATGTCAGCACCACAAAAATTACACCACAATATTAACATCTTTAACTGCAACCAAATGCATAAAAATCATAAAACAAATTTGCTATGTGGCACATCATAAAATGATACATTTCACCCATCAACTAAAGCAAACATGTAAACTTACAATATACTATAGAAAATTAAAAACAGTCAACTTCAAAATTACCAATAACAAACACATATCAACTACAACCTTCAGACCATCAATTGCCCTACCCCATACAAGACTGTGACTCTTATAAATCTACATTGATTACACAATGGCATAATTAAATCACAGACTGACAAAACCTCTTAAGCCATCTCAAATTTATAAAGAAGCACTTAAATACCAGCTCCTATAAGAAAAAATCCTTGTAGTTAACACTGTCATTTAAGGACATCTAATTGTAAAAGACATTAAATATAACTGAAACTATTACATATAATGGTTTAAGCCAAGTTTTAAGCTTACCCTATTTGTAACCAACAAAAGTATGTTGGGAGTAGCAGTAATTCCATGTTGGAAATGTCTTTAAAAGGACATTTCCAACATGGAATTACTGCTACTCCTATCCAGCATATGTGTATATATATATATATTGTTGTTAAAATAATAATTATAATGATGATAATATTAGATCATTGACACAAAAAAATTCAAAAGGAAGAAAAAAGTCAAGGAATTATAAAATACAATGTCAACTATCTGAAATATCCTCTGGAGCAAATGCATATGTATGAGGGGATGCTGAAAACTTTCAACCTTCCAAAGATCAATATTCTGATATTTGATCATTGAAATACAGATTCTGGGAAATGAGACAGCAATTCCTAATATAATTTTTAAGATTTTTGTTCTAATATCATGTAGAATATATTGCAGAAAAAATTAAATCAATAATCTGATGATGACTCAATATATTTTTTAGTTTATCTTTTGCTATAAATATCCTCTAAACAACAGATTCCAGCTGATAAGTGCATAGAACTCACAGGTGTCTTCAGTGAACAGTATGCAAGAACTATTTATAGACTGACTTGCCAAAAGTCATGGGGTGGTAGCATGCAAAGATAATGTGATAATAGTAGAGAGTACCACCATAGAAATATCCTGACTTATATCAATTGTGCTCTGACATTTGGTGAGTCAGTATGAACTTCAGGTAGGTTGCTAGTATCAGGGCAACATGAATTATTAGAGTTTGAATAAGGTAGGATTGTGGGTGCCAGACAGAGGAGACATTCCATTTCTGAAATTACAGGTACATTTAGAGTTTCAACTACCCGAATATAGAATGATAGAAGCATTACTGCCTACTGTGGACAGCATCGTGACCAATCAGGAGTCTTTAATAATTTTGACTAGAGATTTATTTGTGTTAACAGACAAGTGACACAAACTCAATCACATCTACATTCAATGCAGATATATACCCAGCAGGTCACTTGAATGTTCTTTAGCTTCCATAGGGTAAGGGAGTAGTTAACCCACCAATGTGCCCATGTTAACATCATATACATTACCATACCTGGGTATATGACATCACTAATTGGAATCTGGAGGAATAGAAACATAGCTTGATGAGTTATGGTCCCAGTTGATAAGGGCACATGTGTGGAACTGACTCCATGAGGCCATGATCCCAGTTGTCAACAAGGCACTCTTGCAGGCTGGTGCTGTACAAAGTGTGTTCACAGGTCGGCTTCATCTAAACATGTCATTAATTGGTGACACAGAATTACCACAAATGTTCAATTTTTTAAAAAGGGCAACATTTTCATAGCATAATAAAATGAAATATGTCTGATTTTAGAGCTTTTCATTTTAAGTGCTAATTTAAAAAATATAAGAAAATCAGATATCTTTATTTAATAATAACTGAAGTATTTTGCTTGTTTTGTAGAACATTAAAAAACATGAATTAATAAATATATTCATTTACCGATGGTCTTGTGAAAGATCCAAACAATGGTGAATTCCAAACAGCATTTGTTTGAAGAACATTAACCGTCTTCGTTCCATCTCTTGGCATTCATTGAAAACCTAGATTTCAGAAACAATGTAGAAATAGAGGGAATATTATAATGCATTCAATTCCAATCAGAGATGTTGAAAATTGTCTTTAAATGAAAAATATAGTAAGAAAAATATTTCCTTACAAAATTATAAAAATGAAATAAATTTCTTTTAAAAATTCAGCTGGAGACTAACATAAATATAGATTTAAGTTAGTAACTTTTATTGAAATTTTTGTAATAAGGAATTATTATTATACACTGATATATTCTGTCTGGTCCTCATCCTGATTGTTATAGACTATTTAACAACAAAGATGAGTGAGTTGGAATACATTAATATATAATTTTGATTAGAATAATTTACATTAAATGATCAAGCTTCAAACATAAAAAAATAATTCATATTAATTTGTTATTCATCATCCTAGTTTATTATCAACTAAGTAACAAAATGTTTACAATTAATATATTGCAAAGATTACATAAAAAATACATATCAAAAGTAAAATAATTTCATTATTTAGAATTAAAGTCAAGATGAGGATAATAGTCTGAGCAATGTAAATAGCATACATAATACCTCATTTCAGAAATATAGACAGATACTGAAGTCAAGAGGAGCTTACAATTTAGGCTTGAAAAAGATAAATCATTATTACATAAAATATGGTCCAAATCAGAAGTAAACTTTAATATTCAAATTTCAACAAGACTGATGTGGAGCCAAGGTGTAGATGATGAATTCAGAAAAGGAAAAACAAAATTTCACATGTAACTTACAAATGTCATTTCTTCAATATATTTTGGATTATAACTGTTGAGGTCATGTAAGGCAGCTGTATATTTTTCACGAGCATTTTCTACATCAGTACGGCATTTCTGCAGTTTTTCTCCAAGTTTTTTCACCTAAAGATTAAAGAAAACGATTATCAAGCATTAAATTGAAATGTTTCAAAGTTATTAAAAGAAATCTTTTCATTAGTCAACACTATTACATATCTTATATATATATATATATATATATATATATATATATGCATGCATGCATAATTTTATATATATATGCATAAGTGTGTGTGCATAATATATATGCATAATTTTTACTTAATGCAATGTTTAACAAAATAAAAAATAATTTGTTTGATACATAAAATCTTTTTTATATACAACTTTCTAAAAAGATTTCTCCTACATAAATAATTTTCTAAAATGACAACAGTTTTATTTTTTTTAAATAGTTAAAATTTAGTATAAACATTGAGATTATATCAAAATGCTCTACCTGAACCATCAGTTATGTGCCATTATGTGTGAATTAGGCAATCATGCATCTTTTGATACATGACTGACTAGGCAGATTTTTTTCACGTAGTAGGTTGCCATTTCTTTCTGCGGTAGACCAGTTGATATCCGTGGCTATAGAACCCGGTCTGTCCTGCTATTTACCCATAGCTGGGAGGGAGAAGATTCGTACCTTTCCCAAGGATATTAGCACATAAGTGAATGTAACGGATTCAACGGGAATTCAAACACGGCTCTCTGATTCCTCAATCCGAGCCGCTATCCATTACTCCACCGTGCCACCTTACTCCACCTGAACCATACAGGATTTTAAAATATGAAACCTTGTATTATAAATTTAAATGTACACCTGGTGTAAAGTGATGATTAACAAGTTTGTCTCACTAGACCATTCATAAGAATAATTATCTATAAATACAGTTTTTATTGTTACTAACACAAAACCAAGATTATTATTGCATAAAAATGTTTACAATGAAGTAAATAAATGTTTAAGGTTCTAAGGCCGATAAACAATAACGATACAGCTTTGTAAATGATATTGACATTTCTAATATTAGATGTCAAATGTTGATGCACCAATCCAAATCTTGATATATATAGCTTTCTGGTATTCACAACTTCAGCAACACCAGATAATTTAAAGAGTGAAGCTAATATACCTATAGTTTTAAATACAGATCAGGCACTGCTGTTATCATGAAAATTAGTCAGCATGATCAACCACTTAATTCCAAACATCCAACCACCAAAGAGAGTAACTCTCACCAATTCTCATACTGGAAAGATCATTAATTAGTTAACAGACAAAATTCATATTGCCCAACTCCCTCCCAAATTATTATTAGCGGGAAATTTGAATTACCAAACAGCTGTTCTACCACCCAACTAGGAAAGATCTCCCAACCTTTAGAGTAATCTAAGATTTCCAAAATTTCTCTATCAAAGAAACAATGTAAAATATTGCCAAGATTAGTGTTAATATTGTAAGTGCATACTACCACTAATTCACCTTTATACTACAAATGTAATACCCAATCAAATGCACATGTGACACTAAGGCTATAAGGTGGTTAAACATTAATTCTAAACAGAAAAAGGTTAAGCCCCAAATGAAATATAAACTGGAACATAAAGAGATAAAAAGAGAGATTGGAAGACTTTTTCCCTGGCAATGTGGAAGTGAAGAATGGGCTATCTGGGTTGCCTCACCCTTACAAATTCGAGTGATGCACAGAGAGTTTATTTTTTTTGTTTTATCTATGAAAATTATGGTATGCAGGTAAAGCAAATTGGAAAATGGTTTTATCTCTTTCTTGGGAAATTATAAAAACATATGTCATTGGCAAAAAGAGAAGCAGATGAGAATTATATTTTCTTTAACAAAAACAAATTGAGAAAATGTGAAGGTTAGGATTATGAAAATTGATCTGTCATAACAGGTAGGTGATGCTCAGACAATGACCGGCCCAAGGATGGTAAACAGTGTGTTTCTTTGTTGAGGTAAACAAGTATATTTTCATTGATGAAAACAAATAGGGAAATAATTTTTATCTATCATTCGGAAAGTTAAAATGAGAAGGTGATATGGTTTGTTTTCGCTGGACAGGTGGTCCAGGAAAGAGAGTCAGAAAATTGAAATTAATGAGAATAAACCATGCTCTTTCTCCTATACACATTAAAAATTAGATTTGTCATAAAGGCAGTTATGCCACCCCTGAGAAGTGGGCAGAGTTAGAATACCAAGAAAGGAGGAGGAAAGGGCAGAGCAGCAGTACAAGATGTGAAGAAAAGCAGGTTGGAGTCAAAGGAGGAGCAATCCCTGTGACTACTCCTAAGGAAGGTGCATAATTCTCCAATTTGGAAAGGTGATTAAGAAAGCAGAAATAGGGAACAAAGAAAACCTTTATTGGAATTAATGAAAATTCAGGAATCACCGAATCCTCAGAATCTTTCAATCCCATGCCACTTTTTGGCTGAAGTGCATATAAGCAGATGGCTTTGGGGAGCTCAGAGACTTTGGGCTGAAAACCCACATAAAGTGCCTCTGAAATCCATGTCAGCTGCCACCAGATTTCCTGATACCAAAACTTTGAACCCAGCTACTCCAGAAGTTTAGTCAAGGCCAAGGGTCAATATAGAGATTGATGCGGGAAGGGTTCATTTTTGTTGTACCAAGAGCTATATAAACCAAATGAAGATTAACCCCACAAACCTCATTTTATTTTTCATCATGGAGGCATTTTTTTTGCCTTAATGCAGCACCTGCCACGGCTTGAACCAGCACTGCGAGGCTACAACCATCGATTCTCCACTGCTCTGAGATAAAGAACACAATGTGGGCAGAGTTGGAGTGGATCGAAGTGGCCAATGACCAACAAGCAGCTTGGACCAACATCAACATGACCAGCACAGAGTTAGCCCTGTGGTTAAAATGTCATTCTAAGACCCTGAGGACCAGAGCACTAAAATGTGGTTATACCGCCAAGTGTAGGCAGCAGTGGCAAAAGGTGTATCCATATGTTATTGAAAAACATTCAAAGAGATCACATTATGACAATAACTGCTACTACCTGTCATATTTATAAATTATGAGGGGGGGATATATATGTGTGTGTGTGTGTGTGTATGTGTGTATTACCTGTTCAACTGGGATTGAAGGATCTCCCTTAGCATTGTTTTCCTGGTTGGCTGTGCTCTTTTCTTGCTTACAAGAAGCATGATATTCCTTCTTGGCAAGAATAACTTTCTGATATCTTTTCATCCAGGGTTTTTGAGCCTAAATAAAAACAATTTTATTTTAATTTAAAAAACATTTTTTTTTTAAACTCAAAATTGATACATTTAAGATGAAAGTCTTACAAAATATTGCTGAAAAGTTCTCAACCTTACCCATTTCCCAAAATCTGATCAAATAACCAAATATCAAAACATTTGGTTTGGATTCTTGGTCAAGCCAGGAGATTTTTAGCACCTCTCAGTTGTAAACCTTTCTTATACATACTTGTATACATCCCCTAACAACACGGTCCTTAAGAGCGCCTTCCCTCCAGATATTGTCCTTATGCCTTTCTACCTCTGCATTTCAAAACTGAACCCCTTGGTAGAAGGTAGATAAAAATACAACTTAGCCACACTAAAGACAATTGTTTAAAGTAAGACATAAAAATAAGGTTAAACTGTTTTAACAAAGTTTTCTTTGACAGGATATATTCCAATCAGTAGCAATGACAGTACTCGGGCTCAGCCAGAGGAACTCAATTGTCATGTCTATTTCAAACCAGCAAGCAATATTATAAGAGAACAAAATATTCTTGATTTTTAATAATTCAGGATTCAGGTTGACAAATTTCAGTCCAAACTATTAAGAATAAAAACTTAAAGTGATTTTAGTTTACTATTTTTCAATGAATATAGATTTATTTCAACTTCATAATTTTAAATGTTGACTTACTGCTGTCGTTTATTTAATTTATCACTTCATCTGTGATCTTATCAATGTGAGCATCTCTATTACGATCCTATCTGTTCCTGCTGCTTTGTTCTTGTTCATCTTGGCTAGTGCTGATTTTACTTAAGATTTTAATAGCTTTCATATTTTGGTGTATCATAAGTTTCTTTCTCTCATCATGAAATAGTAATCTGATATATTCACTTCATCTTTGGAGTATTTTTTCTTTTTCTATTAATCAGTGTTCCTTCTTTTGATTTTATACAACCTGCTGATGAACACATCTCATTCAAAACGATTTTATTTAGTAGAATGAAAATATTACTTGCTCTACTTAAGAAAAAAATCACATTTTTCCAAGGACATACATTCCCTATGTAGATGATTTGCAGTACAAATACCCTGATATGTTTGATTACAAATCCTTAGTAAATAAGCCCAGGTAGTCTTATAAAAACAATAACTTTAAAGAAAGCAACCCCTGCAACTTCAGTTACAAACAAAAACTTTCGATTTTGATCATTCTTAAGATGCACAATGGCTCAAGAATTGCTGTCTTCACGGGCTTGCATTTCTATGAAGAAACAGAAACTTGTTGATTTAGAATGAAAAAAGAATTACATAACAAAATATTAGAAAAAATTGCTTTAAAAACAAAGCACTTGAAATGCATGTTAGAATGCTTATTTCTTATTAAAATTTATGCATTTTTACTTTTAATATACTAGTGCAGTGTATTACTGATTTTACTATAAAAATTTTTCATGTAACTTTATGATAGTAATGCATTGAAAATTAAAGAAAAGAAATTTTGTATTTTCCTACATTCTAAAGCAAACTAAATAATTATGGTTATTATAGCTCATCATATTTTTGTTTGTTAAGGAAATGTAAATACAACATAGGTCATGTAAGATAGCTAAAATATTCAAACCAACCATTGAAAATCTTTTGCACAAATTGTTTTCTCTTTAAGTTAAATGTAATGGGTTAAATAAGTTGTCAAAGCTCCATGCCCTAGAATGGTCACTTTATTTTGAAAAATTCTACAGATAAAGGGGAAATAAGCATATTGGTCTTTATACAATAGCCTGTTGTCAAGTAATCTTAATGTATGCATGCATACACAGATTTTTTCTATTCTAATGAGATTGTAATTAAATACTGAATATATTATCCTAATACTAAATGTTAAAAAGTCTTTTCTCAGCCCAAGTAACATTGATAAGCTAGACTTGTTACTGATTCTAATAAATTACTTTTATAAATACATAGCTTATATATCTAAGATACATTTCACTTAAGATTGAGGAATAAAATATTAAATTATAGCAAGAAATAAATTGTTTTTGTAAGTCAACAGTTATGCTTAAAAGCAAACAAATCTTGTTTGAAATAATTTACATGTTACTCAGATTTCTATAAATGTTGAATATTTCTGATTGCATAAAACTGTAAAATTTGGAAATTAATGTTTTATAAATACATTAGTTTCAAAGATGTGAGTCATATTAATTATTCAAAGGTAAACTCCAAAATTCACAAGTAAGGAAATCTTTGAAATGTTAAAATAATCACCCATGTAAATTTTGAATTTACTGATATAAATGCATACATACCCTTCTGAAGTTGTCCTCTTTGTCTTTGCTTTCTCGAAAGTTTATCATTGTCTTGTGGTAATTTTCCTTGTTCCATTGTTTGATCTGAAGGTAGACATTCGTCATCAACTTTTCAGCAACTTCTGTGTGCAGCTCACACAGTTTATCTGCTTCTGTGAGGACACTTCGCCAAGCCGCTTGGGTAGTACCATATTCAGGACCTGAAATAAATATATCGATTCCAATGAAATCAGCTACAGTAAAAGTTACTAAACTTGTGACAAAAAACATTCACAAGTAAAGAAACTGAATTCATGTTAATCCTGGTCATTGGAAAGGAAACTTGTAGTGGGCTATATAGTTCCAATCAGAAAAGACATTTTTAGTTCAGAAATCTTTTTTTGTAATCCAGTATTACCTAAATTAATATTATAAACTTTAAAGAGATGTCTCGATATGGAGCAACAATTAGCTAGCTAATTTTGCAGGAATGTAGAAAGGTACCGAGTACTTCACCTTTAAGTCCTTGTGCTAAACTGAGCTGTTAGGAAATTAAAGTTTTGTATAGAAGTTAAATTTTACATTAAGTAAAAATTTTGCCTGTGAATAGAAGCAGACATAGGAAAACATTCAAACAAATCACATGATATAACTGACAATAGATACGGATACGGGTTAGTCAAAAAAGTAATGTGCTTGTTCTCATTTAACTTTTAAAGAACTAGAATTCCTAAGTTGTTTTCGTTTTAATAGTTATATAAAAAAAAAATGGAAAAATTTTTAGATTTACCTTCTCTTTTCTTACTCATAACCCTTTCAAAATGGCTGTCCTAAGGGACATATGCAGAAAGTAAAAATGCTGTCATAGAATTTATATTAGAAAGGAAAAAGTGCTGCAGACATTCACAGGAGGTCAATTAATGTTTATGGTAAGACAACACTTGACATAAGCATAGTAAGGAGATGGCTCAGTAGATTTAATGGCAATATGATAATGCAAAGATTCAAGACCAAATATGTGCATAATGGAACAACTTTGCCTCATCTACCCTTCAAGTCCAGAATTGGCAATCTCAAACTTTCACTCACTCAGAGGTTCTCCAATAGAGCAAAAGTGAAAATGGCAAACTAAGAAAGCAGCCAAGAAGATTCTACAAGACAGGTATAGGTATTCATGTCCTCAATCAAAGGTGAAATACAATATTTCAATTAAGAAAGGAGACTGTTAATCACAAGATTTAAAATCCTAAGACTTTTCTGTTCATTTTAGTATGCATTTAATGCTTCTACTATTAAATTTATTGTAATTAAAGAATAAGGATTATTCTTTGACCAAACCTTGTATATAATGTCTCTTGACATGCTTATTTCCAAACTGTAAAAGTTATATAATAATTGTATCATCAATTATTTTAATACATCATGAGTGTAATAACCAAAAAAGGGTTTGAGCATTAGTAATCTTATTGTTATTAATATACGAAACTTTTATTTTTATTTTTTTTAGTTCTATCTAACCACTTACTGTGATGTAGAATTATCACAAAGGAACTGATACCAAGTCCAAGCACAGTATAAGAGAATGAAAATTAAGATACAAAATAGTTATTTATGCTACTTTGTATTCCTCAATTCTACAAGTAAATGTATCAGTGTGTATGGAAAAAGAAAAAAGGTGTAAGGTAAAGACTGTTGTTCCCAGGTTTTGCAACCAAGAATTTCACAAGAAAATATTTAGTAAACAATGTATGCAATCTAAATGCCAAAGAATTTATATAGACTTTGTTTAAATATTGTCCTGCATATGCTTTAAAATCTTACAAAAGCAACTGGATCAATTTCCTTAATACACATGTTATAATTAAAAATACAAATGAGTGTAGAATGCAAATGTATAAATCAAAAGGTGCAATACAAAAATAAACTTGTTAATAAAGTTGGATCTAATGTATATAAACTCAAATAGCTATAAAATTTATGTATACATCAGATATTACTAATGAGTAAGCAGCGAGACTTTACAGCTACCTTTCAAACTTCATATAATTTGAAAACTGGGAAGAGAATTAAAGAGACAATATGGGTCAAATTCAATAAAATATGTTTAAATTGTCACTATCATAATCACTATCCATGCCAAGAGAGAGTGATGGCTCCTTTCAAGCATGTGCACAAGTGTATTTTTAGATGAGTAAAGGGCTGCACAGCTCTAGACCCACCATCTCTATATTTCTTCCAGGATCTAATAGCAAGGTAGTAGCACATGATGGCTGATGGAGGATCAGTTACAAGGAATGCTTTCTTGTACTCCATGGCAAAAGTTTAAATTCAGAGTTTTCCTTCTCCTACAATGGATGTCACCTAAGACAAGACACCGCAGGCTGCTCTGCCATATAATCCACACACACACACACACACACACACACACACACACACACACACACAATAACTTCCAGAGCAATCAAATTATCAGAATTAGTTTTCCCACAAAATATCTCCAAATCTTGAGGAACAGATTTTCCCAAATGAACAAAATGAGCTGAGCAGCTACTCAGTTAAATGTAGACTTGTCTCAATAAAAGTGACAAAGAATTATGAAGTTACTTTTATTGTAATATGTGAATAAAGTTGCTTACATGATTTATTGAATACAAAAATTGCTATTAATATAATACTTGGTTAAACAAGCTTCTTCAATAAACTTTGTGATGATTCAGACTAAACCTAACTAGATTATAAATATTTAAAAGTTAACTGCAACTATCCCAATATCCAAAAATAACCAAGTCAATGTTGATAACAGATAAACTGTACACTCATCACCTAAAGAAATTGCTTATATAATTAGCATTGATTTGGGTGTATTCGTCAAACCCATTATTTTTAAGAGCTAAAACTTGGCACATTATAGGCTTTATAATCATCAGTGATTAATGAATTATGTTAATGAGGAAACCAATTACATCTTGTATCATTAAGAGGCTGAACACAAGTTCAGGCTAAAAAATAAAATCTTACATCTGAATAAAAAAAATATATTATGATATTAAACTACTCCTGCTTTTCTTTTTCTTCTTGCAATGGAGTTTTTTTTTTTTTTTTTTTTTTACAAGCTGTATTCACAGATTTATTAATGTTTTACTTTTCTTTTTTTTCACCTTTAGTTACTTTTTAAAGCACTCTGGGACTTTTTAATACATTCTACGACTTTTAAGCAAGTAGCATGGATCAGAAATTAAAAAAATTAGCCTTTGATGAATTGAAGTTGCATCCTGTATCCATCATGAGTAGCAATTTATTAATTAGGAATTCTGTTACACTTGAAATCAAGCTGATTTTTTTTGTTCTTGGCTATCATCTTCTCTATTGAAAGGACTCCTCTAGTGTCTACATGCATGGCCTTGTTGTCTATGTCTGTGAAAATCTCCCAGTAGCATGGGAATTGTCTCTATGGATAGTTTGACTTTCACTATAAAACTCAGTTATATCTTCTTCCTTTATCAATCCCCTTCTTCTCAGAACTGTTGCTTACTAGATAGAATATCTAAATCTAAATGGTGCAGCCACTCGTATCCAAGGATGCCTGTCTAGCTAATCCCCGCTGCAGACGCCTGCTCAGGCACATTTGTATTTGTTGTTCAACACCCACAGAATCCACCAGTAGTTTATACTGCAACCATGCTAAGCAGACTCTAGTTACAGTTTCTGTGACTTTGTGCTAGCATAACCATTGATGGTTCCCAAGGGTTCTGTCTACCCAATTTCGTTCACAAGGCTTGGGTCAGCCAGGGTTTGGTTTTCAGGCATTTTCCAAAGGTGATGCATGCTGGGATCACCTCCTCCAGACTGATAACATCAAGAAGTCACCTTCCTGATAAATCAACCCTGGTAAGATTCGAACCCGGATCTCATGATCAGAAAGCAAATGTTCTAACCACTCGGCCAAGTGCCAATAGAATATCTAACAGTATAAATAAAGCCCTTTCTCTACATTTGTCTGCAAATATCTTTGTTTTGGGTGACTTCAGTGCTCATCACCTCAAGAGGCTTCATCACTCTGATGCCACTGATCTCACTGGCACCCAGATTTTGGACTTCTCAATCGATCACTCAAATAGTAGATTTCCCTACTTGTTTCCCTAGAAATGGACATGCATCTTTACTTGATCTGTTTTTACCTACTCCCCAGACTCATGATGTGCTTTGCAACTGTCTTTGTCTGTAGTTGTTAGATTACTGGTGGCTGTATAAGAGTATGTGAGTGTGCTGAACAAGAGTAAATCTTCACTACCTCCTTTCTTCAATCAGTTTGAAGTACTGTCACCTACTGCTGATAAAGTAGAATGCTTTGTTCAGAAATGTTCTTCCAACTTCACTCTTGAGTTTTCAGGAGCATCTTTGTCTGATTTTCTCCCTTAGAACAGAATCTCTACCTAGTGATATGCACATCACTATCCATGGTTTCTGCTATTATCTCCAAACTAGATCCCCACAAGACTTGCAGACTTAATGATATCCCTGCAATTGTCCTAAAGAAATGTGCTCCTGAACTGGCTCCTGTTCTTGCTGCTTCTTGCTTTTCAGCTTCTTGGAAATTCTCCTCTGTAGTTCTAGGGTTCTTTAAGAACTCAGGTGAAACTTCTGATCCCTCGAATTAGCACTGTTAGCATTTTACCTCTTTTTGGCAAAGTACAGGAGACTTTAAAAACTTTGAATTGGTTAAGCATCTCATTTCATATAGCCTTCTTGTCACTGATGTGTTAATGGTTATTACTGAATTTGTCTATCAGGCTTTAGATAAGAACAGCAAGGCTCGGCCGGTGGCTTTAAATATTTCAAAGGTATTTGACAGGGTTTGGTATACTGGACAAGCTCAATGTCTATGACGTCTCTGTTTGAATATTTGATTTAATTCAATCATTTTTAACAAATCATGTTATGAAGGTAGTAGTGAACTGCCATTTCATATTAATGTTGGGTTCCCCCAAGTATCTATCCTTGGACCTATGTGGTTTCTTATCTTCATCAATGATCTTCCCGATGTCATCAGTTTCCAACTAGGTATTTATGCTGATGACAAGTATTTATTCCTGTCAGAGAAGTCCGACAAAGCAAAACTGACTGCTGCTCTCAAAAATGAGCTCCAGTCAATTGCTAATTGGGGCAAAGAATGGTTTGTAAATTTTAATGCCTTCAAAACAAAACTGCTATCTTTTAATCACTATAGAGAACCTTTTTTGCTTTCTATCAGCATGGCTGATTCTAACATACAGGAGAGCAACTCATTTCACCTTTTTCACTGACATGAAGTGGAGTGATTATATTGAATCATTGCTAGGCTTGCTGCTAGGAAAGTTGGTTCACTGTGTCAGGGCAGACAATTTTCCTCATCAGAATCCATCTTGCATATTTATTGTTGTGGTGTCCTCCCTCTAATGAGGCTATTGTGGACTCTTCCACTTACTATAAAGTTAGTAGGAAAGGTAGGCCTCGGAGGAACAGTGATAAACTGAATGCTGGTCAACCGACACACACTGCCGAGCTGTGTAACACACTTCTGTTGTATTTACTGTTCAATACACTATTTATCCACAACCTCTTGTTTTGTTATTTCTTAACAATATACTTGGTCACAACATTTATGAATCTACGATTTGTCTGTGCATTGAATATCACAGCCATATATGGTCTGGTACTCCTGCTATATATCTATCTCAAGATACTCAACAAAATCCAAAGAAGGATCTGTAATTTAATCAGACATGACTTGGCATCTCCACTTCAGTCACTCTCCCACCTATTTGATGTGGCTTCCCTCTGTCTTTTCTACAAATATTCTTATGATAATTGTTCTAATGAGCTTTCCTCTTTCATATCTTGAAGCACATGATTTTAAGCATACTACTAAATTGGCAACTAGGTCACATCATTTTACAGCTGAATTAACCAGATCTAATCTAAGTTATATTCTAATTGTTTCTTTTCTCACACTTCTCACCTGTGGAACTCACTTTCAGTTTGTTGATCCCCTGCTACCTACAATCTTCAAAATTTTAAATGCAACATCAATTGCAATCTTCCTGAAACCTATGCTTTTATTGTTCTTTCTTTGGTATAATTTAATAATTGCCAACTCATTAAATAAAAAAAATATGAATAAAATATATTCATAATGTTTCAAACAAAGAAAAGATTTTTTTCTTACTATCTTCATGCAGTCTCTTTACATGTGATTCTGTACTTATTAATAGTAGACCATCAACAGATTTACCGATAGCAAAGTTTCCTGGTATTGCTTGACTTGTCATTTATTATTAAGTAAGTACAAAAAAAGATTTAATTTCAAAATATAGTTTACATGTACATTTTTTTTTAAATTTAAAAAAAAAGAAAAAAAAAGAAAAAGAGATTTAAAAAATTTTTATTTTTTAGATTTACACTGCTTCTTGAATATTCTTGGTTTATTTGATTTTAGTAGAATTATGTTATCAAATTAATACAAATCATTTTACTGACAGTTTTATAGGTATAACAGATAAACAAAACTATTGGTAAAATAATAATTTTTGTTAACTATAACCTGTAAAAAGTTATTATGCAAATCAAATAAACCTCAAAAAGTACTGAACCAATATTTGTCAAATTTAAACTCATCCATTTCCACCCCTAGTAAAATATTTAACTATATTTCCTGGCGTTTTTAACAGTTACTTTTTGAGATATTTGGAATTTACGAAAATGGACTGACTGAATATGCAGATTAAACTAATATTAGGTTAAGACCTCTGAAATCAAATAAAAACTATTTTTTTCCTTTTTGTTCATATGTTGAAACATGGGTAAAGGGAAGGATCTAACAACTGCTGAAAAACAGAAAATAATAAAGTTATTAAGTGAGGGAATGTCCATATTGAAGATATCAAAGGAGCTTTGCAGAAATCATCGAATGATAAAGAAGGCTTTTAAAAATATAAGTAAATTGAGAACACGAAGCAAAGGAAAAGGCTTTAAGAACTTGCTTCCTTGAGATGAATGTAAACTAAAGCGAGTTATAGTGAAACAATCACATTTGACTAGTATTCAGGCCTTTGAAAGGAATGCAATTGAGGGAGTCAAGAAGACCAAAACGTGTAGAATACTTTGCGAATTGGGATCTGTAAAAAATCTCCTAGGCAACCTTCTCTCACTAAAACAAATATTTTAAAGTGTCACAATTGGGCCATGAAAATTGACTTTTCTAAAGTAATATTCACAGACAAATCTGATGGATGGGCCAAAGGATGGATTTTATCCAATTCAGATGTACCTGTGTCTAAAAGAAGGCAACAAGGTAACAACAGTGTTATGATATTGACTAGAATTGTCAACCAAACCATTATTGGACCATTCAAAGTTGATGAAGGAGTTAAACTGAACATTGCTAACTATTGCAATTTTACAAACAAGACTTTCTTTGCATGGTATAAGTCCCAGTCTCACAGTTTCAAAGTGAAGTGTGTATTTATGCATGACAATGCTCAAGTCCTAATCTGAATCCAATCAAAAATCTATGGTCAATTGTGAAAATGAAATTATATGAAGGTGGCAAACAATATAACAGCTACGAGAAGCAATTAAAACTACCATGTCAGAAATTGAAGCTGCTGAAGAAAAAAAATTAACAAAATCAATGGATAATAGATTACTGGCTATTATTGAGAAGAAGGGTTATTATATTAAAATGTAAAACATTCAAAGACTTATCATATTTGTTTGTTATTTGTTCCATTATAGGCATGGATCAATTTTTGATGATTTTAGCTATGCAAAGCTGCCAGGAATATGGCTTCTTACACATATTACTGACATCATTGCTGAAACACATTATCACTGCTTTACTATGCTCACATCTACTCTATAAATATCCAAGTAATGTTGATGAAAGCAATTTTTCCACATGTAGGAATTTAATTTTTTTAACTTTTTCATTTCAGAAGCCAAATTGCGAGACTGCTATCTGTAACAAGGCAAAACAATTATGGGTTGTTAGTGTTTAACCTCAACTGCTATCAATATAATAAAATAGGTGGTATAATTTTTAGAACAATTCTATAAATTAATGCTATAAATAATGAATATTTATGAATTAAAAAAAGTTGAATATTTATTCCTTTTAACATTTCTTATATTGAACTAATTTTTCTAATTAATCAATTTTGCATTATTATCCAGTTTCTGCTAATTAAAGTTTTAATATGTATTTACAAAATATCTGAATAATTCAGGTTTTCAAATTTAGACATACCGAACAAGCAGCCACACATTTGTGTTTTGCATATAAACCAAAAATGTGGGACTGCAATATTATTTTAAAATTCTTTCACACTTCTAGAAACTTTATAAGAACATTCATCCTTATCCAACCATCTCTTAAAATATGCACAAACCACCTCATCATTTCTATGCTCACATTATAATGCTTTAAACTCACACTGACAAAGATTGTATCATTATTTCAAATTACTTTATCCAAATCTATTGTAAATCAATATATTTCACACTATATTGATTTATAATAAAAATCTATCAGTAATACATTGAATTTTGTGATTAATAAATCACAAAATTCAATGTATTACCGATAGATTAGTGTCAATAGAATAAAAACAATCTAAGTGTTTAATATGATCATTGAGGACTTAAAGTTTTAACACCGATAAATGTACAAGATTGGGCATTTCATTTTAAAGAGTTAAATAATATTAAAAATTGAACTTGCTATAAAAAAAAACAAAAAAAAACACTATATTGTGAATTTCTTACTATTATAGGGCATAAAAAGTACAGTATTACAGAGATTATTTCAAGATTGAAATACTTACAAAGACAAATAAAATACATTTTTTGTGTCTCATATTCACAATCAAAATGTGCTGAGTTCTGCCTACAATAAATGTTAAGAATGTGCAGTGTACTGATCAATGCATGTAAATAGGAAAAGGAAGTTGTACTGTGAATACAAGGACTGAGGAATATACAGTAGACATCACTTGATACAATGACAAGTGAAAGGAAACACTTAGGTTAGCACTTTGTGCAAATAAAATACTTACACATTCCATCAGGACCTATAAGAATAGATATAACTACAGTTTAGTATTCCCTAAAATAACTAATATCTGCTATTATAATTACATGGTATAAATTCTAAATTTTTTCTTCTTTTAAAAGCTTGTCAAATATTATTTGAAATTTTTTTACAAGATAATGTTTAATAAAATGTTGTCCACTCATCACTTGAGAATATTATATATAAACAGATAATCATTTCAATATATTTATTTTATCAACATTTTTTTCAAATTCTTTTAAATTTTGAAACCATTTTGATATTTTTCCTTTATATATTTATCAGTTTTAGCAAAGCAACAATTCTATTATGATTAGATCATAAAAGCTACACATGAATAATGCAATTTACTCTTATCTGCTGAGTAAACAAGCTTTTTAACTAAAATAAGTTTCTTAATTAACTTGTCATTATACTCAATATTGAGAAATCATCATCATTTAAACAAGTAAAATATCAATTACTGATATTTATATGACACATAAATCAATCCTCCAAACAAGAGGTGACCATGTAACAATATCTAAAGTCAGAATACATAGAGTCATCTAACAATCATACTTTATTGAATAATAGAATAAAATGAAGCTAGTCACTACAATACAATATTAATTTGTAATACCTTAGAGTTCAAATCTATATTAGATTTGTAATCACAGGAGGAAAAAACAAAGCTTAAATAGATAATAAATATAGATATATAGATAATTATAATGGTAAATTTAATAAAAAATTTTCATTACTAATAAAAACCAATGATGTCAACATGCCATTACAAATCGAGTTCAGGTAAGATCAATTCTGGAAACAATACCAGAAATCAAACTGAGCACCAACAAATAATCTCAGCATCTGAATAAAGTAGGAAAGAGCCAGTTGCTAGTCAAGTTAACATTGAATTGCTGAATCCTATTTAATGAAAAATCAAGGAAGAACAATAATCAATAGCACTTAAGTAACTTAAATATGTAAATTCCTTTTTCAATGTTGACAAGGAAAGCTCACTCCTTTAACCCTAATTGATTGACATATTTAGACACAATTTACAAACAATTATATTTACTTAAATGAAAATTTCAGTAAATCAAAACTCAGACTGACATCATTGAGAATCTCTAAATTGGCAAAGAGGATTCAAATGTAGCTAAAATACAATTGAAAAATGCTTTACTGGAAATTTTTTAAGCACATAAGGATTAAATTTTTGATAATTTTTTTTTTTTTTAAATCATCTTTGTTTATATATTTAATGATTATAAAAAGTGTCCAAGCATAATAACTATTCATTTAAAATCTGAACAAAATTATAAACTACAATGATTAAATTCTTAACAGAATTTAAACTTAATTAAAATGGAGTTGAAATAATACAAATATACTTTTGTATATGGGTATTTTCAGAAATTGCCTTTGCTTAACCCTGCCTGTTTTTGCTATGGGTGTCAAGGCATACTCCTGAGCATATACTATCAAGGTACCACCTAAGATTCCAATGTAGTAAAATTATATTTATTGTTATATTCATTTGCTATAAGACTACTGCAATCAGTTAAATGATCAAATATTTATTAGATATTTTACACAAAAGTTATTTTACATTTAAGAGGTTATATAAAAAATAAGGATTTTTTTAGTGTTAATTTATAGAAAAAGATTATTGCATTACCAAAAGTCATGTCTTGTAGGTTAAGGTTTTGTGAAAGTTTTAAGATATAATTATACAAAATAACTAAAAGGCTAATCAAAAAACAAAATCCTCTCCTCACAAAGAATAATTTGCTCTGCTAAAGAAAATATTTTTAGAACATTTTTTTAGTCTTCAGAAATTTGTAAAATATAAAAGGTAAGTGAAAAAGATGAGAAAAATATCAATATTGTTTATTAAGTAACCAACATAGTAGTAGTACTATTTTTGACACTGTGTTCTCCATGTCATATTTTGATATAAAAGCAGAAAAATTAATATTTAATTACTTTTCAGTCTGTAATTGTATGTTTAAATTCTTTAGAATAGCATAGCTTTTTCTATTATTCCTTTTAAGAGATAACTTTTTAATTTTTAGAGAAAAATAAGCCAATGTCTATCAAAAGTCACATCAGTCAAATTACCATTACTATCAATAGCTGCATTCTTTCAGCATCTATAGACAATATTGCTGCAATGACTATATAGTAATATCAAATCTTATTTTAATACATTAAATATCTGTACTTAATGTATTAAAATAAGATGTTATGTAATTAAGATTTGTTCTAGTTCCTTGTCTTTTTGTATGTATTGTTACTTAACTGCTAGAAGCTCATAAAACTAATGTAATTAAAGATTTATGAATTAAAATTCTGTTTACAATTTAGAAAGGATTTTGCAAACCTAAACATTTCTAGAAGTTAGTAACAGATTTATTTCAATTTATAGTATACCTGCTTCTTAAGGCTTCTGATTTAAATGTCATTAAAAAATTCAAGTTATGGCTGTTTTATTCAAGTTTCCAAAGTCCAATTACTACATATATTTAAGCAGCATATACTGTGAATTTCATTCATTATAAATCAGATTTTAAAAAGAGAAAAGTTTACTACAAACCTTTATCCAAGAATTCATTCCATTTTCGAGACCATTGAGACAATTGTTTGGCATAAGATTTCTCAATATCACTCCTTGTCTCAATTAACTGTCTTAAACTGTCACAGAGTTTGCTACCATTTTCTATTCGTTTCACTGTACGGTTGTATTTCCCAATCTCCCAGAAGCTCTCACTTGATTGATTGTATTCGTCCATGACAGACATGATTAGATAGAGCACCTATGTACACCTGAAAAAAACCAGGAGAAAAAAAAAAACATTAGTTTCGTCTTAAACACAGAGAGAGGGATAGTTACAAGTGACCATTATAGTTCTACATATTATAGTTCAACATAAGTTGATTCTAATAGTAATAAATTTGACAAACAAGATAAAAATAAACTGTACTCAGAAAAGGGTCTACAACACTTTAACAATTACACCTATAGATATTACCTAAAAGAATAGCAGTAATAAACAGGAGAATTTTACAAAATTACAAATTTTACTGGATAATGTTAATGCTTTAAAATCAAATTGTCCTTTTCAATTCAACAAGTTAATGAAACCAAATACACTTTGCTTCTTGTCTACTACCCAAGTACAATGTTATGTCATAAAAAGTTTATCTATTGAAGATAAAATTGTTAAAGAAAATCTTGAGAAAATACTGCAATTAAGTGGAAGTTTTATTGGAAATATAGTGTTGTTTTTGCTTTTTAATTATGAATACAAATTACAATCAACTCAAAATATTATTTATTTTGATTACTAATTTCATAATACATAAAGATATGTAAGTGTTCTCAGCCTCCTAACCAAGGAAGCATTAAAAAAATAAAATAAATAAAATGTTTGTTCAGATTTAAGAAAATAAGTTGGGCTGAGAACTTTTCAGTACCTTTTCATATAGTGAATTTATGATTCTATCACAAAAGATATCAATTTCTGTCAGAATTTCCAGGATGAGAAAATATTATTTACATGTGAATTATTGTCCTCATCTTTCGTCATCATCATCATGTTCCAACTGTTTTGCTCCCCGGGTTTTAATCAAGTGCTTGTCAATCAGAGTAACCAGTAGCCTAGTAGATTAAAGCACTGGTTCATGAATTTGGTGACAAAGTAATTGTGAGTTCAATTCTTGGGCCAGGCAGCATGTACTTGAACTGAGTGGAAATGGGGTAAGCAATAACTGGAGAGTATTAAATAAGAACTAGACAAGATATCCTTGACATGATATGTGCAACAAGAACAATCTAATAGATTAAATAAAGGGTTTAGTTCGTAATTCCCTGAAAGTTACCCAGATCAAGCAGCAGATAAAGGCCAGAGGGCACAACAGTCAAAATGTGATGATGACAATAGTCCACATATAAATGATGTAAATAAAAGATATCAACTTCAGCAAAGTATATGAAATAATGTTATAAAAAGAATAAAAATAATCTAATGTACCAGCAAAATACAGATTAACTAGATGAAGATTTTAATATTGTCATTTTATCAATCCCTACATAAAAGTTACGTGTATTATTATATATTACTAGAAATTAATAGGGATTTTATAGTACTTGAAATTTTTTCACAGTGAAAACATAACTTCTGACAAAAAAGAATAAAAATAAAATTAAGATAATACATTTCTCTTTAATTTATCTCTAATACAATAAGACATGCACTCCACAACTTCCTATCTTTTGTAACTCTAAACAATATTTGTCACTTACTGTCCCTTATGGCTATGCAAAATAAAAAATAAATAAATAAATATACACTCAGAGAAAAAGGTTAAATTGAGGTGTTGTAAAAAGGGAAATTATTATCTATAACAAACTGAAAGAAAGAATGCACAGTAAATTAATATAAATTTTAATAACAAGACAGTAAAATACATTACATTAAAACAATAAGAGTGAGACATGAAAAATCAACAAGAAAAGCATTTCCAGAATAAACTTCTAAATTTAATAGAGAGTAATTAGATTATATCTCAAATATAAGAAATGGTAGTATAGCAGAATGATGTACACAAATATTGGTGATTAAATGTAAGCTTGGAATGTAGAAGTCAGATTATAGGTTTTATGTCAAAATGATAGAAGTCATTTGTTTTATTTACCATCAGATGTGGTGGGGTGGTCACTATTGTTTTCTTAGAGAAAGGAATTATATATTTTTTTAAATATCTAAGAGCTCTAAAATATTTTCATTATAAAACTAGACATAATTAAAAATTGTGTATTCAATTATAAGAGAGAGGTACCTTTAAGAATTTTCTTTCTTTATCCATTTGACTACTTGAGCATTTTATTTAATCCACTTCCAGCACATTCAGACAATATATAGATTCATTATATCAGCTTGAATATATCCAAGTAAAAATGTTAAAATAACAATGAATATTTTTTATTTATAGATATAAAGCACCAAATATATATATATATATATATATATATATATATATATGTATGTATGTATGTATGTATGCAGAAAAATAGGAAAGAACATGTTAGGTAGATAATCTGGTGTTCCTTAGTATTTAGCTTTTATTTTCAAAAAGACAGTGCTCCATACAGAAGTAGAGCTTATATTATTATTATAATATATATATATATATTAAAATAAGAAAGAACAGTAACATTTACAATCTGGTGTTCTTAGAAATTATTTTTATTTTTAAAAAACAGAGCTTGATACAAAAATGGTAGAGCATAATATTATAAAGCTCTAAAGAATAGTGGCTATAAATGCCCAAAACTCAATTATATAAAAAATGAAAATCGACACCATAGAAAAAAACAGAAATAGAAAAATCATTTGGTGTACATCCCCATACAACCAAATGGTAAAAAATACATTAGGACAAAATTCCTTGCATTAATCGATAAACATTTTCCTAGAGACAATAAACTCAGTACAATTTTTAATAAAAATACCCTAAAATTAAATTACAGTTATACTGAAAACTTAGAAATGATTAAGAAACATAATGCTAATATCTTGAGTAAACACTTAGACCAAAATCAAAAAAATATAAATCTTAAAATAAAATAAAAATGAAGATATGGAAAAATTATGTAACTGTAGAAATCCTCAAAACTGTCCTCTTAATAAGAAATGTTGAATAGAATCATTCGTTTATCAATGCAATATTTCATCTATTGAAGGTCCAGACATAGTTAAAATCTACATTGGATGCACAAAGCATGAATTCAAAAGATGTTGGAACCAACATCAAATGTCCTTTAAAAATAATAAATACAGAAATCAAACGTCCATATCTAAATATTTCTGGCACTTAAAAGAAACCAATAAAACACCAAGACTAAAATGGAAATTAATAAGGTGAGTTAGAGCTTGTAGGCCACAAATGACTCATGTCCTTTGTGCAAACATGAAAAATTATACATTAAGTTTCTGAAAAATAAAAATTTACTTAATCAAAGAAATGAAATAGCTATTTTTTGCAGACATTACAGATTTTCCTTAAATAATGATTAATTTTGAAAAAGGGATGAAAGATGAAACATACATATTTATTTTTGATCTTTGATTATTAATTTTTTTTAAATATGAATATAATTCTAATATATTTATTTGTAAAAAATAGGGTATAGTCTATTAGTTATTAGAAATAGGAACAGTACTGTAGGAATAGATTTTAAATATTAAAAATATGACTTACTCATATTCAGACAACCCTTTTAATAAATATTTGTGTATAAAATTATAAATTAAGCAGCCAAATAAAAATTTTTATCATTGAAAAACCCGGACAATACGCAAAAAATGGATGTCATTGTTTGTGAGCAGGCATCCCTACCCCACCTTAACTTAACACAATTTTGAAAGTAACCTATATTTGATGCATAAGTTGTCTAGGGAAATTAAAACTTAACCACCCCTTATGAAAATAATTGAATTTTCCGTAACCATAACAACTTAAAATATTAAGATGGTCTGTGCTCATAAATTAAGTAAATTTTTTTAATAGGTTATTCCAAAAATTGCTCGAGAATGGAATGGAGCTATAGATTTTACATTTAATTTCATGATTAAATTTAAAATTTTAGTTTCTGTTTTGAAACATAGTAATTCCTGTGTAGTAATGGAACCATATTTTTAAAATAAAAAATAATATATATATATATATATATATATATGAAAAATCCTATTTTTAACAATCTTGAGGAACCTAGTCTCTCGATTCTCTATAACCTTCAGTTTGAACGTATTTGGTGCACATGGTATTGATCCTGTTTTGCTTCTAATCTGGTCTGAGAGATAGGTATTATTGTGGTACTTCATCACATCTGCAAATTCATTTGCTTTTTTCACACAATATTGTTCATTCTGTGCAAGATCCTGTCAAATATTTATCAAAAAAAAAAAATATATATAAAATATTTTGGTATAATCACAAGGGTTAGAAATAATTTTTTAAACCTTCAAAATATCTCCCTTATAGAATTTAGAAGCAAAAATAAAAAAAAATAAAATGAACTGTTCTCTCTTCCCATGTTATCCACATTACAATTAGTTTACTCAAATATTTTTCCAAACAGCTGATTATTTTTTTTATAGAATTAGTCAATTACTATGTCACCATGTTATCAAAAATATAAAAAGATAGAATATTCAGCTTTAAACCAAACATTCATATTCACCTGTGTTATGAACCAAGCATCCGATTTAGAATCATGCAAAATATAACAATGTAGCTTCTGCTATAAAATTATCTCATAATAAAACACTCTTAAACTAGAAAATGCAATGAAGATAGAATTATTATTACAAGTAACATAGCAAATATCACATCTATCAATTTGAATCTATTTGTGCATATCATACAGACACCTTAAAAAAACATTGCATAAAAAAATTGATGCTTTGATAATATGTGAATTAATGTTAGAAGGGAGAGAGAATAAAAAAGCTTTTACCAGTGTCAAGGAATTAAAAAAATAAAAAATAAAAAACATTGGTTTGAAGTCATATTTTGCTGATGATGCTAGTATTTGTATATTTATAAAATAGCTATTTAAGTATGTACAAGTAAACAGTTTATATAGATATACATATCACTAGTTATTTTATATGCATTTGACTTCATGTTCAAAAGAAAAATGATTTATATGAAAACAACCTTACTAAATGAGTAACCACCAGTAATCTGCAGTAGGTCTTACTAAATGAGTAACCACCAGTAATCTGCAGTAGGTATTAAAATCACTTGAAAGGATAAATTTTTACAGGCACAAAATATGGATAACAAATATATATGAAAAAAATTACCAAAACCTAAAAACCTATGCACACAAACCGGCGAGTACATTATATCAACATGGCTGGTAAAGAAAACTAAAATTCCCCTCAAGTAGTAAAAAAGTTAGAAAATAAAAGGAGATCTATGAGTAAATTAAAAAAAAAAAAAGTCAAGCAATAAAATTAGAAAAATGTTTGAGCAATTAACTTACCAACACTACTTGCTCACCAGCATCATTTGGCAAAAGCCAAAAATAAAACAAATGTACACATACTTGTGAGTCAAATTCAGAAATCAAGCATTATCTTTTGTCTCCTCACCCAAATTATCCTCATCCTTTCACATATAAAACTACACATCCAGTTAATGATCAACATGGTGGAGCTGAACAGTTTTCTACCTTTAAAAAAAATAAAATCTGATATTTGCTCAGATTTTATGAAGTGGATTGGACTAAAACTTTTCAGCACCTCCTTGTAAATGGTTTGGTATTTAAAATGCTTTTGTTTACAATATTGATATTAGAACAATTAAAATAATTTCTAAGAGATTCTTGTGCAGTTCATTACAATGATAATGAATGAACAAGTAAAACAAAAAATGTTTATAACTGTCAGTGTAGGCCCCCACGCCCAACACACAAAATGTAACTGCATTGTTTCTAGAAACAATATTATATAGTAAATGCTCAAGTATACAAAAAGTTTTATTTCTAGATAATTAAAAAAAAAGTCTACAATGGGTAAGTTTAGAATGACATAACAGAAAACAATGAAAAAAAT
The DNA here is from genome assembly GCA_964036315.1 of Acanthosepion esculentum. Lineage (NCBI taxonomy): Eukaryota > Metazoa > Mollusca > Cephalopoda > Sepiida > Sepiidae > Acanthosepion > Acanthosepion esculentum. The sequence goes on along the minus strand of OZ038507.1, from coordinate 42,362,319 downwards.
ATGAAAAAGTTAAAATTATTCAAATAGAATTTGCCCTGCATATCGTCTGATATTTAAATATTACATTAATTCATGCACACAATTATACACAGCCAGACTATATTGGCATCATCTAATATAAAGAATGAAATTTCAAGTAAATGACAAAATTTTAAAAAAAGCTTAAATTTATTCTTAATGTGACATGATGTAATATCAGATTTCAGTTTCATAAACAAGGCAAACTAAATTTCTACTGGAAAGAGTCAAAATTGAGAATAGAACATCCAAGAACCAACATAAAAATTACATTTCCAAATGTATCACATTAGATACAAAGAAAATTATTATGTACATATAAAAGAAAATGTTTGTGGAATGTAAGGTGTGTAAGAATGCAAAGAATCCTTAGGAAGTGGTTTAATTTTATTCATACCAATATTGTTATACTTAAGGTAATTCATTTGGAGTGAACTACATCTCCACAAAAACAAGAAGTACATTGGACAATGACAGCAGTCATGGTTTGATAAACAAGTTGCTATCAACCTTTACAGTCAAAAGGAATGTGTTTTATGCCAAAGGACTGAAAATTAGGTGAGGAACACATTCTTTTGGTGATTTGCATTATATACAGGCATATAAGTGAAGATTTGTTTACTAATTCTTTTAAGAGGAGAAATAAGGTAAATCTTTAAATTATAATACATGTTTACTCTCAATATAACTCAAATCAGCAAGATTGAATAAAGAATCAAACTGGAGCACATTTGCAAATTATATCAAATTTTGTCCAAAAAGTCAAGTACCAAATAATTTTAGTTCACCACTCCTATAATACATGTGCCCATTTTTTGCTACTTTATGAATCAACAAAAAAATTAAATTAAAAAGGTCTTTTTGCATTAATCAAAATCAACAAAATTATGTACAGAAAGTTTGTGCATATTCATTTTGTTAAAACTGACATGGTCAATGAAGCCACATCTGATACCTGGGACTTCATAAAGGCTTTGTTAGAAGCACAACAGTTGCAAATATATTTCAGTATTAAAAAATGTGTGTATCTATAATACACACAAATACACTCTCATGTTAAATTTACTTTTTAATGTAAGGAACATTACAGATCATCAAAAGTAAGCATTACATAAATTACTAAAAGCTATTCAGTCACATTTTTACCAATATGACTACTGGATACACTTAGCAAAAATGGGCTAACAAAGTCATCACAAAAGACTTGCCTTCTGATAAAGTCTCCCAACCAATCATGCACTTTCTCTCTCAACTTTCACATCTAGCACATTCTCAAATTGTTGCACTGTATCTTCCATGTTCTATAACTTTGCTCACCTTACATCACAAATGAACAAGATACTAAAATTAGACCAATATAAAAAAAGACTAACAAAAAAATAATAAAAAAAGACTAAAAATTATGTAGGAAAAAGAAAAGAAAAAAAGGGAAGTGGATACAGAATATGCTTAAAATAATTTCCTGACCCCACCACTCCTTTACTTCATATGAAATGCAGAGAGACCAGTATTGACAAAATGTGAAAAACTTCCTCCTGAATTTGAGGAAATAAAATCTCATAATGATATTTAGTGAACTTACAAATTTTTAAGTTGCAGTACTGTTACTTAGTAAAATTCAGATTTTGAACAAATGCAAAAACCTTCACTACAAAGTTAAGGTTAATGACACTATTTAATATTAATCCCCATGTTGGTTTTTCCATTTTATCTGGGATAAGGATCATTATCTAAATAGCTTTAAAACTGAAAACATTCCAAACTGTATGGCCAATGCAGTCACATTGAATTAACACAGATCAATATGGACTTTGCTGAATATTTATACAAATATGAATAAATGACTCATGCTTGAAAAGCACAAAATATCAACACAATTGCAAGAATAACAAAATATTCTGTTAACCTTAAAAAATAAAAAATAAATTTTTTTTTTTTTAAATCAAACAATGTCTAAATAGATTAGGATAATACTTGCATGTATAGAGGAGGGATAAAGCATAGGAATGAAGGCCAAGTTGTAAGACCATTTTGTACGCACCTAATTCAAAACAGAACATAATGATACACTTTTGCCAAAACCTTACACGATTTCACTATATGAGATGTAAGCATATGGATAATGGTCTGAAGTCAATATGACAAACAATAACTAAAATTAAGTATATTAGCTTTCAAATACAAGTGATGTTAATATTTATTGCTAGAGCAACTTACAAAAGATAAATTGACATCCTCAAAGAGCAACATATTTAAAATATTGTTTTAACAAATATACATGAAATAAAAACTAGCAAGAAACCATTTATTTTAGAATTAATCTGTCAAAAAAGCTTTCACAATTAGCACATTTTCAATTGTACTGCAATCAGATGCTCCC